>CM055850.1:9903252-9930910 GCA_029490765.1 Euthynnus affinis | reverse complement strand
CAGGGAGGAATGTGTGAACAATGCAACAAAAGAATTTTGTTCTAGAAATGTGGGGCGGACTTGGCTAACGGGTGGTTTATGTGGTTTAGAGTTTAAGCGTGGTGGTCGGATTGAATGAGAAGCTGGGGAAATATTCTCTGTTTTTAATGATAACACAAGTGAGAAACCTGTGTTTTTGCTCTGTACAGATGTGAGCCAATACAAGTGTGGTGATGAAATCTCCACAGGAAAATAATCCTTTTTAAGAGTAGTGGAAGGTGTGAAAGAATTTTTAAACAGCAGTGTTGTGTAACCGGGTATTTTTGTTACAGCTTATGTAATTACATTTTAATCAAATTATTTTCTGCTCTATCAGTTATGTTCTACATAAACTGCTACAAAAATCATAGGTCATGTAGGTCTCCGATGCACTACCTTATCCTAAATCTATTACATGTACGAACTGAATCTTTGATTGTTGCATAGACATTAAATTATTTGACATATTTCACATAGACCTCCTTAGGAGAGGCCACCCAATTGACTGTAGATAGCCCTGACAGGCTGTAGCCTGTGTTGACCTATTTATTGAACTGTATTAGCATTTACTGTAGGTATGACTAATAATTTCTAATAGCCTCCTGGATGAGGGTGTTGGGCTTGTATAGTTTAATCCCATGTAACATTAATTAGGTAGCAGTCAGAGTTGTGTGTGGGCAGGATATTGCTTCCAGGTTTGGAGTCAGCTCCTTTTGTCAGAGGGCCAAAGGGTTTCTTTTGGCTACTAAATAGATACAGATTTGGGTTCAATTTACACTCCCTAAACCTGTAGGACTACACTTGCATCACTGACATTAGATCAGTTTTTTACATGTCAGAGGAAAACTCTAGTCATGTCCCCCTCTCCTTTTCCAGGGTGGTGTTTTGGTCTTCTCACGGCACTGAGGTTGGCTCATTGCCATGGTGATGGTCGGCTAGTTCCAGGGCGATGAGGTGTAATTTACCCAGCATTTCCTGTCTGATACACAACACCCTAATGGGTAAGGGCCTGCTTTATAGCAGAGTGTTTGTTAACCAGGCACAGCAGGGGAGGGTTGTGTATGTCTGTGTGTGTGTGTGCATGTGTGGTTCTGCTTTAACATGTTTGTTTAAGCTTACAGTATGTGCACCTATAGGTGGGACTATCTGTCATAGAGTACAATGGGTCCTGCTGTGGCCACTTGGCTGCAGTTCTTGGTCTGACCCCTCGGTGTCAGTATCGACAGCGTGCTTTGTGATGAGGTCTTTGAAAGCTGCTTGTGATCTTTGCTGTTGTATCAAGTGAAGTTCCATCTCATGAATTTCTCTCATTAAATAGTCCCACACTGTCAGAGTGACTGTCCAGGAAACTTTGTTTGGAATATCAATTACTGCGTCTGCTTGATAATGTTGTGCTGCCCAGATGAGGCCTGTTTTCTCTCAACACTTGGAAACAAAAATAGTATTATTTGCATAGGGAGACTATGAGTACTAGTAGTAATGGCAGAGATAGTGGTATTGTTGCTGTAAATAAAATAAAATAAAAAGCTAAAGTGAATCACAGGCTAAAGCATTACTTAAATTACATTAGTCAATTAATTGATTTGGTTGTTTGACAGAAAATCAGTGCTTGGTAACAGTTTTGGTAATCAAAAGTTTTTTATTGGATAAAACATTGTTGCTTCAATGTCTGAGTTTTTTTTTAAATTTTGACTGCTGAGTAAGGGATTGTAAGAGATCACATGGGGATGGGCAGTTTTGATGGACGTCTGTCAATTTTGATATTTTACAGACTTAGATAAATGAATAAATTAGTACTCAGCAGCTACAGCCCTTATTGGCTTGAGATTAACTCAGTACTGTAGATGCATAACATTCAGTGTCTGTCACAAACAGAGTTGTGATATGACATTACATCCTGCTGATATATGAAGAGTAAATTTAGTGGCCTGATGTACATAACACAAATATATAAATAAATAATAAGCCTAGATTCCCCATAGTGAGAGAGGTGTAAATGACCCTAATGACTTTGTGTGTGTGTGTGTGTGTGTGTGTGTGTGTGTGTGTGTGTGTCTGAGTGTGTGTGAGAGAGAGAGTGTGAGAGAGATAGTTATTTTTGCTATTTCTGGATGAGACATATGGACAAACATTTTCACTCTAAAAATAAATAAAAATCATATTTCTGATTCATCCATGCATGCAGAGAAGAGTTGGCTGGTTTCTTTTGGTATTTTGGAACTGGCTTATAACTTCTCATCACATCACTGGCACAAGTTGCAGACAGGCAGCCTCCTGTTAGCACTAGACTTCATTAGAACCAGGTTTCAGTGGTACCACACACATTCAAACAGCGGGGCCATCTCGCTAGCATCAAAGGAGACTTTATACAAAGGGTTGTCTCTGTGTCTGTCTTCCCATCAGTGTCTGCTAATGATGCTGCATGCTGCACACTTTTTTTTTTTTTAACATTGACAACCTCCTCTCCCTATCACTCATTCACACTCTCAATCTCTGTTTCCATTTCTCTCTCTCTCTCTCTCTCTCTCTCTCTCTCTCTCTCTCTCTCTCTCTCTCTCTCTCTCTCTCTCACTCTCTGTCTCTCTCTCTCTCTCTCTCTCTCTGTCTCTCTCCCTCTCCCTCTCCCTCTCCAATCGTGGTGTTTGTTTGGCTGCTGGGTTTTGTTTGTTTATTGTTTCCAGATGGCAGACGCAGACTTCATTTGTGTGGCTTTCAAGTTCCCAGAGAGCTTTTTACTGCCTTGGCTCAAGAGCTTATCCTGTTTCCTCTAGCCGGGCTTTATGATGGGCCCTTTATACGTAGCAACTGGAAACAACTGTCACAACCAGTATGCGTCGTGGAGAACAGGAGAAAGCCCAGAGAAAGTGTCTTTTTTTTTGTTGTTGTTTTTTTTTTTTTTTTCTTCTTCTGTGTGCTCTCTGTTTGAACATCTTCATTAGTGACGGAACAGTCAATCCTCAGATGAGGGTGATTTTTCTTTTCCCAGAGGGTGAACTTCACTGGGCTTCATAGACTAAAAGAGAATACTCATGATTGTGTTCACCACTCCGCACTTCAACTCCATCATCAGTAGCCCCACAGAGAAAAAGGATACAACGTGCAAAACTAATTCTTTGTTGACATGACGGTTAGGCTGCGCTACCAGCTTCAGTAGTGATGAAGATGGCAGTGTGTTGTTGTTTTTTTTTTTTTTTTTTTTTTTTTTTTCCAAGACTTTGCTGAGTCTAGTCTGGGCATCATTAAGCGCTGTGACATCACTTATTTACAGGAACCCAGGAGGGTGACTCGCCCAGTAAATGTGGGGGAGGACCAGTGCATGTCTTTACTCATCGGATGCGGTTTTAAGACGGAGCAGTAATCAAAGCTCTCAGCTATATAAAACCCACCCCTTCTCCTTAAGGAGGCCTTTTCTCCTGGCTGCTGCTGAATGAGTGATTACCCCGGCATTCCAACCTGCCTAATCCCATTTTTAGCAGTGATTTAACACAGAGTGGTCAAGGTACTGCCTTCACTGACCTTACCCCCCAAAAACTGCTCACTGCAAGGAAATGTCAACCTGTTTTGCTTCATATTTGTAGGGGCATATAAACAAATATGTTGGCTGATGAAACAGATTTTCTCAGGTAAAAACCTTTATTTGGATTCCAGTAAGTTAGCTGTCACTGTCCCATTCCTGACTCGCTGAAAGTCATAGCACGGGGCCTCCAATGAAGTCCGCTATAATCACAGGATCTATCAGGGCCCATGGTGTGTCCAAAGACTAATAGTGCCATATATGTTGGGACTGGCCACACTAACCCGCTCCTGACCCTGCACAAGGGGATCCAATGCTGAAGTGTGAGGGGATCCGACTTTAGTGTTCACGTAATCAGTGGTGTTTGTGTTTTACCACCACTGAGCGCCTGGCTGGCCGGCTAATCTCATCAGAGTTTGGGCTCTGGTGCTGGGGTGAGGGAGAGGACAGCCTAGCATGACCCATATCTCCGTGCCAGGACGGCTACAACACTCCGACTCTACTGTGCAGTTCCATCAGAGTTTACTACAAGGCCCTTTGCCAGGGTGTTTACTACTGAACTGTCTGGCACAACAAGATAATGCCTTTACTAATGCCCTCTAAGGACACAGCCACTCTCACTGAGGAGGGTTTGCACATTTTCGTCATGCCCGACTCTTTGCAACTACATCATACGGTAATAATGGAGTATAGACTAGCTTTAAAGTAACAGGTTTCCATAGTGTTAATAAGTAGTAATATTCTGTCTCCCTAATGTATGCTTATGGGGGTGGGCAAAATATCAGAAACACATTCATCATAGAGCTACAGCAATACTTACACATTAACCTGTATTTCAACCATCTCTAAAACTTCCACTTGTTTTTATGTTTTTGTCCGGCTCATGTGTGCTTGTGTGTGCTCTGCTGCGTATATTTTTAATTTGCCCTACTGGGAATGTATAAAGGTCTTTTGAATTGAAGTGAACTGAGGTGAACTTACAGCCAGACATTTCACTATTACATCAGAGCTCATCTGCCAGTCTGTCTGTGCTCGTCAGGCTGCTGCTACCAGGATTTTTCTAACAAAATCATCCATAGCATTCACAAACAAACTAATTAACTAGGCACGCAGTGAATAATTTTGCATGTAAATAATACAATACAACAATAACAATACAATGAGCCACACATGAACAAGGGAAGGGAGGAGTTTACCAAACATTTGACCTTTTTAATACTTTAAAACTTGATAGAGGGCCACTAAAGGCACTGTTCATCTGTGTCTGAGTTTTTATATTAATGTCATTTTATTGTTTTTTTTATTTTGAGGCTCCTGTTTGGCAAGCTATCATGCCGTTTGCATGCAGTGCATTGACCTGGACCTGCAGCACACCACCAAAAGTCTGCTGTTGATTATTTTTGAATTCTCTGCTGTTTGAAACATTTAAACAATAAGTTCAGCTGCTTAAAATTTACCACTCAACTCTCAGATGCTACTGGCAGTCTTGCAGCTAGCTGACCGCGTAGTACAGCCTGACCAGGTGATCAGGTCAAGTATTCCCCATATCTCACTCTTTCACTCTTTATCAGTATAGCTCACTTTTTAGGGGGAAAACACAGACCAGGCAACTCTGTTTAGACCTTACTGGTAACACTATGTGGAATTAAAATTACAAAGTCGCTTGAGACTGTTAAAATATTGGTAGGGACAATTCACCAGTGTGTTTATATTGGCAGGAACATGTCCCTACTGTACATACACAAAGTTTCCAGTTTGCGTTTGGTGACCTCACTTGCATACTCTTTATATAATACAGTCCAGGTCAATGCCATCCCTAACTATAACTTCAAAAAGCATCATAGAGATGAAACAACATCTGTCTGACAGACAGTGAACAGTGAACAAAGACTGAACATTATTAACTTTGCAAGATTATGATTAGTTGGAGGGAGGTTGTTTTGGATTACATTAGTTTGTACAGGTGTGTCTAATTTCCTCCTCCATAGAGGTTAATGGCCGGCCACCCAGTAATCTCAACCAAGTGGCCACTAATCCCCATCAACAATCAGGCAACATGACTAAAACCATCAGATAACCATCTGAGAATTCATTTATGGAAGCCTTTTTGAACACATTTCACACATTTATGGCAAAATTGGTTGACAAGGTTAAGGGTGTTAGCCATCCTTGTAATATGTAAATGCTTTACCTTCTTTCTGTAAGGTTATGTAACATAAACATGAACAAACCTGTTCTTTCTCTCTGTCTGCCAAAGTGAGGCGGGCAGAGAGAGACCACAAATAAACAATAAATAGACAAATGCAAATTCTACAAACAAAGTTATCTCTCATTAATGTGATGGATTAATGACAACCCTAATTCTGTTATAGAAATTTACCCAGGTTACCTGTTTTTTATGTTATACTAAGTAAATGAATTTTCAGTTTTGGCAGGTTGTATGCAGGGCTCGTTTTTGATCCTGAATTGTGAAGTACCCTCACACAGTGTTGTTTTAGTGAACTGACACCGTTGCACTCACCCTGCTGCACCCATGGGATGTCAGAAACCTGCTCAGTCCCCCCCTCCTCCCCCAACCCCCCCCAAAAAAACACACACACACACACGCACACACACAGGAAACAAATCAGCAGCTGGCTGTTTGATGGTCTAATTTAAACCAGTGGATATTTTTGAGCCATTTCAATCCCCTGACGTCTGTGTGTGTGCGTGCGCGGACACAGGGGCATAATAAAGGAAGTTCCTTTATGTGAGAGATGGATAGTTTTTCCTATTTTGCTGTTAAGATGTTATTCTAAATATTTAGTTTTCCATTTTATGACACGGCTCGTCATTGATATGGATGCCAGAAATGGCGGCACCACCCTTTTGTGAGTACCTTGCGAGCCGCAGTCCACATTTATTGATGTTTCATCTGCCTTGCTGGGCTCCAAGTAAAGCACACAGTCGGTGTCTATTCACACCAAAACTCAGAGCCACCACAGCAATGAAAACATTAAAGAAAATTTGCGCATCTGTCTTTTAAGTTCTTTAAATTCAGCCAAGACAACAGTGCTCTGTTCAGATTCATTGGCGTCTGGGTGTTGGGTTGTCTGAGGAGAACTCCATATGGAAGCATTAGATCCAGTTTTGCAAAGGCTTGATGAGCCTTAACCTTTAATTTGCAATAATAATTAATACAGGATACTCAGACATCCATCTGGGAACATGTGTTCAGATCAAACAAACCCTTTTAGAGTTTTAATCCTCGCCCAGGCCTAATTATCACCTAATAGCTGATGTGGCAACAAACAAGTAATTATTATCTCTTTTGCTTCTATTAACCTAACCCACGAATGAAAACACCTCTGTGTATGGTAATAAAGGGTTAGTGTTAATGAAAATAAACCCCAGGAGTTAAATGTTTGTAGATTTAATTTGGATTTTAACTTCATCCTACCTGAGATAAGACTTTTGGTTTAGCATTTGCTGTTGCTGTATTTGAATCTTTTATATTTACTAGGTATGTGTGCATGATCAAACATATCATATGCTTATTATATTATCATCTAATATAATTATTAGATATAGAACTGTTATTTTTATATTGCATTAATCATAGCAGAGTCTGTTTTTCACAGAAATGTAGGCTGTGTATACTGTAAATCCCATTAGCTATTCATCAAACACACCAGGTTTTTAGACTGAAGATGTGTCACCTATACATTCACCACTAGTTCATTTGTATAGCCAACAGCCTGCTACCTAAGCTTATTAAATCAATAGATTAAAAACATGGCTTGCTGTGCTGTTAAAGACTAGAATACAGACATGCGCACCGACACACAAACACAAGCAGCATGGTAAGTTAGCTTATCTTTGATGTACACCGATTGACAAAGAGACTCCCTCCTATCAAAGGATTACAAATAAACTCCATTGAAAAGACTGATGCATAAAAGGTGGCCTATGTTCTGTCTGTTTGTCTTTGTTTGAAATCAAGTCTGTTATGAATTAGTAGTTTGTGTTTCTGCTTTTGATCTAAATGTACCACATGATGCCGAGTCTTTTTTAGAGTGGAGTTTTTTTTTTTTTAAAGATATCCTCCCAGTTATTTTAGCCATATTCACCATGAAAAGTGGACTATATATGCACTGAATCAGGCGGCAGTATGGGCCAGACCACAAGCAAATTGCCATGCCTTTTAGTCCCATCTTCGATGATGCGGTACTTCCTCAGGCTTTTGTCTTCAGTTTGGGGCACAGCTGTCAGGCTAGGTGCTATCCACGCTCCCCTCCCAAAAACCTCAGGCCACGCGCCGCTGCACCCCAAACACTAAATAGGAGCATTAGACACACCATGTTAAGGGCTGCTGGTGTTTGAGCTGTGGCTGTGGGTGCGTGTCTTGTCCCATGGCCAGAGACATGCGCATTATCGCACACACACACACACACAACTGCACACCACACTGCAAAAGTTATCTTCTCCGTATCCGTGTATAAAACAACAGATTTATTCTTTTGTGTTAAACGTCCCATTGTCCTATTATTGACTTGTGTTGTGACTGTTAGCTGTTGACCCCTCGCTCCGCTTTTAGTTTCCCCCGCCCAGCTACAGATCTGCGCTGTGAAAATACCCACAAGGCCTATCTACCCATATGTAGTGTTGCAGATTTTGATTATGCACCACTGGCATCACACCTCAGCAGGGTATATCCAAACATGAAAATTAATTCACAGCTAAATGCTGCTATATGCAGTCCGAGAGGGAGAGGAGAGCAGAAATCAAACACAGGTTTACACTAGTGAGCAGCCCCAGCATTAAGAAAGAGAGCCTAAAGGCAGGCAGGGAGGGCAATATTCATTAATGTGCAAAGCAGCTCATAGATGTAATGGTCATTTCAATAGAGGGAAGAGCCCTTTCATTGAGGGGAATTTCAATGGGCATAAGAAATTGACCTAAATAAAGTAGATGTAAAATATTCCTTGGGCTGCTTAAAAATCAAGTTAATGAAAAAGAAGAATAAAATCAGCATAATGAGCTGAAATTGTAAACAGAGCCGAGCTCTCACAGGAGAGCTACATTGATCAGACTGACGGGAGAAAGTTTGGGCATCCTGGGGGCTGTTGTCCACCAACAAACCTCACCACTATCACAAGTCTAGCACACTTTGACTTCTCCTCTATTTCTAAGCATGGGTTATACAGTATAACGCAACAAATCACCTTTTTCCCAGTTTATTATATTTCATGTGGGTGAAGGTTTTCTGTGGGGATCACTTTCTAGCTCCAGCTATAGCATCATTTTAGTCTGGCTGGTATGAACTTTAGCATGAAAGTACTTGGGCATGACTTTGTCTCAGAGCAATGCAAATGGAATTGCCCCCTGATGGTTTGGAATGCACCCAGCTGGCCTTTAAAAGGTGATAATTGGAAAATACAGGATGAAGCCTCAGTCAAAGTGGGAACCTTGTAGACTGAGTTAGCCGAGATGTAGGAAGAAGACATAGAGAGGAAGAACCAAATACATGAAGGCTTTTTACTGTTTTCTCTTTGTATTTTGACTCCATCCTGTGCGCAACAGAATAAGTTAGGAAACTGCCATTTGGAGTTTGTAACAAATTTGAAAAAGCCACTTCTTTCCCCAGGAGTCTATTGATATAGTTGTTACTTCTGTAGAAGTCATAAATTTAGAATATAGAGTAGTTGTGTGCAATTCTGCATGGAAATTTATTTTCATTTACACTGATTTTGGAATACTTAATATGTATAAACAATTTAATACACAGTTTTAGTCTGTTTTATTCTATTATGTTGGTTAAATTAAGAAGACTAAATAAAACAGTCAACAATGTTGTCAAACATGGTGACACTGAATTAAGGATCAAAATTTATCATCATTAAGTAAGTGAAATACACAAATGCAGCCACAGTACATCCAATATGTGTGCATACTGTGAATTCCTTGTGCGTGAATACACAATTAGAATTCTGCAGAGGAAAGGCAAACTTTGTCAGTGCCATTTAAAACTACCACAGTATATAGAGAAGGCAAATACTGTATATTACATTGTAGTTAGTTAAAAAATCCTTGCCATAAATAGTATCCAAAATTGAGTTAAATTGATTGTAAATCTTACAGATTATAACTCGTCAGGCTGATCTCTTGAATTGGAAATACTCTTTAGCATCAACTGAGGGAACTGAGGAAAAGATAAAATGCATGTTTCTACTAATTTATAAAACCTGACACAGCATTCCTTTACTCGGGAAGGAAGTGGAGTGGGAATGTCAGGAGGCCTACACAGGAGCTCTTCCCTTTACAAGGCAAAATTCAAAGCATTTCTTCACTCCTCTCCTTGTGTTAGCCTAACCTAGTGTAAGCCTGTGCATCCGGTCTCCATTACTGTGTTCTCTTCCGAGAGAATGTGACAGTGATAAGGCTCTTTTGAAGTTCAGCTTTACTACAGGACCTCTACAGAGGGACAAAGCCAGCGGTCAGCTGCTAAACTGGAGAGAAAACTCAGCCTGGTTTCTTTTACTTTCCTGAGCTTTGACTAGAAATGTGGACTTCTGAAAACTCAAAGACTTCTAGATATGTTCCAGACGTCATTCAGGATCTGTCCCTCTGTTGGCAGACTGATAAGAATTTTCATATTTATGACCATATTTATGTGTGAATTGAGGAAAATTGCTGTATGATAACATTTCAAAAACACTGTGGTCATTAGGCTGCATTCCAGTCAAAACAGTCTGCAGTGTGTCGACCGTCATGCCCTGTGTCAATCAGCAGACATTTCCAGCAACAATATGCCAACACCCATTCGGCACTTTGTTCAGGAAACCTTTCACTAACTCCAAATGGAAATCTTCTTGATGACTTCCTGTACTTCATGCCTGCTACTGCTATCTGGATTCCAGCAATGGACCATTTTGACTGTACTCTTGACTTTTGAACTCGACATTGCGTTTCTGTTGTGTTCAGGAATCACCACTGAGAAAAATGCCAATGGCAGCTCTCAGGTCAGTTCAATTCCATGGGTATATTACAGAAATTAACCTGAATTCAACTCACGTTTGACTCTTCATACCAAGCCATGAGTCACGGATAAATATTTTATTTTATTTTTTACTGTACTGTGCTTCTGAAGGACACATGGTAGCACTATTAAACTATAGAATTACACAGGCCCTTTTTGTAATCTTTTGTGTCAAAGATTTGGTGTGTTTCAGCATCATTAACTGCAGTGTAGTGGGGCTGTAATCAATATCAAGATTAACTATAACCACAGTAAAAATTCACTAGTTTCTGTCTTCACTGTGGACCTCTTATGAATTCTTTGTACTGATAAATAAACTGCATTTACTTTTTCAAGATATTCATTTGTTAAGAACACTTTCAGGTATTTATTTGCTAAAACAGGAAAATCGAAGTAGAATAGACTATTTTGACTTAAGGCCAACCTGACTCCACTCTGATGTTCAGAACACCTGCCAGCTCTGAACGCCTCCAAAGTAGCTGAGCTACTCTGCTATTTTCTGACAGTATTTAGTCAAAGTGTGCCCACACAACCACAATGGCATTTTTCTGTACCGGCTCTTTTTCATCTCCAGTAACTTTCTGATTAATTGCTCAGTCTGAATCTGTTGTGACATTTAATTCTTTAGAATATAAGAAGCACCTCTTATTTCTTCTCTTGATTGCTATAGTCACAATATATTGAAATGTTTTTAATACATGATTTCAATCTGGCCCTGAAATGCGTTGGTGCCAAACAAGTTGAAAATGTGACATTGAGTTTCCATGATCCTCCCAGTAAGGGAAGGAAGGGGCACTGGTTAATACCCACCCCCACCCACACCACACCACACCCTTAATGGAGAAATAGGCCAAGGTAGGGTCCTGCTCTTTCCCTGTCACTTTCCACATTGTGGTTGGGTCTCTGTTTGTGTTTCTGAATGTTTCATCTACTAACACAGCATCATTAGGTATGCTACGTCAGCCGTTACAGCCAGTATGACAGTGTAACTCCCTCAGTTCACTATTAGACCAACATTTGTCAGCCTTTGTCTCTATCTATCACACAGTAGTCATGTAATTTCACTCTCATTGCTTGTAGTAAGGACAGTGTTTATCCTCTAGGGCTATATACCTTTAGGTTTATTAAATAATAATACAGGTAATAATATAGTAATATGTTTTATATCAAGACTAATGCAGGAAAATATTGTTTACAAATGACTGTAAGCATATCCAGGAATTGCTTAGTAACTAACTAATAACTAGATAGATATTATATATATATTACAGATATTATATGGAAGGTATCGTCAAGTAAAATGACCCTGACTCTCATGAGGCCCAGGTTGGGCAAAGGATCGTGGACACATTCACACCAAACACTCCCCCCCCCCCCCCCCCCCCCCCCCCCCCCCCCAAAAAAAACAACAAGTTTTCTGTAGGTGTGAATCAGTCATCACAAATCTGTAACACTGCGTGGTTTTTGTTTGGCTTTGTTTGCAAATGTAGTTTTAACTGCAAGGCTGTTAATAGTATTGGATTTCAACAGCTTGGCTAGTTGGTTGGATTTCTCCTCCAGCAGGTCAGAGTCTTTAACTCTGAACTCCTCTCCTCTCAACCGCAACACTTCACTCCTCCCCTTGGACCTGTCCAAGCCCTTTAGGTTGTCATGTGGAAGCTCTGTCACACTGTGAAGACTCAGGGCAGTTCATCTGAAATTTGCATCCACTTGACATTTTGGCAGTTAACTAAAATTAGATATTAAAGCAAAGGGGCGAGTATTATTTCCTCCCCTAAACCTTAAACCTCTATATGCTCTTACAATACATATTTTTCACATTAAATCAGATTTAATATAAACTATTTGTCATCTTATTAGACAAATCAGCCTTGTCTCACAGCACACAGATTTTTATTTTGCATAGAATTGTAACATACATTTACATGATCAAACAATTCTGGTCCTGTGGAATACTGGAGCACCATGAAATGAAGGCAGTCTTTGTGGAGCTCTTGCACTTTCATGGGGCTCACTGACTCATCAGTGGCTGTGTTGCGGTGAAAGCAGGTACACGAATTCTCTCCATGTGGTGCACAACACCCGCAGCAAAACAGAGCTCTGACAATCTGACAATCCCAGCTTCCTATTTGCATCGCAGCTTTTCCTGAAAGAAATGTGTTGCTGATTTAATGATGTGGCAGTTTGTAGGCCTGTTGTTGTGGAGACGGAGAAGGTTAATATGGGAGGATTATGCTTAGATACAACCAACATATATTAGTTAAGAATTTAATGACTTGTCAGGCCATTTTGTGGAGTAGATGAAGTGCACATATAAAGTAGAAACACTGTGTGTGTGCAAATGACGCATACGGAGGGAATGAGAAAGTGCATTTCTTGCTCCTATCATCTGAAATATCCCTTAATATATATAGTAATTGCAAAAAAAAGTTCCAATAATTAATGTTGCCTGCTATGGGTTAATGCAGAATGTGAAGGCATACCTCAATCATGTTAGGTTCCATGGACTGACTAGAAGGGCTTTCAGCTTACAATCCTTTTTTATGTGGGGTGCGGGGAGGGCCTGTGAGCTGCTACGGGGGGTTGTGGCCTATATAATACTTCCATGGTTTTGGCAGTCAGATTTTCAAGAAACTTCCTGGTGTGTCAGGATCAATCGGGCCTAAGCCAGTCTTAATTAAAGGCTTGGGGCTGGGCAGAAGTTGAGGGCAAAAGGCATCCCTGTTGGTCAAAAGAATGAGGCGTCTGTCATTACAACACTATAGGGAGCATCAGCTTTATGACTTCAAATTCCTCCTTTTTTTAAAAAAAAAGAAGTCTTAAGGTTCGACGGTGACACACACAAATTGATGTTTTCTTTGTTTTCCCCAAAAGAAATTGGGGGGTACAATGGCACTCCTGTAGAAATAATAAAAAAAAAAATTGCCTCACATTTTGATTGTTTTGTGGTCGTTTAATTTACAATAAAGAACTGACAAAATCTGAAGAGACTGATGCCTTCTAGTTCAACAGTAGCTTCATGTCACATTATTAGCCCACTTAGATATGATTCTACCATCTTGTAAGTCTCTAAAATTGCTGAGCTGCTTTTTCTACATCTGAGAGCACTTGTATTCACACACACATATTATGAGGAATCTCTCGAGCACTCGACCATGAAAAATGTAGTAATGCTCACTCCTTTGAGAGAAATATCCATTCAGCTGTTCTTCCACTAGCTGCTTACTTGAGTTATGTAAAGATGTTTGAGTCACAGAAAGATTTTTTTTTTTTTTGCAGTACACCATATTGAAGCTCTTTGTCATTTCCTTTCAGCCCTTTGTTATATAACACATTGGTAGAAGAGTGATAGTAGCTTAAGCTAAAAAGTAGATATCACTATAAATGCTCAAGTTTTCAATTTTTTTTGCCTACCTAAACACAGTGGTTTCACAAGTTTAGCAAAGATGCAGTTGTCACTCAGGTGCAGTTATCATATTTGACCACTTGGGGGCACAGGCAACTTACAACGAAGAGATGAGGAGCTGTGAGCTGGGTGTGAATGTTGTGTGTATGTGTGTGTGTGGGGGGGATCCATTAATTAAATGGAATATGATCCAAAAGACTCAGTCATGACACATCATGTCCCACAAGAGAGGAAATAAGACAAATGCCACAGATGTCCCTTTTTTCTCTACTCCTGTTTTTCTCTGGTTGTAGTTTCCCTCCAAATCCAAATGTCAGACAGACAGCGCCTTAGTATGTTTTGGTCTCCTGAGTGGATCTTTCCAGCACACCCATCTGTCAGACTTTTTCCGAGGTCCGAGGAGGGGTACGGGGGCGTGTTTGTGTCTGGGCCCGGGTGGGTGGACGGGTGGGGGCAAGAGACCAGACGTTGTGCATATCACATCGTAGGCCAAATATCCTGATAGTCTGATCTACCATCTGATCTACTGTCCCAGTCATATCCATATCCAGGCGCATCCCAGTCCAGACTGTCCCATCCATTTAATGATATGAGACCATTGTGCAGCTAGCACATGCAGCCCTGTCTTTCCATTCCTCGCTTGCTCTCTCTTTATCCCCCTCAAACTCAGCCAGTGCATCTGCTTTATCATTTATCAACCCCCCCCCCACCCCCACACCCCTCCTTCATTCTCCTCCATTTTCCTTCCCCACCACAGGACCCTTGACACCTGTAGAGTCACCAAGGCCTAATCTTAGTTAAGTTGATTTATGCTCAAGTGACAACACGCTCAAAATGAAATATACATTTTTATTGCATTCTGTTTAGATACTTTGCAATTCCAGTCTGCTTCGAGGGCATATCAGCAGTTGTTTTACCCTAGATAATTAACTTAAATGAAGACGGTTTGACATCTGGCAGCAACATGCAAATGTGAGGCAGCACCAGTGAGAAATGTTCTCACCTGCAGAACTAATACTGTTAATGCATTCATATCATGGAGGGTTATGTAACTGTGCTAGATGAGATGGAAAGTGCAGCCACCTTGCCAGTCTTAATGCATTCAGGCTCCACAGTGTCAGATGGCCCCAGTGATCCGGGGGGCTCAAGATGGCAATGCTGTTTTACAGTCTGGATATGTGTGTCTGTATGCAGGCCAGAATATATATGTGTGTGTGTGTGTGTGTGTGTGCACCGCAGTGTTCGTTAGATTAGTCTCAAATGTGTGTATCCGTATGGTTTGGTGGCGTCACATTTGAATCCCTCTGGCCTTGTGCCAAATGCGTATAATGGACATGGTTGTGTTTGTTTGTGTCCCTTTCCAACCTTGTGTTCTGTGTAGTGATTGGACAGCTGATCTGATGGGACTGTAATATTAAAAAAAAAAAAAAAAAAGAAGAAGAAAAAAAAAAAGAAGTGCCGGGCTGTTGTGGAAACAGCTTTACTGTAATATTAATATCATTGCATGATTGTCACCTTGTAGACAAGTCAAAGTACCTGTAGAAACAGGAGCACCAACTGCTGCTCTATATTTATTCATATTTATTCATAAAATAGAAATATTACGTGTGTAGAATCTGAATTATAAAAGCACTCTTGCAACTTTGTCCTGTTTTTCTTCATGAGTCGAGGCTTTTTGTTTTTTGTTGTTTTCTCTTCCAATTGCATTTTGGGTCATTCAGGAAAAGTATTATATCATTATAGTTGTTTATATTGCTTCCTCATGTCTGTTCTGTTCTTCAGTAGTAAACATACAATATATCAGTTACACATTGTGATCACCTGAAGCTGCAGTAGATCTATAATGAGTGTTGGACCACCGGCCATCGTGAGCCACCTGTTTTTCCTTTAAACTGTTACCGTTACTCAATTGTTTCTGCACATTTGATTGTTGACTCCTACACATTTCACTGTCAAGTCGATGCTATCTGTCATGAGCAAATGATGTTGGAGTGAGCGAGGACGTCCCGTCACTACTCCTCCGTCCTCACGTATCTCTCTCACCTCCGCAGGGAGGAGCAAAGACTCGAGAAAGAGACATGAGTGAGGGGAAAAGAAGAGCCATGTTAGCCAAATGGAAAAGGAAGATAGTCCCAGTGCATGCTGGTCGCTAGTCCCAGTGCATGCTGGTCACTTTGCTTCGCCATTGGTTGAGAGGCTGCTTAAAAGTAAACACCAATCAATCTTCTCTGGCTCTCTGTCTCCTCTTCTCTTTCTCCCTCTGCTGCCATTACAGACAGACCCGGTGACATGAGTTGTGGAGAAAGCTCTCCACCTCTCCTCCGCCTCTTTTTCTCTCGTGCACTGTAATCCTGACACCGAAACCGCCCCTCGGAGAACAAGTGTCAGCTTCAGAATAGAGCGTGCAGTCAGCTCCCCCCTTTTTCCCCCTCTGGTTAGCATGTTAGAGAGTGCTAATGTTGATGGAGGTGACAATTAACTATACAATGATCACAGTGATGCCGCTCGTACCGCTGCCTCACGGCCTTGCTAAAGAGATAAACGACTGATCTCAACACTAGTGGGACTAGAGCAGATGACAGATAAGCACATAAAGGGCTAGTTACTTTAGTGAACATACAGTAGTGTAAGCTTGACTACCAGATGTTCTGCAAGCTTTCTATGCTGCATATTTGACTTGCTAATATCAGCAGCCTATTTTTAGTTCTCGTTGAAGCTTTGAACCTTAAGAGAGGCCTCTTGATATTATATGTAGGGTAATGATTACACATCATGTGTACATAAGATGATACTGTTATTATGTTAAATGTTGCTCTTTGAAAACAAGATTTAAAGTGTTACCCTGAGAAAGGTCTAAATTTCCATTTGAAGCGAGTCACAGGGGAAAACTATAAGTTGTGTGTGGAAGAATAGAGACTTGACTTATTTGTGCCACAGACTGGTAAGAACACAAGCGTACATATTCAGTGCCACTGATGCCTCTGCTACTGCTAATTTCTTTGCCAGGCACCCATGGCTGTCTTTGATTTAAAAAAAACAAAACAAAACAAAACAAAAAACCTAAAACAAAACAAAAAACAGGAGTAATGTTTTGGAGACTCAACCTGAGATATTGACCACCCTGCAGCCCCCACTGTCAGGTTCTGAAACGACCCAAAGATATTTGCATGAAATGAATGAGAATCTCTCCCACATCCAGCCCTGCCACGGCCAAAGGTTTACTGTCGCAGATGTATGCTCCATCTGGCCCTGCTTTCCCAATCTCCACTCTTTAACTGTTCCGATACAACGTCATGGTTTGTGCTTGGTTGAGGATAATATTTGTTAGAGGGCTCAATTTATAATCTTTATTACAGTTCTAAATATGCATATCCAAAGTGAACGTGTTGAATGTATTAACACTTTTTTTTGTTGTCCTAAGTGTAGCAGGGTCATTGAGGCAAATTCATTTGGATGAAGTACGTAGCTAAAGTGAAAGAAGTCTCATTAGACTGAGCTGTCACAACATCGCCAAAGTGAGTCATACCTCTTTGTTTGTCCTGCATGGGATTTCAGGGAATACGGGGTTGAAGGGGGTCAAGTGGTCCTCTATCCTGAGCAAACATGGACATGGTGACAGCCGTTGGGACAACAAACCTCCACGAGAACCAGGCTGTCCTGCCAACATTCTCCCCGCCTCTCCAGTACCAGCATAACCTCTCCCCCTCCTCCTCCCCCTCCTCACCCCTCAGCCCAGGGCTGTGATCCTGCATAGCCAACATAATGAAGCCATATAAGCCTGTTATTTGCAGCTTTACGGCTTGTTTTATGAAGGTGAGCTGACAAGCAGCTCCCAGAATGGTTCCTGTCACTTTAACAGACAGCATTACCAAGAGAAAAGGAGCGTTGGGGAGGGAGGGCAGGTCAGGCCGGAGAATGGGCCGGGGCCTTTATGTTAGCCCTGCCAGGGCTTTGATGGGTAGAGGTCTGGCTGCAGGCTATCACTGGTACATTTTACGTCTTCCACCTTTTGTGAAGGGGACATTATTGACGTTTGACCTATGTTCTTATTCCCACCTCCTCTTCACTAATCAATTACCACATCGATCCATTAATCAGACAGGGGGATGGCCAGTGAAAGGGCCCGTGGGTATGTGTGAAGAATTGTGGGATAGGCCTCAGGCTATCGTGGAGGAGGGCCTTCACCTGTGGAGTGCACAGTTCAGCATTTGGCTTAATACAGACCTAGCCCTTACTTTAAGGGCATCTGTATGCTCTTTATTAACAAGAAAATGTGTTTTTATCCATATACAGTGCATGACATTTTAATGTGTATTTGTGTGAAAAGTGATTTATTAATATAACCAAAATAAAGCTCATCTCTTAAATTGCCAGGTATTCACACAAATTCCTCTCTGGGTGTATGGAACATTATTGATGGATTTTAAATTAAGCCTAGCCATCCATTAGAGGTTCACACACTCAATCACACACACACACACACATAGCTGTATTTGCTTCCTCAAATTAAAAAATGAACTTATTTTGCACAATTGGAAGCAAACAAAACAAAAAATAAACAGCTGTTCCCAGTCTAGAAGCCAACAGAGTGAATATCGGCAGGAAGTGTTATTAATAATGAAGCGTTATTTAGTATGACTTCTGAAACATTGGCTCGAAAATCGGCAACCATTACAGCGTGTCACTAAAAACAAGGATGCTTTTTGAATGAGAGCAAACATGTTTTTGTTCATCTGACTGTTTCCATGGAGGTTAGGCAGTAGCATAATTATGCTTAGGGCACAAACAGAAACAGATCTGACACACAGACAGCCAACAGATAAAAAAGGAAGCTGCGGGAGCGGAACCCACCACGCTTTGATTAGGTTTGGTTTGGTTTCGGTTTGGTGTGTGCTGACTAAAGCCATCACCCCAGTCTGTCTGCCCTTGCCAAATTATTTGCCAAAACAGGGAAAGATTTGGGAAAGAAAGTTATAGAGAGAAAGGCTGCGGGCTGTTATAGCCCACCCCCTCTCAGACTGACCAAAATCCAGCCGACAGTCACTCAGCTCTTGTGGGTTTTGTGAATTGAGAAGACACTTCTTGTGTGGATTTTTCAATTCTTCAACATGTCATTTGGCCGGGAGTGCTATTGTCCCCTGCCCCTTTTCTCTCTGCTCCTTCTGCCGAGACGAGTCGTGTCATCCCCTCGTGATCAGCACTTTTGTTGCCTTTGTTTTTGGCCCTACCTCAGAAGTCCATCTTGTCTTTTATGTCCCTGCCTTTCATGCATAAGGGAACAGTTGTGGCCTGTTGTGGGGCTGTTCCACTGCATTTCCACCAGTGGGGTTTCCTTTCATTCTCTTCAAAGTACTACAATGGGCCTCTGAAGGCCTGAATGGCCAATGCAGAGTGCACAATCCTACAGAGCCCGCTCATTTTGTTTTGCCAGAGTCAATAAAAATGCTAAGTTAAAAGCTAACCCCCTTATGCCCTCCTCGAATGGAGCGACTTGTTTGACCTTTTTAAGCTCCCCTCTCAATTAACTTTTAATGATAAATTCATTGATTTTTTTTTTACTGCCCTCTAAAGTATATTATTCTGCACACATTTAATGTTGCATTTCATTGTTCATTTATTTCACGTGAATTTAGCCTAAACTGTAAATACAGCATGAGCTACACTATGATCAATACTGAGTTAAATGGATCTATCGAGTTGTCTGTGAGAGACAGGCAGAGGGAGCGATAGAGAGAGCTGGAGTGACAATTCCCAGTCATGAAAACCAGTTTGTAACGCTTGCAAATGATAGCTCTTATGTCCTTTACATTCATGACTTTTCCCTGTACTGAGACCTAGATAAAGACATCTCCGTTCTTTCAAGGAGGAGTGGAATTGAACTAGTTTTATGTAGAGGGATGAGAGAAGTCCGCTGTCGTCTCTGAGCATTACAGCAGAGGCCTTGCATAAAAGCATTGTGTGCCGATTTGTGAGCTGGGAGAAAGCTGGGGACTTTGAGAAGGATTACAGGTAGACAGACATTGGCTGCTGAAGATAACCGCCATGACTTCATCCTCATTGTGTAGATTAAGGCATAAAACCCAAACTAATGAGACCGGAAAGGGGGAGAAGACATGGATGGGAGGAGGAGTTAGGGGTATTGTTGATGGTGAGGGACATTGTCGTTGGAATAAGCTTTTTAAAGCGAGAAGAGGAAGATGTAGGGCCAGTGGTGATGTAATCTGAGGAATCTCTTCTGCATGTAGGAGAAGGATATTACATTTTTATGATGTTAATGGAGCAGCATGCAAGCTTATTGAGGGCAACAGGGTATTGCTTTCTTAACTGTTGTCTACCGTTGGTTCTTCATATCTGTTGTTCATTTGTTGACACAATACCACAATACAATCAATACGGTCAATACAGTCATCATCGACCAAATGTTAGTGGGTGCGGTATGCTATTGTCGGTCCTCCTCCTGGGAAAAGGGAGGCCAGCCCCCAGTAAACTCTGCAGCCACCAGCTGATCTAATCTGGAGGGGAGCGGACTGCTCTTCCCGAGCTCCAACTTGCTGGAGGGCAAGCAAAGAAAGCAGGGGGCAGAAAAAAGAGAAAAAGTAGAAGAAAGTGTTTGATTCTTTTCTCTCCCTGTCTTGGGGTGTTTCTGGTTAATTTTTCAGCATAGAGGCAGTGTGAAAAAAAACACCATACACATACAGCATCATGCTGGGAGGAGGACCATGTGTGGGGAATGCTTCAGCCCTCTTTTTTTATGCCTCTGCGCTGACGACAGCCGTGGCCGGAGGCATTATGTTTTCGGGTTGTCCGTCCATCCGTCCATCTGTCCGTCCTTCCCGTTCTTGTGAATGTGATATCTCAGGAGCGCCTTGAGGGAATTTCTTCAAATTTGGCACAAAGGTCCTCTATGACTCAAGGATGAACTGATTAGATTTTGGTGGTCAAAGGTCAAGGTCACTGTGCCTTTAAGTCTGTCCCATTCTCATGAACGCGATAACTCAGGAACGCCTGGAGGGCGATCAAAGGTCAAGGTCACTGTGACCTCACAAAGTACATTTTTGGCCATAACTCAAGAATTCATACGCTGATTATGACAAAGTAAAGGCAGCATGTTTCTTATTGGAAACTATTCACTGGAATCATACATGTCAATATAGTAATAACATTTCACCCAAAAAATACACTTAATGCCTTTTTATTAAATTTCTTCAAAATCTTCACTACATGAAATCTTCTAAACTTTAACTTGACTGGTTGGCGGAGGCGTGCAACTGCGAGGTGGTATTTTTAGTTTACTCTAAAAAAACAAAGTATCAGACAGACAGGTGGACACGAAGCAAGGTAAATATTGATGACTTTTTGACCATTTTATTTCCCACCCGCTGACAGCTTTCTGCAGACAGAGGGTCTGTTTATGCTTCAGCAACACCGATTTCCTCCTTACCCCCCCCCCCCATCTTTATTTTCACCAAATTTAATCTGGAATCTTAAGCACTACAGACCTCAGAATGTAGTTTGCATATTAAGAAGTAGATGATTATTGTGGGGGTAGAAACACAGATCTTTAATTTTGTGCATTTTAGACACAGCTTCTGCCTGCACCACCATGCTGGAGATAATTGTGGAAATCTACATATTGAGAGGGAGGCTGTTGTCAGGGTCTGTTTTGGAGTGGGCCTCTTGTTATCTGCTATAATTCATGTGGTAGGATGAATATTACCACCTGAATTAGGCTATTATGCTGCCAGGTGGAGGCCAGTAGAGTTACAGGAAACAGTGATCATCACGTTGTGATAATGAAACAATTGCTACAGGAATACTACAGAATACGGACAGCCAGACTGCAATCAACAGTGGCTAGATATTATGTCACAGATTTGATGATGAATTGAATATTTATTAAAATCGAATGCTTTTTCTATGTGTGTATATGCTGCAGCTAAAGAGCCTCAGTCTTTGGAAGGCATATAAAATGCCGAGACCACATGATCTTAAAGACACAAGAAATACAGTTGCATTGGTGAAACAATTGGTGAAACATCTTGCATATAACATTACGTTGTAAACTTTGTTTTCTTCCCAGACTCATCAAATAAAACCTGACATAAAAAAGGTTTTTTATAATCATCCGACCAGAATAAACCACCACAAATGAAGGGCATTTCAGAACAAAAGTTTAGCCCCTAAGCCAACATGTAATGAGCAATAAAACATGAAAAGGGCTTCATCCTCAATCTCACCTAAATCACATAACAAAGACTTTCCTCTTTGGCGAGACCATTAAACCTGTCTGTTTCTATAGCCAATGATAATGTAATTGAATGTTACTTTGCAAACAGATGTTTGACTTTTGGTTTAATTCTGCTTCATATAAGGATCTACAGTGTAGTTGTTCCTCATGATACAATATGGTTGTGATTTCAGTTTACACCTAACATGAAAATGCTGCCTTTCTTTTATACACTAGGAATCATGAGAATCATGAATATTACAACCCATTTGGAAAAATAAGAGTTAAATGAATAAAACAAAATGTAGATTTCACCTGGCTAATCCATGTCCATGTGAAATGTGTCAAGGTGAAGATACAGTGAGCTGCTGTCTGTTCATTATAACACATTTATGTCTGACATTTAGAGGTTTGCATCCCGTATCACCACTGGTGGCCAAAACTGGTGTAAACCTACGAACTACCAAAAATGAGCAAAGACCCCTGTGATGAACTGTGATACACCTACATGTTCATAAAACCCCCAAATGTCAGATATATCACCTTAAAAACGACTCATACAATTTTTTTTCCCCCCACAGTTCAGTATACTTGTGGAATCCCAGATCCTTATAGTTTGACATTTCTTGGTAACATGCTATTACCTGCTGAAATATTTGTGCACTTGTCTGGATTACATGACAGGGGATTTTAGAGATAAGGAGATGGAACTTGGGGAAAACAGGAGCTGAATATGGTGAAAGTGTACATCTGTTGTCTGAGCGTGGTGCAGATAAGATGTGCAGTTCAAGGATACGTGGTTCAAGGTGGATTTATTGTAGTTAGACACTACAGAGACACTACCGGTGAGTGTCAGATCATCAGACACTGTTCTGATGGATTGAAGATCAGTTGATGGCTCTATACCAGTGAACTGCTTTGTCCAAGATACTCTCTGGTGTTGGGTTGGGGAGGGGGGGAAGACAGACAGGCATCTACATGTGAAATACAGCTCAACCAGCATGGAAAAGAGTAGCACAGAGGAGCCTCAAAGTTTATAAGAACAATGATTTTTGGCCGATGAAGACAGTTATTTCTTAGCCAGCATGCCCAACTGGTTAGGATATGACATACTGTACTATTGGGTCTGGAAAACTATTTCTCAAGGAGGCCCATGTCTAGTCTTAACACAAAGCTCACCAACCGCTCACCACATTCCACCTACCCTATCCTCCCCTTTTTCTCCCCCTCTTAGTGCCACTAGGCCTGGGTCTGCCACTACCTCTGTGCTAATGAGAACCAGCCCCGTCCAGCACCATATAAACCCACAAACACACACTTACCTCTGATCTCAGACGAGTAAATGTAGTCACTGTGGCCAGGGCCCACCACTTTACAACTGCTAATATAGCCACACAGCCCTATGTTATCATAACCTTTCATGTAAAAAGAAAGAAAAAGCAAGGAGAGGTAAAGCAAATGGTAACGTAGGTGCATATGGTACTTTGGGGACTGTTAAATATATAGAACACAAGTATATAGTGATCTAATAATGAGAAAATGTTGACCAGATGTGGGATGGTGTTAAAAATAATCCAGATTGTGTGTAGTGTATGGATGATGCTTAGGTATCCACTAGTTGCTCACATCTGTCAGTGATGTTTATGACTTCCTGCCGTTATGAGCAGCTCCTTTGGGTTTTTATGGGAATATTGAATTGTTTAATATTAGTAGCCGCCAGTTTCATTATTTTATTTATTTTTAAAATGCACACTGGAATACAGCAATATGCTTCATTGACATTGTGGTTTGAAGGTGACAGACTAATTCCAACTGAGGATTTGACCTTTTTCATTTGCTTTATCTTTAATATTTATTTAATATTTTATCGACTGTATCCTGTTAGTGTACCTGTAATCTTTTTATGTAGTATGGAAATATTTTAACATAAAAGCCACAGCAGTACAAGGTAAAACATGTACAGTGAGAGAGAGAGAAATGTGCTTCTTGCTCTGCCTTCTAAGATCACTGTGATAAATGATTCATCAGTCATCATCTGTTATGCACAAGAACATAAAATCAGTTTTACAAAACATAAAACAGAATGAAAGAGACTATTTTAAGCTGTTGAGGAGATTCTTCTCATATAAGATCAGTCAATAAAAACTTTTCCACTCGTGGTGTGACCAGGGCAAAAAAGTTAACCCTTTTACCCCCCATGATAATAATCAGACCAACGCACTCTCTCTCTACGTTTTCCAATTTTCATCCATGCAGTTTGAATAAATGAGTTTTCAGCAAAACAGTTAATTAAATAAACGAGAGTCCCAACTTAATGTCCTGTCATGCAATGCTTGTGCACTGTTGGACTTTTAAAAAAAAAAAAACTGGCTGCAATTACAACAACATTAAATGATGAAATCAATGCAAAAAATGTGTAAGTGTGAGAAGTGGTGACGAGTGTGCCTCATGCTCACAATGTTCATTAGTTATGGCTTCGATGGCAAAATAAGTTTTCGAATTCATCAGTGATTCAGTCTGGAAAGAACAAAAAAACTGTCTCCATCCAATTATAACATTTTTAATTCACAGCTGCTTTCTCTCCATGCTCCCTCTTACAACGGGTGCCAAATATCGCGCAAGCGTGCAGCTCTTAACGAAAATGACTTGTCATGTCTGAATATGGCCATAAGGAACATTAACGTTAAAGACATTGACGCCTGAATGAGAAAAAAAGACTTTTAAGAAACAGATGAAGCCAACAATGTTACATATTCCATGTCTGAAAAGGGCTTTAGTTGCCAGTTTACTGTAAAATGAGACCTCCCTAGGGCTATGGAAGGAATGATTAAATTAATGTAGAGATATGCTGATTTTGGTCTGTTATTGACCTCTCGCTTCTAGTGTCTTGTCTCTAGCCAACATCAAAGCACCTCCACTCCCTCTCCCCATTCTCAATTTCCTTCCTTTTTAATGAAACCTATTCTTAAATTACAGCCACTATCTTTTTGTGCTCTCCTTATTATAATATATTTGCCTTTTTAAGTAGGTACTCTTAACTGCACTTTTTAACATTTCCCCCTGAGCAGTATGCGCAGAATAGACTGATTTCATTTAGGTCTCAACAGCCCCCTCTTGCCCCTTACCACTTAGCACTCCCACCTCCATCCTCTCACCCACTATTTTCCTTTCTAATTTGCTGTTTGCTTTCCTTTCCGCTCTTCCCCACCAAATTGGGCCCTGTAGCTTTCTGCCCCTGAAATGACTGTGAGCTCTGCCCTATTTTCACTTGTCCACAATTTGCGTGGCAGAGCGCTGTGTCTGCCTCCATATTTGCCATCTTTTTCTTCCCTTTTTGTGAGAACTGTTCCCAGTCCAAAAAGGTTATGTATCTGCAAGCACTAAAATGTAGGAAGCAACCTCAATTGGTTGGTAACTACCTGCTACAACAGCAACATCTCAGTGCAGATTAGACCTGATTGGGACTGGAGGGCATGTGGAAGCGTAGTTGACAGGATTAAGTGGCTATTGAAGTGACTTTAGCTCCCTTAGAGAGCAAAAGACAAGAAAAGCAAATTCAACCTTCTTTTTTTTTTTTTTAACCAGAAGGTATATCCCCCCCCACCCCCTTCCTTTCTTTGTCTTCGTGTCCTTTGTCTAAGGACACTATCTACCAATATGATCCCTCGGAGGGCTTCTGATACTCAGCAAGAGTTAGTGGTTTGAGAAGCTGTAATTAGATATATATCTGATCCTAAACATTTAGCTATTCATTAGGGCCAATTGTTTCAGAGGCCAGATTGACATAACAAGTTATTAAGACGTGTGTGTGATTGTCAGTGTGCATAGTTTCTGGGTGTGTGTGGATGGATGGGGGGGGCACACAAGCCAGTATCACTGCATGTGTTTGTGACTTTGTCTGTTAACCCTTGACACATTTGAGTGTACATCATATAGATCAGGGAGATGTGGTGATGAGCGTGTCAACAATTTGTAAAATGTGGTATTTCACCGTGTGGCATTCTGTGTAAATCATTTATATTTCTATGTTGTTAAGCTGTAAGACATGAACAACATGATGTGTGTGTGTTTTCGCCTTCATTTTGCTGCAGCACACAGTCACTCAGCGAGTGCTGCATGAAAAATTAAAATGCTTCTAAAAATAAAATAGCTACCAAAAAAAAAAAAAAAAATTGTTTGTTACATGTTTTTGCCAAACTTGTGAGATGCGTTCTCTAAAGAGCGAAGACACCGTAGAACATTTGAGAGGAGCACTCAAAATATACACTGATGTATTTCACCTCTTTACTTCAGACACTTTCACTGCATGTATAAGCATTGCAACAAATGTAAGAAAAGCTTGCTGAGTTATTAATCAAAAGAAGGTATTTTTTTTATGCACCGCACAATATAGTAAAAGCTTTGGACAAAGAAATTATTTTTGGAATTACATCCTGGCATGAAATATTTATTGGGTCGGCACCTTATGAAACATGTTTCGACCTGATTGAGTCCAGACACTTCTGGTGCTGAGTCTCCAAGCAACATTGAGTTTTGTAGAGTTGTGGCTCAGGAGGCAGTGTGGGTCATCTGCTAATCGCAGGGTCGGCTGTTGTGTGGCTCCTTCTATCCACATGTGGAAGTGTCCTTGGGCAACACACTGAAGACTCAATTGCTCCTGATGGTCAGACCAGCACCTTTCATGGTAGCTTTCTACCATCAGTGCGTGTGTGTGTGTGTGTGTGTGAACGGGTGAATGAGCGACAAAATTGTGATGCGCTTTAGGAGAAAGCGCTATATAAATGCTGCCATTTATATATGTGAACTACAGCAGGATTTCTGAAAATCTCCTTCATGCTGGAGATGGAGGGATATTTGTCATTTTGTTCACATTGCAGTCACATGACAATTATCACAATCATGCCTCATTGTGTGAATATATATAAAAACCACATGAAAGGGGATATTACAAGGTTGTAGGTAAGCACGATGATCAGTATAGCAACAACGTGAACGGTGGTTATTGTATTTTGAGTTCTGTGTAAATAAGCACAACCTTGTAATAGGTCTTTATAGGCTCCAGATGTATAGTGGTGGCTTCAGTGGGACATGTGACAGACATTTCTGGTCGCTAAGGTCAAATGGCAATCTTGTGACAGTCATGTAACAATTATGAAGGGTTATGTGAATATGTGAATATCTGTTAAGCCAAGAGATGAGAGGAAGATTGATGACATAATGGCATTGTCAGCAGCTTGTAGGCGACCACTGAACACCTCAGAAACAACCCGGTAATCGCCAAGTACAACCACGAATAACTGCCTAATAATAAAGAAACCAAAAGCGGTGCAACACAGAGTCGCACATATTCCTGACTTTTGACATTTTCTCAGAAGGACCTTTTTTGTCTGATGTGTTCATGGTTCTGTGATTTAAGGATCACAATATTATCTCTTTTATTAAGATGTAATTTGTTGATTTCATTCATTAATTACA
>CM055850.1:9480752-9898252 GCA_029490765.1 Euthynnus affinis | reverse complement strand
CAACCAATATTTCAAATTCAGCAGCAGAGGATGCTTCAGATGGCATTCTATTACATTGTAGACATGCACAAAAACGTATAAAGCATCCGATCTTAAATATTTGCATTTTATGCAGGTCAGATGGACTGGGGCTAGACACATTTACATCTGTTGTTTTTAGTAAATACCCAGCTTAATTTAAAACTTGTGATGGTGCAACATGCGCAGTAGGCTTTATAAACATCGCCCATAATGTTTGTCTAATATATTACTCCTATACTTTCTTTTAATCTGCCAGATTAAGGTCTTCTGGAACAAACTGTATTGTAAATAGATAGTTACATTGTGAGTATGTTTGCTCTGACAATTTCTACAGTGTATACTGTAGCTACGTTTATATTCACCATGACAACTGCACAGTCGACACTGCATGCTTGCCAAGAAATGCCAGGCTTCAACAGTGGTCTTGTAATGCATGTCTGGTGCTTTCTACAGAGGGAGAATGGGAGGGGAAAAAAGCAGGCACTGATCTCACTAAATGCCATCCTAAACCACTATATTGGTGAAGGCAACAATGGGTTAGGTGAAATGCAAGGTTAGTTACTGGGTATGCATGAGTAGACCTTAAATGGGGCTACTGGCCAAATATCCTTTTTATTATGTGTTCATTAATGTATTCTTTTCATAATCTGTCACCTTCACCTTAAAACAGGAAAGGATATTCATGACAAAAAGGTACACTAAGAAGGTCAGTGTGCCCCCTCCCCTTGAAAATTGAAATCCGGGAGTGCCTGCTTTAATTGCCTGCCACTTTGACTCCAAAAAATGTCTGCCCTGCATCTTGGCAGTAATGCTGGCTGCTTAAAAAGCAAGGAGATGAGAGAGGGAGTAAAGGGTAGAAGCCACCCAGAGCTTGCTAACTGTCACCATGGACCCATAGGGGAGAGAAGGAGGAGGAGAGAGGGGAGGGAAGACAAGGCTGACTGCTCTAACACTCTTACACATATCATCATATCTGTATGATCAGTGGGGTGGAGGAAGAGGGAGGGCAGGTTGAAACCCCGGAGCGGAACTGACGGCTACACCTGTCCTCTCTCCTCATCTCTCCCTCGCCGTCTTGTTCTTTCATTGTCTCTCTCTCTCTCACTCCTCTCCCCTCTCCAGGGTCCTCAGGGTTAAGATTGTTTATCTCTCTCTCACATGTTCTTTCCCTGTATCTTTGTGCCCTACCGTCCAGTATTACTGGTGTTTCTCTCTCTCTCTCTCTCTCTCTCTTTCTCTCTCTTCTCCCCACATGGGTCCCTCCATCCTCCCTGACTCCCCCCTGCCTCCCTGCCGTAGAGATTCTCTCCTAATCCCTGGAAGTTTGGAACTAATGAACTAACTGCTGAGCCGCTGCCACGGAGCTTGGTCCCAAACTATACTGTACTTCACACTCGATTTCCTCTCCAGATGGCATGGTGGCGCGGCCGACACGGCAGGGAGCACCTCTCGCACACTAGCACGCGCTTGCAAATGCACACAAGCCCACAAGACATGCAGAACACAAATATGCACACACGCGCGCAAGTGTGCACATGTAGACACATAGACACAGAGAGACACAAATACACAAACATGCAAGTGCATACACAACTCGTTACAGCCGGCAGAAAGTGCTCACTGTACATCACTCAAGTATGACAGAGGACCTGTGGTGTTTCTTTTTTCCACTGAATTTTGAAATATTCTCTTTACTATCATTATATTATTGAACCGAGACAACTTAAATGAGTTAATTCACTATTTTTTCATCTTAACGTCTCTTGATAGTGATCAACCACTGAGTAGCTTTTATTGAACCCATGTGCAAGCCAGGAACCAGTTGCTCCTGGATTTTACAGTTTTATGAGTACATGGGTGTAATTACAACCACCAAACATACTTGATTTTGCCATGTTTAATTGACGCAGCTTGTGAAAACTTGGTTTTAGCTTGGATGGTTTTTGTTAGCAGAATTACAGGAATTATATCTTAGAGTAACGATTAGACAGTTAGTGAGCGATTACACATGCTATACCATAAAATTAAAAATTTAAGGTACTTTTTCAGATACTTTTCCATTAAAAGTTTTATAACTGGTGCCTGTAACTATATGTATACTGAATATTACAGAGGGTACTGAACATAGAACTAATTACAACACTACCAATGCTCTTTCTCATTGCACATAAAGTATTAGACCACAGAACACCAAAGAATATAATGCAATGAAATATAGCAAGACAAACTACAGCCTGAGGAATTAGTCTTGACAAAAAATCATTATAAAGGTATTGTAGGGCTGTAGTATTGAAGTTCATAATAAGATGCAGGTGTCATGTACCAAATCTTTCTCCCTCTCCTTTTTTTTCCATCCTCCTTCCCCTGCTAACACTATTAAAACCACTGGTCCAGAGATGGACCTTTCTGGTTGCAGTGAGAGCAGCTGAGAGCAGATTAGATGGCACATTGTTGAGTGGGTGACATTATTACGGTCTATTACCTTTTCCTGGTTGTAATGCAGTCAATATATGAGCTATGGTCTATGCATGAACTGTGTCTGACACCAGAGATTTTCAACTTTACATAAATTATGCAGCCAACTGTTAACTGATACATGACCTCAGTTCAATGCTCATTGTGTTATTCCAGAGGACACTGAAAGATCTGCTCTCCATTTAAGTGGATTCAAATGACTAAACTCTTGACAGAAAGAGCTCCTGGGAAATAATGTTAGCCAGTTGAATTATGAATACTGAACATTCGTATTTAGTGTGTGCGCAAGTATGTGCATGTATTTACATCCATGCGTATATGTGTGCTTGTGTGTGTACATACTTGTGTGCTCAACACCTCAAAGCACCCAGGAGACACGAGAGAAACTCCCAGTCAGGCTGCCAAGACTCACCAACGGGATGTGAACTGCTCAGCCAGTAAATAGACCCTGTCCGGGCTAGATCAGAAACGCACTCCATTCCAAACCTTACTGTCTGTCACAGTGTCTGTGTATGTGTTAAGTGTCATGTGTCAGGTATCGATTGGAGTCCTCTGGGAGGGCATGATAGGCGAACAAGAGGTCAGGGTGCATAGGAGAGTGATGACAGCGCGGTGATTAGCATTCGTCACTTAGGTATGGAGAGGTTGTGACATAGAGAGGGTTGATTTTTAAGAGCGAAGGTTTTTAAACATTTTTTTTCATATGTATCGTTTTAGATATAGACAGTAATCATAGATTTCATTTGAACTTTCTCTGGTCTTTTAATTTTCTTTTTGAAATGCTCACTTGTGTAGCGTCTCCAGATACCGTGGGTTAAGGGCGAGGCGAGGATTGAGGCCGGGCAAGGGACTGGAAAATGCTGAGACATAGAGAACACAGAGGTCCTCTCTCCCTCTCTCATTATCCTGTTACACTCTTGTGTTTTCACTGGCAGAGCCAGAGCCCGCACTGCTCTGTGCTACGTGGGCTGCGCAACGCACCCAACACTTGGAGAGTAACCCCAGTAGGAGGAGTGATGATGGAGAAGGGAACGAAAAGAGGAAAAAATTAAAGGAGGAGGAGAGGAATGGAGCAGATGTGGGTGCATGAGGGGGAAAAATAAGTAATGCTTTATCTCTATCATTTAGCAGAAAATGTTAATTCTCTGTCTAAATGGCCCCCTTGTAGGTCCTAAGTTAATTTAAAAATGGCAAAGTAATACTGTAACAAAATTAATGAAGATGGTGAAGAATAAAAGTCAATAAATTTGTTGATATAAATCAACTCAGTTATACAAATGAAAAAAATAAGATACACCCCAGTTTAATACATTATACCAAGTAAGAAATATAAAAATAAGAAGTGTAAATCTAGTTCAGTAAATCTACTTAATAAAAGCGTCTTTTCACAAGAAAAAGAACAACCAAAAAACAGGTCAGTGGTTCCTAACTTTTTTGCTGACCTGAAGCTATGTCTACTTGCAGCCCTTACAGGTTACATATGTTACCAGGTAGTGCCCAGTTAAAGCAAGTTTTCCTCTCAGATTGTTTCATTTTGAAACTTTTCAGGGGCCTGGAGATTTTGTATCTATTTATCAATCTATCTATATCACAAGCAAAAAGCAAGCAAAGATTTAAAAAAACAAAGTCGGAAAAAATAACCTGACTTTTGTAGCAGAATTGTTTTTATTGTTGTTGTTATTGTTGTTGTTATCATTATTATTATTATTATTATTATTACATTTGTTTCTATACATTTATTCTCATTTAATTTTATTCTCATTTGATGACCCCTCACATTTATCTTGTGATCCTATGGTGGAGTCCTGACCCCCCAGTGTGGGAACTTCTGTAATAGATAATTGTCTTTCAGCTTCATCATCCTTAATCCAGCAATATTTCACAAACAAAGCTGGTGTGTTCTCATAGTTCTTTTTTTCTTTTTTTTTTTTTTTTTTAACAAAAAGATGTGCCACATTGAGCTTTGATCAATGTGGTGTGTGCAGAGCTGCAGTCAAAGCTTTGCACAGTCTGGGTCTCCACCACCCAGTGCGCTGTTCTTGGCTATCTGTTGTCTTCATGCAGTTGCTCGTCTTACATGTGACATATGTTTGTGGTTTACTTGTTTCTTTTTCACACCTTCTTCATCTCACTGGTACCTTGGTTGTATAAATTGATTGAGACACCAAGTTGAGTCAGTTCCAGGCAACTGGGAAAGAAATCTATCCTCACAAGAATAGGCCAAGACGTTTTTTTTTTTTTTTATTCAATAATATTATTAATTGACTGCTTGTGTTATATTTTACCAAACAAAATTATTTTGTCCTAATTAATGATTTCCAGCCAACTGCAAAAAGTCCAAAATCAGTTACGGATCATTTATTTAAAGTATATGTAGAGTTTTCCTGATGTAATGTAACAGTGGAACACAGTTTGTTCCATTGAACATCATTTTCAACCATATTGCCCAACTCTGCCTTAACCTACTAACTGGCTAATATGATGTGTATTTTGGTACCAGTTCAGATACAGTGGCAGCTTTATATAGATGCCAAATTTAGCTGCAGATGATTTGTAGTGTACCAATAATTATACAGCTTTCAAATAAATGGTGAGGGAAGATTGCCACATGCATTGACCTGATTTATTATGGCTGTGCTGACCCATAATAGCAGAAAGCACCTGGTCTGTAGCTATACTTAGCAGCCTAGATGGGAGTTATGCTTTAGGCAAGGTAAGGCAAGTTTGTTTGTATAGCACATTTCAACAACAAGGCACTTCAAAATGCTTTACATAAAATATAAAAGGCATCAAAGCAGAATGTAAAAGCAACACAAGGCAAGATAAAACCATTTAAATACAATGAAATAAACCATAATAGAATAAGACAGATGACACAGGAGATTAAAAGTTTTAATCAAAAGCTTTATTTAATAAAAAGTAGTGGCAAACAGAAAAGACTTCAGCCTTGATTTTAAAAGAATTGAGACTTGCAGCAGACCTGTAGTTTTCTGGGAGTTTGTTCCAGATATGAGGAGCAGAAAAAACTGAACTCTGCTTCTCCATATTTAGTTTTGACTCTGGGAACAGAAAGCAGACCTGTCCCAGACGATCAGAGAGGTCTGGATTGTTCATAACATAGCAGAAGATCAGAAATATATTTTGGCCATAAACCATTCAGTGCTTCATAAACCAACAGTAGTATTTTAAAATCAATTCTTTTGCAGACAGGAAGCCAGTGGAAAGATCTTTAGTGCAGAAACCTGAAATGATCATGTTTAAGTCTGAATCAGGCTGAACCAGAACATTACTACTTTTTTTTTTAGTTTTATTCAACAGGCAGAACATCTATAAAAAATACTAGCCCTTTCATACATACACCCCTTTATGTTACTCTGATGGCAATTTAATATGTCTATCTCATATCTAAATAAACATCTTACTAGGTAAGACTAGGTAGGACCTAGTAACATTTCCGTATCACTTTCAAAGTGGCACATCTGACAGCCATGAAGGCTGTCAGATTAATATAAAGGCTGCAGCAGCTCAAGGAAAAACGTGAAGAGAAATGTGCATCTCGTCTCACTTTCTAACATCACTGTAATCTATATTTTCTCAGTCATCATCTCTTCTTCACAAAATTGGTTTAATAAACTAAGTAACCAATTAAGAGCTAATTGTAGGGCAATCGAGAGATTGATCTACTCAGTCTTTTTTTTCCTCTTATGGTGCGATGTTAGTGGATTCACTGAGAGAAGCGAGGACGAGGATCCCTCGCACTTACAATGATCATTACTTAAGGCTTCAACATCAAAATAAGTTTTAAAATCCATCAGTGATGCAGCATATGTCCTTCATTTTTATCACTACATTTTAACTCCCTCTTGATCACCGATCAGGTCCATACACCATACACATGTCCACACACAAAATGGTCCCGAAACATATCCTGTTTTTATGTAATTTTTTTTTTTTGAATGGATGACATCTGCCAATGTTTTAATACTTGGCCTGCAAGTCTTTTTCCAAAACAGTGCATTCATTCTTTTGGTATGCAGAAAACAAAGATATATCATTATTTGTTCCACTAATGTAACAAACTTAGGATCCATTGGAATACCTCTTCTTTTACATTCCTGTATTCCCAAATACAGTGTAATAATGTCCCTTCTACCTCGGTACATTTAGTGCATAAATGTGGAATGTTGTTATTATATTGGTTTAATTTTATGGGAGTAACACATGTTCACTTTAACCAGTCATGCTGTAATAATCAGTCTAGTACTTACTGACTGAGTATGAGCTTCAGCGCATGCTGATTTCCAGTCGTCTGCTGTTATATCAATTTCTATATCTTCCATCCAAGTGTTTATTTTATAGTCAGATGTCAGGAGAACTTGATAACAAGGATAATATTTTTATTTTGCATTCTTGTTCATCAAATTTGGCAGAGTATCAGATTATATATTCAAAGGCTGAGGTAACTTAAAGCAATCAGATTCAGTTTCTCTTATTTTACTTTGCCGTGCTGTGTAATGGAAAAACACTCAGCGTGCCAGCTCGACTCAAGTCATAGCTCGGCGTGACTACCCCTGAAACAATGGGAAAAGACTATGACTATGACAATGTAAACGGAGCAGATGACCACATAAAGAGAGCTAACGATGGCTTTGTTTAAAAGTAGAAAAAACGTTGGAAATTGAGCATTCAGCGCTATCTGAAGCTGGGGCTTTTTGCTCACAGAGATTACTTATACATACGTTTACATGTTGGCCACATTTAATATGAACATCCAATATTATAACATTATATATATGACTGAAAATAAGGAAAAGCATAATTGGTCCCATTTAAGATATTTATTCTGACAACCAGAGATATGAGAAGAGATATCCATCTATTAATTGTTTCTGGGATTTCCCCCCTTGTAGGTTCTAAGTTAATTTGAAAAAATATTGTCCAGTTTTGGCACAATTTGTTTTCCCAAAAATGTTATTTAGGATTTGGAATAGAGGATTCGGTTTTGTTAATTTATCCATAAATGTCACAAAACAACAGTCAACTGTAATAAGGCAGGGGGAGCTCTACTCAGGTGTGAAATAAAATTACATCATCAGCATACACTGAGAGTCTATGTTCGTTTGTCCAGCCATTATTCTGGATATTTCCACATGGGAATACAATTCTATTGCAAAAGGTTCAGTTGCTAAAGTAAATAATGACTTGAATAAAGGACATCCCTAACAATGTCCTCTTGTGATAGCAATTGGCTTTGATATATTTTAGTTAGTATTTCTCCTGTAGGATTTAAATAAATTAACTGAAGACATCTTTGAAAACTATTCCCACATCCAAACCAATTCAGCACATTAACAAGATGTGGCCACTCCACCCTCTCAAAAGCCTTTTTGGCATCTAATGATAGGATGACCTTATTGGAAGTCTCTTCCAGACTATGAATACAATTAAGAACCCTTCTAAAGTTATGGAATCCTTGACATCCCAGGATAAATCTGTTTTGATCCCTGTAGATTACATTGGGTAATAAGTCTTGTAGTCTTTTTGCCACTTTTTGGCCTCATGTCTTCACACCTGTTGCTGGGCTTCCCTGGTTATGTCAGTAATATAATCAGGGCGCCACTGATGGAGTTAGGGAGATTCCTTTTTTATGAAATGCTTCTAAAACATTTCTAATAATGGTTTCAGTCGACTTTTTTTTTTTTTTTTTTACATCTATCAGGAAACTATCTGGTTCCGCTATTTTTCTAAATTTTGTGCAGGCAATTGCCATCCCAATTTCTTTAAGTTCCACCTCAAACTGACCTTTGTATTCAAAGGTCACAGGTCACACACAAATTTGTTAATTTATCCATAAATCTATTTGGGGACTGTGAGTCCGATTATACTGTATTATTATAAGATTATATAAGTTTTTGTACTTACTCAATAGCTTATTAATTTCAGTAGGATCTGCTACTATATCATCATTATTATCCAAGATTGATGGTATTGATATTTTAGTTTATAACTGTTTAATTTGCCATTCTAATAATTTACTAGGTTTGTCCCTTTGGTCATAAGATTTTTCAAAGAAATTTTTATCAAGTCTTAAGGGATTAGAGGGAGCCCTATAAGCGGATAATTTACGATAGGCCGCTATCAAAAGCAATCATTGTTTTTCCAATGAAGTTGCTTTGCCTAAATACCTTTTTGTATTTTGTATTTTTGATTCCAGTTGTTGCCTTTTTGTTGCATTTTTCTAGATTTTACTGGATTTATTGTACAATGAAAATCTGTCAACACATATATTAGAGAAACAAGTTTGTAAAACAAAAGTGGGGTCATCTATATGAGGGCCATATATATTCATTGAATTCATTATATACCCTAGATAATTAAGTACCTGTAGTATTTTTAGTACAAAATGAATACATGGTTTTGGGGAATTAATTTCCCAAAATCATTCCAGTGCAGCTTGTAATGAACTGTAACCGAAGAGCTGTAATGAGATCTTGTCATGGCTAATTAAAGTGTATAAATAATCATATAAACTAGCTGTTTTTCCACCTCAGGCTGTCAGTTTTGACCAACTATGACAAGCAGATTTCATGATTTACAAATTCCTCCTTCTCTACCCTGCTAGTTATGTCTTGTTGTCTGCCCTGACAGGATAACGGGTAACACAGTGTGTTTCCAACTGACAGAGTGAAGGCCTAAATCTCCTTCTCCTACGTCTCAGTTATCAACGTAGCCTGAATTAGTCAGTCATCTCACTCCAGCTTTCTGGAGTGCAGCGTGTCAGTTGTCAAAACCCATCCACGATGACTTGAAGCCTGCTAACACACACACACCAACACACACATACTGACAAAGACAGATGAACAAATGCGTACACAGTCTCACTTCAGGCAGGCAGCCTTCACCTGCGATAGTCTACAGCTCATTTTAAATGGCATTGTGAGTTGCGCAGCAGGATGCAAAACGCCAGCTCTCAAAAGGTAAAAAAAGGAAAAGAAAATGGAAAACAACTAAGCTCATTGTGAGTCATAATCTCCCACTCTTTTCACTCTTAAAACCATATATATGTACTTTCAGAATAAAAGAAAGAGCACTCTACTTTTTATATATTATTGATATATATTTAAATATATGTCAGTGATAGAAGGTGCACAGCATATACAAATTGTTTTTTGAGAAAGACACTGACTTGTTAACGTAGTAAATTATCCTAATTTATGCTATTTGTCCTACATTTGTTGTTGACTACTGTTTAGACTCCTATCTAATACACATTTCGTGTTATGCACAGTTCATGTGCCCTTGTTTTTATCCAGTATATACATTGACTACCTCTTCACATGATCCAGTTCAGATCGAATCAAGGGACATAGAGTGTGAGTCTACACCCAGAGTCTGTCCAGAGGCGATGTTTGACGTTGCTTGTTTTAAGCTGCATGACGGCAGGGCTGGACATCCATGATCTGATGCTGGAGAGGAAGGTGGTCCCACTGTGTACTGTACATGCATCAGTTTGGACGTGCCAGTCTGATGTGGTGTCTACAAGGCGGTAGCCATGCTGTGTCACGTATACACAGCACTCTGTAGGATCCTGAGCGTCAAGGCTCAGGCTGTGTGTTAAGGAGCTGCCCTCGCTCTCCTGGAAGGTCAGCCGCTCTGCACTTGAAAAGCTTCTCCTGTGCATCTATGCATTCGACAAACCAGCTTGCCTGGCCAACTGCTTGCCTGCCTGCCTGCCTGTATGGCAGTTTCTAATGATGAAGATGATGGAGGGAATCAAAGAGGAGATGGAGCTGACGTTGGGGTGAGCTCTCCATGGGACACCAGGTGATTGGGGAGGGAGCTTTGAAGCAACTTGTTGGATGGCTGTCCATTAATGTAAAATATTTCCTTTTCAAAGGGCTTTATTCAAGCTTGGAGTAGCGGAGCCCATAGGGGTCAAGGTGTCTGGCAGAATAATCTCTCTCTCTAAAGAGAGAGATAGATAAAAGAAAGCATAGTGCAGTGACCTGGCCATCTCCTTAGCCATTTCTGCCGTCATGGTTTCAGAAATACCTTCGTAAAAGGAGAAAAGTGCAGGAGACAATCCTTGCAATGAGCGGTCTTTGGTTACATTAAAAGAATTTTATACGTGCACGTTGCCAGTAAATCAGGCTGAGGTTGGAGCGAGAGACTTAGCCCTCTCCAGCCTATTTGATCTGTGAATGTTATAAACCATGCTTTTTGATCATTCCTGGATCTCTATTTATTTAGTTTGGTCAGGGATCAATGTGACTCATGGCACATGAAGCAGCCAGTGGTTCTCACAGATCAATTTTCTCCAGTCACCATGAACTGCAGAGGGACAGACAGAATTTTATCCACCAAGTAGCAGGTTTATGAATAGTGAATTATGGCTTCGTAAATCGCTCCATCCGTTTTAAGTTACCACGATACAGTTACGGGTCTATCTTGGCTTATGAGCGCGACAGTAAGAAGGAGCAAGAGAGAGGTTACTGCAAAACTTGAGTAAGAGTCAAAGATCACAGTGCACTCATCATTTGGTGTGACAATCCCTCTTGTCTCATCCAATGAAGCAAAGGGGAGACATGGATGACACACAGCAGTCCAGCCTGCTCATGACCCCTATTAAATCCGAGCAAATCTTTGATATGTACTTTGATACCATATTTTATTGATACTGGAGGGGTGTTCATAATATCAAGTACAGTTCTGCATTCCAGGAGATCAGAGCAAGGGCTGTTTTGTCTCAAAAGCTGTCCCATGACCCTTGAGGGGTCCCCATAAGCTCTCACACAACTGCACCTAGGCTGACTGTAGTCCACTTTAGTTTTTACAAGAGATTGTGATGTATGGGCTCGCCATGTTATATCTGTCTAAAGTTTCTCTTTCATGCACACACCCGCATTTCTTCAGTGATCCATCTACTAATGATCAGCCTGTTTAGGTATTCTACTCTAATGTTGTTAAATGCACGTTTGCTTCAACAAGTTGCCATCAAGCATGAAGTTTAATCGCATGGCAAGATGGCACATTTGCCACCATCCATCTGTGCAGTGTTTTAATTGCCCACATTTAATTTCATGAATAAGCACCTCCGAAACCTTTCCGATACACCCGTTAATCGCTGTCTCTTTAAGAGTATTTCTCTTTCCCGTATTTTTTAGTAGCATAAGTGGAATCAGAAAACAAAACATTCCAATCTGAACATCTCCACAACACGCTCACACACAAGCACTCAATGTCTCCAGTCTCTGATCTGACCTGACAACTCCTAAGCTACCGTTTCCTCATGTTGCTTAACTCAGACCACATTTCTCCCAGAGAGCCTCTCTCCTCTCACTAGCCGGACCTCTCTCCCCATTCCATCTCTCTTTCTCCCTGTTCCTGTAGCCCAGCATCTGGTTTGAATATAGCGGCGTGTGCTACTGTGTTACTGATAGAAGTTGGGACTGTAGGCCTCTCTTTGATTTTTTTTTTTTTTTTTCCATCCTCCTCATCTCTCTTCCTGCTCAGCTCATACAATGCTTGCGTTGAGAGAACAAAGTTGTGGTATAGATTGCTATTGATTATAGATTGATTACGGTCAAAGGAGAGTGTGTGCAGTGTTATTTTGGGCTTTTTTAATATGTTAATGTTTTTCTTGATATTATTTATTCCAAAGTGATGTATGCTTTGTCAATTGCCTACTTTGGTCACACATTTTGTGTATGTGATGCAGTGTTTATTCTTATGACCATGCTTAATGGCCAATATCTTTTTGGTTGGGACATTTCCTTGAGGGAAATTGGATTTTTATTGCTTTCTTAAACAATTCATACAGTACTCTCACCACTACTCACCAGCAGCTTTTAGACACTTTAACATTTTTTTGCTCTGTTCAGCACTGTAGTGATCTGCTCTGACACTAACTTTACTTGCTTTCAAAATATTCAGTTTTGAATCTTGCAACTTTACACTGAATGAATGAACATCTTTATTATTAATTCCAAAGTGCAATCTGACCAAATACATGAAATGAAATAATCATGGATTATGTCCTGTCTTGCAGACAGAAGCCAGGGAGACCATTCCAAGGATGTTAGTGGAACTGGACCTGGGCCGGACAGAGAAATGTGTGAGAGTGAACTCGGTGTCCAGTGGCTTAGCTGAGGCTGACCTGCAAGTCATCCTGGAGGCTGAGGTTCTCCCTCCTGCAATAATGTTGCCCAAAGTGGAGGACACGCAGGAGGTGCAGTGGGTAAGCTCCAAATCTTGGCCCATCTTAGAAGTCCTGCTATGGTTTTCAAGTCGCAATACATGCAGTAACTAAACAAGACTAAAAATACCCATGACATTTCTTTCTTTTACCTCTGGGTGTCTAAAACTCTGTGGTATTCTTACACAAACTCATGAAGTAAGGGGAAACCACAGGAATCTTCAAAGCAATCATAACAAACTTTTCCATTTCTCAGTAAAAGTGGGAATCGATCCCTGCGGCAGGACTCAGGGACAGACGGGGTGTTTTTCTTGGCTGCTGCTCAAGAAACGGATGACATTTCTTCGGATTAGCTTCAGAAGCTTGATAGCTCTCTGTAACAACACGATGGTGCCTTCTGCCACTGCTGAACTTACCGCTTCAAACATGTTGTGGCTAAGATTTCTTTAAATCACAATTAAAGTATTCCATCAGATAGGTAGACATAACAAATAAAACTTACACATCATTAAATAAACAAATGTATCACAACTATCCACACATATTGCAAAGTTGAGTTACTGAAGTTCTAGTTGATGAGAAAGATCAGAAACTGATATCTAGACCGTCAAAAGTACCTCAGACAGCAACAGTTGATCTCCTATGACCTCACTTACTAAAAGTCTTCATAGATTTATCACAAACTCATAAACCACATTTGATGTCAGACATTACAAGCTTTGCGCTCTTTGAACGATCATTGATAATCAGAGCAATGATATAAAGATTGCCCATTAGTATGTTTTTCTTATAAATGACTGTTCACAATTTGTCTATACTAACCGAGCCTGTGCCCTAGTTAAGAGGTGTTTGTCTGGGCGTGGCCATCCCTCTGGCTTTATATAAAGGGGCCTGTACGGATGTCAGGTCCTGAAAGGTCAGGAGACAGTGACATCATTAATGCAGGGCTTTCTGATCAGCTCCATATGGTTCACTTACCAGGAGGAACCAGGTTACTGTCTGCCTCCTTTACCGTCTGGATACAGATTAACGGTGCTTTATTAACATTCAATTCAAAAGCACTTATTGCTCAAATTTGTCACCTCTTAACCTCTATGTGTGTGTGTGTGTGTGTCCGTCTTCCCTTGTTGCATGCACTCTCACATAGATAAGCAGTTTAACTCCAGCATTTTTAAGTAATATTTGTTTGTGTAATCAGCAGAAAAGAGGGTGTCTAGTCTGACTTTTTCCCTCAGTGTTACTGTGAAACTCTCTCTCTCTCTCTCACACACACACATGCAAACACACACACACATGCATGTATATACACTCATACATGGTCTTGGGGCAGGAGCAGGAAGTTTTTAACTAGTGGTTTAATTAGAACACGTCTATTTCCTGCTGCCCTTTCTTCCACATATAATTGCTGACAGGTGTTCACTGATTCTCTCCCCTCACTCAGCCATTTCTCCCTTTGCTACTTTTCCCTACTTAAGAAAGTCATTTTTGTTCTGCATTAATTCCTTTTTGTAAAACCTTCCGCTTTTACTATTATTACTATGCTGAAAATAGGCTGTACATCAAGAGCTCCACAATGTGGATAATTATCTTTCTTTTCACCTTTTTATACCTTTTTGTTACAAAAGAAATTTAAAGTTTAATAATTTTTTTTTCTGTTTATGTAAGTCAACCCTTTTATATTATTTAGAGAAAACAAACAACAGCTCCATGTGGCAGAAATGTCTGTGATTGCACTATAAATCTGTTTGCACTTTTGATTAACAGTGTGTTATCAGTGCGTTTCTGTAATAGCAGGTGCATGTGTGCTCCTGAAGCAGAGTCATGTCTGTAACTCCGGATGGGACCTTGATTCATTCATGTATGCTTGTCTAATCTCATCTTTGACCCTCCAACTTTTTTTTTTCTCCATCTCATTCGCACATGCTTTCCTGTGTGTATGTGTGTGTGTGTGTGTGTTTGTGTATATGTGCGTGTGTGTGTGTGTGTGTCTGTAAGCATGTGTCTGATTTTCTCCACTCTTGTAAGGCAGCGCAGTAAATCCCTCACTTGTTTATTTTTCTCCCTTTTTATTGATATTAGCACAGGAACCTCCAGACTGATTTGTCGCTAAAAGATGGACTTGCTTGTTCCCCTTTGTGTGAAAATCTTTAGCTCTGCCTTTCTCCTCTCCCCCAGCCCTTGTGTGACTGACAGGCCTTATTGGGCTATAACAGGCGTAACTCCCTCCTTTGTCTGAGGACAATTCTCACACAGATTCGGAGCCGTGTGCATTCTTTGCCCACCACACTATTTGGTGTGCACTGGGACCGAAAGAATCGCACCCTGTCCCGCTCCTCCTCCTCTACTCCTCCTCCTGTCCCCTCCCCTCATCCCTTTCTCCGCTTCCCCTCTGTGAAATGAACACTTCAGCAGGCCGGAAACATTTAATCTGGCCCCCTTTTGAAGAAAATTAATTGAAACTTGTCCCACTATAGCTTCCTTTCTCTGGCTCCATCTCTCCCTCCTTCTCTTTTCATGATTGGGTGGCGAAATTGTCAGAGGGCTTGTTTGTAGCGTGGCTTTGAATGGCAAGAAGAGGTGTTATTTCTTCTTTTTTTCTCTTTTCTTTTATTTTTTCAATTCAGTAGTGAATAACATAAAGGGTCCTAGTTTTGAGAGCCATTGACAGCTAATGGTTGCTGTACACGACAGAGGAACAATGAACAAGCACTATAGTGCCTCTTATGCAGTGTAAATCAGGCCCTCAAAGTGTATAATAGCTGAAGAGGAGAATACAGCAGAGGGACAGAAACATGTAATCAGAGAGGCTTGGAGGCTCTTTAGCCAGCGGTGCCGCATTGAGCTGTCATTTGTTTTCCTTCAGCAGAATCCAAACAGTCTGCTCAGCTCGCCGCAGCCTTGTTAGGGGTTTGCGTGGCACAGCATAGTGGTGGTAATCTCTGTGTGTAATATCAGCTAGGTTTCCCCACAATGGGCCATATCTATCTAGTTTCCTATGTCACAGAAATAGGTTTATCTACACCCTCTTTTCACACTCCCTCTCGGACACCCACCCCACCCACCCACCCCTTCCTCTGTTTGCGAATGAGGGGGGATATTATGCTAAGCCCCCAGCGTTAGTTTTTATGTTGCCATAGCAGCCTTGCTCCCACAGGGTTGTGACCTCAGATGATTACAGTACAAAGCCTATTGGGTCTTGAAAACCTCTTTGAAGATGAAAAGTCTTTGATGGTTTGTATTTATGCAAATCTCTCAGATATGATTTATCCAACTGAGATTGAATGGAGAGATGATTAAAATTGCCCCTATTTTTGAAATCCTTCAATGGAGGCCCACTCTTTCAGTTTTGAGAACAAGAGTGGTGAGTGCGAGCACGGGGGTTATTTTGCTCTTCATTTAGAAAAATAGCAGTGCTGTACCTGAGGTTATTTATATCTGTCTTTTTCCTGGTGTGTCAAAGAGGGAGTGAGAAAAAGGAGAGGAAGGGGGGGACATGGAGTTAGACATTTCTACTCTGAGCTTTTGCGCTCTCTTTTTTTTTTTTTTTTTTGGACTGGCTTTGAAAGGAAATATCTGACGGAGGGGGCTTTTGTGTGTTTCCAGATGATAGATTTTGGAATTTGGGCTACCCCACTGGCAGTCCAGGGCTAGCTGTGAACTGGTCTGTTGGAAAAAATTGGAATGCTTTGGTCTTCAAAGAATTAAACTTGGTTTTAAAGCCCTACTTAGGTGAGCTTGCATATTAGCAGGAGTTGTGTAGAAGAAAGGCCTCAGCAAAGTGTCACATAACACTCTGATTGTTGCTCCAGTCTCCCTGTTCCCTGCCATGGAGGGGGGACGCAAAACAGAATAATGTAGGAGTAAAACACACTCAAAGACATCCCAAATCTTGTTTCTTCTCTCCTTTTTCGGTAGTTTGTTTCTTCTTCGGTTTTGCCGTGCATATGCATGCGCGGATGCGTGCACGTGTGCATTTACATGTGTGCACACTCTCTCAGGGGAGCACATGCTGTAGCTGTGCAGAGCCTCTGAAAGAAGGTAGAGCAGAAGACTTCAGACGAAGGGGGAACCCTGGTGATAATGTAAAATATTTCATTTCGCTCGCTTTTGTTGCTGCTCTCCTCTGCTCGCTCTCTCCGCTATTTGAACCCTCATAGATGGGTTTCTGAATAAAGACTGAAATGGGAACAGTAATAGGTAATAACAGGTAATAAAGGTGTCAAGATTCATATCAAAAGTGAGTTTATGCATGTTAAGATTTCTACTTTTCTTCTCTCTGTCTTACTCCACAGTGGATTTTGAAAAAGATGTGTCATATCATTTTTGTATTGTTACTGCTGTAACATTTTACTTTTTCTTCCAGTTTTAAATTCATCCTGACACAAGAGCTCAGTATCTCAGTAGGACTTTCCTGTTTTTGACATTCATATAACTAATAATGCATTGAGAAGTCCACTGAGGGCGGCAGCTGCACTTTACGACACGATTTACAGAAGAGCAGGGACTTGAACAGAAATACAGTCCAGCATTGAAGATCTCTGTATATTTTAAACAATATTACAAAAGGAAACTGATCATGAGTCTGAAAAGGTGTTATTAAGCGCAAATGCGGCAGAGAATAAAGTCTATGTGTTCTAACAAAGAACAAACATCTGATGAATAGGATGACTATGACTGTACAAAGTAGTGCAAACAAATGAATTTATTATGTTTGTATGGAGGAGAATTGTTTTCTTCTAAGCAGTGAGTGTAGTTAATGAGTTGTGCATGAGATTGTCCCTGTGTGTTTAGTTTGTTGACAGGTTTCAGCACAACTTGAAAGGACGGGCACTGACAGAACCCATTCGCCTGGTCACCTTTGTGGAAACTGCTGTGGGCCTGCTTAATTTTAAGGTAAATTACAAACAAACCCAAAAACTGCCTGCGTAAGACATTTTGCTGTTTGTCCATTGTTCACTTTAGATTAAAGACTGCGTCAGCGAGCGAAGCTCTCCACGTGTCCAAAATGAAAGGGATTCAAAGCTTTCGGACAGTCTCTCAAAATGAGCCTTTTTTTTTGTTTCCTTTCTCTCTGTGTCTCTCTGTATCCCTCTCCAGACACGCTGACATTTTTTAATTAGAACCATTTTAATATCATCATAGCGGAAAAGTTCTTAATGATATTTTGGCAAGCTTCAAAGCAGTTCCTGATATAGTACAGCACGACCTTCAGCTACATGGGGAAAAGGGCATGGTTTGGGGCATTTGGGGAGAAACAAGCTGTCCTTCCTCCTTTTGATTTGTCTTTTAGTTCTCTACTCTAGTTCTGTGACTGTGTGTGTGTGTGTGTGTGTGTGTGTGCGCGCGCGTGTGTGTGCACGTGTGTGCGTGCATGTGTGTGTATGTGTGTGTTTTGATGGCAGGGGGTGCCTCTGTGTGCTTTCTTGAGAACACCTTGTATCTTTGCCCAGACTGAACCCCGGGTTACAAGCACAGGAAGAAAAAAAACACTGTTGAACAGCTAGTGGTGAAATTAATTTGGAAGCCAATAAAAGCAGGAGACACACTCTTATTGTTTCACACTCTTCACCACAGACAATCACATTCCATATTTTAAAAAAAAATCCTCATTTAATAGTAATTGTAGTCGCCAGCCAGGTTAATTTTAGCAATATTTTTGACATTTTTTGACATTTTTCATTTCACTGTTTGACATTTTTTCGGTGCAGGTGCCTCACCTCAAAAATATACCACAGTAGAGCTTTCAGAACATAAGCTATATAAATAATAAAAGTACTGAGGTTTGATTCCCAACCCTACTTAACAAGGTGTCTTGGGACAGCCAAGAGTGAAGAGGCATCTCTTAGTACTGCTATATTCTGTTTGCTTTTGTGTACGTGCGTGTGCCTGCAGGTGGCACATTTAGTAGGCTATTATATTAATATCACTCTCTATGTAAATGAAACTGGAATGAAAGCAAGGGTTTGAAAGATGTGTTCATTACATATGTGATAATAATAAGTTAGTGTCTAATGATGGCTGTTTTTAGATGCTTTTCTGTCTGCAAAGGACACTCAGAAATCCAGACTGTTTGAAGTTTGAACTACTGCAGGAATATTGGAGTATAATTAGATTTATTCAGTAGCATTTGTGCCAAGATGTCCAACATTCCTCTCCCTCTTTGCATCTGTGTCACTTTAGTCAGCCTTTATTATACTAATGTATATTCTCTCCAGGTGGTCTGTGAGGAAATCCGTCGCCTTGCTCCCAAGGCTGGTCTTCATCATGACGGCGTGGTGTTTGGCTCTGATGACTTCTGTGCAAGCATAGGTAGCTATTACACCTTCTGCTTAACTTTCTCACTCTTTTCTATGTGCTGTTCTCTCTCTCTCTCTCTCTCTCTCTCTCTCTCTCTCTCTCTCTCTCTATCTCTATCTCCTTTCTGGATTTTTGGCAAAAAAAAAAACAAGAGGTTAAATTGAGTTTAATCGCCTGTCTGTTAATAAATGCCTCACAGGTCTCTATTTCGAAGGGATTAATGGACGACTGCAGGCTCAGTGGTGACAAATACAGTATTTCTTTCATTGAAATAAGAGATGATTTGTGATAGTGGGATGTGTTAATGATAACACATGACAAGATGTCCTGACATGCAAAGATAATGAATGAAAGGGAGTTCATTATTTTCTATATCAGGAAACTAAAGGTCTGATCACACTTATGCCACCATGCCACTTACCACAGGTTAAACCCATGGTTAGGTGTATTTCACCAGTGAGAATCTGTGGTTAAATTGTTGACCTGCACTCTTTTGGAGGCTGATGGACACTAAGTACATCAGATAGTGTTTTCCATGGCCATTTCTCTTATCAGCAGCATCTAAAGATTTGATCTGATGGTCTTGGACGCAAGTTTACCAGGAGAAATAATCAAATGTCATGACTTCTGAACTCTTTCATTCATCTGTCCGTAGCCCCTCACTATTCTAACTCTTAATTACTAACGCATGCGCTTGGCTCTCTCTGAGATCTTGAGATATGTGTTTTTTTTTCTAGGTGCCACGCGGACTAAGGATGCCAGGGAGCTCCTTTATGCTAGGCAGAAGGTGGTTGTAACCACTAAAGCATTTGGGCTACAGGCTATCGACCTGGTCCACATCGACTACAAAGATACGGAGGGGCTGAGGCAACAGGCCAGAGAGGGAGCTCTCATGGGCTTCACAGGTAAAGTTGTTTTTATCCGAGTGTCAGATCTGCGTCTGTCCCATTTAACTATGGTCACCTCTGTCCTGATTTCAATATTTATGTCTGCCACCCCCTTACTTCTGATACTTCTGGTTTCTCTAATTGCTTCACATCTTTCTCAGTCGTTGTTCCTCATGTGTATCCCATCTTTTCTTCACTCTTCTCTGTGGCTCCATAATAGACTTCCCTCATATATTTCCTAAAACAGTGGAAAGGTTCCCAGCATCTCTTGGCTTTCCATGTAGATCTACATGTTTTGCACATGGCAATGAAGGTCTCACCTTTTTGTCTGTGATTTTAGAACCGGCTGCTTGTCTTCGTCTATTTTTTTTTTTTTTTTTCAGTTTCAAGTGAATATTGAACAGCGGTGCACAGTTGTTAAATGTTTGTCTGACATTTCTGTTATGCCCACCAGAAATGGTTTTGTGCCCACATGTGTACACTTTGGTGCGTACCTGCTCGCGTGCAAATGTGGGTGTGTGTGCAAGTATGATTAAAGGGAGTTATTAGAAAAGAGTGGTAGCATCTACTTTAACAGCGCTCTCTGTGTGTCTGTAGCCAGGCAACGCTTTCAGAATGTGTGCGTGTGTGCGTGTGTGTGTGTGTGTGTGTGTGAACACAGAAGGCAGGACAGCCTGTTCCAAAGTGGATATTCCAGTCATTCTTCCTTCGCTGCAGCAAATATATTTGCTCTGGTGTTTTCTGTCCTTGAAGATTCATTATTCAAAATCTGATATGTTTTCTCTGTGGTCTGGATCCACACAAACTGTAAAAAAAAAAAAGAGAGAGAGAGAGAATTGTATTTCATAATATACTGTATGTTTTCTATGTTTTAAATGTTTCGATTTTTCTTCTCCAATGTGAGATTGTTGAATAGAACCACAAAATGTCAGACAGTAGTCAGCTTTCACACTGAAAATGGAAAGAGAAGGAGAGAGAGAAGCACTTGGCACTTTCATGGAAAATCGTGAATCCTGAGCAGACTCTCCACTGGCCTTAGATACACGTTACCTGCACTTCACATCATCAAATCATCTTGTAGGTGAGCTTCTTGCTGTCTCATACAGCAACTGATTTTCCAGATGACCTCATTTGCCACCTCTATTCTCTGGTGCTGCAGACTTGTGAGTGTTTGTGTGTGTGTGTGTATTTCTAGGCTTTTTTTCTGTTTAGATTATTTTAACTTTTCTTAATTTAACATTTTTTCAGGTATAGAATAAAATATTTACCCACTGAAATGGGATATGTTGCCTATTACACAGGGGTTCTTCAAATGTATGCAAAATATAAAAAATATAAGGTTCTGTTTTTGTTTGAATCTTAATGATTTGGGACTAATCTATTTCAGGAAATTCATCAAAGAAAGCAACAGCCTCGTGGTGTTTATAGAAGGTAAAAGGTATAAAAGCTAATGAAGGCAACTGTTGGTTGATGAAATAAATGGTTAGATTTGATATGGTACAGAACCATTCAAGGCACTGGATTAGTGGCTTACAAGCCATGGGCACTCTGTATAATCTTAGTTAGTAGCTATTACTGGCCCGAGTGTGCTTAAGCAATAATACGGTGCAGCCAAAAGCCTCTACCTGTGCAGTAATTGACCTTGGCACTACCTAAGCCGCATACAGCACCCATTAGCACTGAGCACAAAAAACACTGGTGAAACACAAACACCCGGTGCTACTGGTGCACCGGACAGTGTGAAGGCAAAATCCTGCAAAACCATGACAACTATCAAGTCTGTCGGGGAAGGAACTTAATTAATAAGGAGGCTTCAATAGTGCAGCGTCTTTTACTTTTTAAGCGCCGTGTTTCACGTGCTGTAAACGGTGTGCTGCTGCTCAGACCCAGTGATCCTACTAAAACATGTTTGCCTGTCGGAAATAGAAAAACGATTCCACAAAATTCTCTGCTTTTTAGGGTCCGCATTTCACTTCCATCCCCGTGACCCTGCCCATCATTCGCCTGAGAGCACTTTGCTAAATAGCAATCCTCCAATGAGATGCCAGCACCACATGGCAGGCCGGGATTGGCTGGAGGGCATGAATGATGCATTTTAGGAGAACCAATGGGTTGTAACTGAGGGCACCTGAGTCACCCTGTCTATTTCTTCGCTCTGCCATTCTCCTGTTGTCCTACACACACACACACACACACACACACACACACACACACACTCACTCGCACACACATACACACACAAAGAGACACCCTCTTACAGTATATTTAAGCCTGCCAATTTCAGTGTGGAAACATGCTCCCGTCTTCAGCTACAGAAGTAAAACAGGTGGCAGAGGAGGGAAATACACTCCTCTTGCTTCACTCCTGGAAGGCAACATGCATGCTTTCACCCGACACACACACACACACACACACTCACACACTCGCAGGTTGTTGCATAGAAACAGATTCATAATATTCACAAAGGGGGAAAAAAAGAAGAACCAAAATACTGGCGGTGTGTAAAGACACGCACACATAAATGTAAAACCGCATGCAAGATTGCACACACACACACTCGTACACATCTCCAGCGTGGCCCTGGGGAGTCCTCAGGCTGCCGTCCAACAGAAAATGTGCAGTTACAGTCCCTCAGCCTTACACAAACAAATACACACACGCTTGAATGCATTTGCGCTGACCTCCATGCAAATACAAGACGGACATTACAAATTAAATGCATTTTCACGCTTTGGTGGAAGGTATCTGTTGATCAGAAGTTTGCCGTTAAATGAATCATATCCTCTCATTCCAATAATTGTTCAAGCCTTTAACTACAGTGTGTTGACTGTGTAACTGCCGTGTATGTGTGTGTTTTTCCGGGGTTAACTGGGGTGAGCGGAGCTGGATGAAGGGAGTGGGTTCTCCACTCCCCTTCTCCTCTCCTGTCTTCGCCTCTCCTCTCCCCTCCTCGCCTCTCCTCCTCTCTCCTGGGCAAAATTTTTTGCTCGTGCAGCCCGCCCGCCCAGCCACCTTGAAGGATTTGTTGTCAGCGACAGAGCTAAGCCCTAAAGTGTCGAGTTCCTGCTGGCTGCCGCTGAGCCGTCGTTCTCACCAGACGTTTCATAACCTTAACTTATCACTACAAGTTTGATCTGCAAATGTACATGGGATTATGTCTGTGGCGTCCGCCCGCATTTAACTGAGAGGGAGTGGGAGCCGGAGGGTGGGGATTGTGTCAGACAGAGCCTTAACTCCATGTTAGGCTTCTGTTTCAGTTGGATATATTTCTAAAATTGTCTGAGGAAAGGTGTGCCACTACTGAGACTAAAGCCTAGGCAGAAATTGTATAAAAGCAAATACAGACCTGTATTAATAGATAAAACAATGATTTTCTTCACATTTACAAATTCAATTAAGGATTTTTTTTTTGTGAAGAAAAGTATATGGTTTGTTGGACCGCTTGTGTGTGTCAGCTGTGCCTAGGTTCAGTCAGGCTGCCCTATTGTCAGTCTGTTGTTCTCGATGACTTTGGTCACATATTGAAGTCTAACTAAGCGTTCAGCAAAATGCTTTGTTGCAAGCAGAGAGAGGAGACACTTGATGTCCTTAATGACGCACAGTATCGTCTGGTCTTGTGCTGGCTCCCTGACTCACCTCAGTGACACATAAACACAACACTCTTCTGCTTTTCTTGTGCCTGCTGCCTCTGCGTCATCGTTCTTTTCTCACATGTACGGTGCCAGCTGCAACCAAAATTACTCCCAATTCTCAGACTTTATTTTTTTTTTCCATCCAGTTATGTACGACCTTTTACTTTTATAGTTTTGATACAGAAAGATGTGTTTTTGTCATTATAATTAGGGAGAATGCATGGCACTCGCTGTGTTATTGATAGCTCTGTGCCAACAAGTGAAAACATTGTTCTTTTAACACAAATGGCTTTTTTTATTTAATGTAATGTGAAGCCACTGAAACCCTGCCGTTATCATTAGAATATGTCACTTTCTTTCTGTGTGTGTGTGTGTGTGTGTGTGTGTGTGTGTGTGTGTATACGTACAGGTAAGCAGGTTATTCACCCAGGGCAGATCCAGGTTGTGCAGGAAGAGTTCTCCCCCAGTCAGCAGAGGGTCCAGTGGGCGAAAGAGCTCATCGCTGCTTTTGACCAACATCAGAAGGAAGGAAAGGTAACGTAAGATAACAAAAAGTGAAAAGATGATTTTTCAGAGTAAAAAAAAAAAGAAGAAAAAGATTTCACTACTTATGTTGTGTTTTGGAGAAATATTGCTGACCATAGTTGCTCATTACTGAGGCAGTTTGTGAACAAACTCAGCTTTCACAAAAAAAAAAGAAATAGGTTGTATATTAATATATAATATATAAAACTTGTCAGATGAGTAAATGTAGCTCTATAAATTACATATTTTTCTTTGCCTAAAATGCCATTTTTAAGCAGCAGGATTTTTAATCCACACATAACTCAAAAAATGAGTTAAAAGATATCCTGACTTCACAAATAAAACTTTTTTTTCTTAAAACCTGTAACAAATTAAGAAAAGGGGATAAAATGAATGTTTAAAAAAAAAAAAAAAAAAAAAAAAAAACTCAAAAAAAATTAATGGCTCCAGCATGACACCGTGTCTGTGGTGACTGTGTGTTGAGATGACAGAGGTCTGTCTGTGCTCTGAGACTCGGACTGATCCTTTGTGTACCCTCTCACACACCTCTGTAGTTCCAGATAATGCATACTGTACACCCCTGGGTAACTCTAAGAGACAACATAGGAGACAGGGGGGTAGTCGGGCCAATTAAGTGTACAATATTATTGTTCCTAATTTAGTGCATGGTTGGATCCTGTGTGTTGAGCTCTGTGGGTTATCTGCTGAGGTAATACACAATCTGCCCACAACTCTCTCCCTGCCAGGGCTGCGCCTACTAAGCATCGCCCGAGGGATTCATATCCTACCCATCCCTCTGCCTCGGTGTGTTTGTGTGTGTGTGTGTGTCTGTGTGTTAGGGGATGAACAGTGAGCAGGGTCAGTCCTTTTGTCTAACAACACGACAGGTGCTTGCTTTTCATAATTCTCACCTCCAGCTATTGACTGCATTTTTTTTGTCATGAGCTTTCTTGGAGATATTTTTTTTCTTTCCCCAAAACAAATAGGTGCACTAGTGTCACCAATAAATGCCACTTTGATGTCTCAAAGTAGGATTTTATACAAAGAGATGTGTAATTCACACATTTTCTTTATAGAGTTCTATTTTCCTCTGAAACATATAATATAATGACATCAATAGGTTTGTTTCATATAATTGATTTACAGATGAAAAATGAACAATAAGACTATTTTATGACACATCTCCATACACACAAAATAGGCCCTATGATGATCCCATAAACTGGCGTTTTCTTATTTTTACACAGTCATCTGAAGTTCTTCCTGTAAACATCATCCCTAACCGACAATGTTTTTAATATGTAAAGCTACATAAAGTGCATCTGAGTGTGCTCTTGCTCTAACGTTGCTCTCTCTGCTCTGGTTTCTATTGGGATCCTGTTCAGGGTGCGTTCACCTTCCGCGGCAGCATGATTGACATGCCCTCGCTGAAGCAGGCGCAGAACATCCTAACACTCTCCGCCACCATGCCGGAGAAGTAACACGTCTGGAAAACGGGAGGAGCCGCACACCTAAACCCTGACAGGAAAGGTCAAAGGAAACTGGAAATGTCGCAGGTCTCATGACAGAAACAGCACATCAGAAACTTTTGTCATGTTTTCCTGACATAAGCGGACAGTTGGAATTGTGGTTTTAATTTAATTTTTTTTTTTTTTTTTTTTTTAAAGTCTTTAAATGTTTTGTTGATTAAATTAACTTGATTGAGTGAAGTTTCACTCTCGCTGCTTGTGGTCTAATTTACATTTGGACTATCACATATAATGCATTGAACAATATAAATTCTGCATGTAGCAACTGCACATATCTGCCTCTTCAAACTGAAACTGTTGAGGATTATTGCCCCGTGTGGGCGCTTTCTTGGCACGCTTTACAGTTTGTGCTCCATCATGTCAGTCTCATGTGCCCATGGCCTCCCGTCTCTCCTAGGTCATGATGAATGCTCTCCCATCTCCACGGTCCAGACAGCTGGGCAAAAGGGTAAACAAACACAACAAGCCACTGTTGTGGATCTATTCATCGGGCCCCAGTCTTCCAGTCAGGCCTCAGCCCCCTACCCAGGGCCTGACTCACAAACATTCAACTTCTTCTCGCTAAAAAGAAACACACAGATGGAAGAGCGTAAACTCACGATTTAGCTTTTTTGTGTGCGAGTCTCCTTAGTAAAGACATGCAGCTCACTCTTTGGCAGTTGGGATCCTGCGGTCTTGATGGGGAAGGCGTGTGGCGTCAGACACACCATGACCTGTATGAAACTCAGACGCATGCTGCAGGTATTCTTCATTGGATCTCTCATTTAACACTAAGAGTTTAACTTTATTTTTTTTAGTACACCTGTTATACATCAGCATCTCTTAAAAAAAAAAAAAAAAAAAAAAAATCAGCATCCGCAGTTGTTAAATGGTTACATTTATATAACTAATCAACTCTTAAACGAGTTCAGTAAAGTTGTTTTCTGCACTGTCACAAATGAATGTACAATGGAGTGCACGTCTGACTTCCAGAGACAGTGAAGTGGGTGTGATGTTAGAGTGAGACAGATTAGTGGCCATGTTGCTCCAGCAGACCAGGACCGAGGCTTTGTCTCTCTGACTGTGGATGGGAGGATAATTGGGGGGGTGTTGAATGGTTAATAGTGCCATTGGTGACCATGGTAATGAAAAGTACCATACCTCCCCTACCCCACCTCATCCACTCATCTCTCTCTCCCTCTCTCTCTCTCTCTCTCATACTGTATGATCTATTGTGTCTGGGGCAGGACTGTGGTCTGTGCCAGGCCAGGCCAGACAAAAAGATCGAAACCACTCCTGCACCCAGCCAAAGAACCCTAACAGTGAGCTGTCTCTTTGGCATTTGGCCACATATTTCCCTCACCCCTGGTCCACTTTTTCTGTCGTGTATTCACATTCAGCTTGTTTGTTTGTTTTTACCCAAACTACTATTATACCCTGAGGCTGGTGGGCACAACTGCTATTATGTCTGACTTTCATTAAATAAATCCACACACAGTATTCTGATAGAGACATTTCCCGGGGGTCATGCAGATCTTCAACATGAATGTTGGAAAATCTATATTTTGAACTTGGATAACTTAAATAGTGTAATATTAAAACATGATCTTTCTTTGACTCATCAGTTGCAGAATGTGCAGATTGTAAGTATCCGGTGCTGACATGAAACATAACGTTTCCTGTTTTGTTTTGTTTTTTTTGTCGTTAAATCAAGCTATGAATACTTTTAATGTGACTTTTTAAACTTTCAGTCATCATTTGTTGCAGCGAAATCTTGTTGGAACACAATCTGAGATGAATGCAGAACAAGTTGCCAAATGAAAAAAGACTTTATTCATTCATGAATAAGTTCAACTTCAGTCAAATTTTTTATTTTAATTGTTAAAACAATTAAATTTAAATAAAAAGCTATTCCTTTGACAGTTTCATCCTGTAGTCTGATTTAATGTCCAACGCTGAATGTTGTCTCATTCAATGTACTTGAAAATTTAAGTGCAGTTGTCTGTATCTGAATGGCTATTTTCTATAGTTTGATGAGTTTAAAACATTTAATACTTTGGCATTTATATGTAATTAAAGAAAAAACAAAATAACCTACAGTGAGGATTGAGTCAGAGTCAGAGGCTTGCAGGAAGTCATTCTTAGACTCCAGCTCCCATGACTATGAATATCCAGCACTCAGAGTTCAACAGAGGCTCACCAGGTGACTTTAGTGGTGAAGGAGAGCAGTCTGACGGGACAACTTGGCTTTTTCCCGAGCTGCTCTACACCAACAGGTGTCCCCACAGACAGGAAGGAAGATCTCAAAGCAGAGGAAGCAGTGCAGGGCATCATGCAGGGAGGAAGCAAAAAGGGCAACTCTTCTGAGGATGGTGAGGAAATAATTTGGCCAGTTTATGTTTTTAAAAACAAAAAACATCCTGTTTTGTGTGTGCTTGTCACATATATAATCTCTCTCTCTTTTTAAATCCCATCTAATAATTCTGCTCTTATTTGTTCACCCTTCCCCCTGCTTGATAAAAAGGTGCAACAAACTACCTCCTTTGGTCTTATCAAAGCTCGTTTTGCTCTGCTTTCATTGCACCTCGACGAGTTTTGCGATTCAATAACATCTGTGAATGAAAAAGTAAAATATTTCAATGACATCTCTGTAGATTAGAGGAATGCATCCCTGTCTCCTTGCGCTGTGTAATTCTACATGACATTTCTATTATGTGTGGAACTGATATAATCTTCTCAGTCCGCTCGGCAGTTTTATTTAAATACATTTCCCCGGTATTCCCTGAGAGAGTAAATTACAATTAACACGATTATAACCTCACAAAATTGTGACGGGAATCAATTAGGCTGCGAGCAGTATTTCATAGGCCGGTAATGTGCTGGTCGAGATTGCTTTCATAAATTATGAGGGACAGCGCAGGCGGAGAAAATGCATGTATGCAAAACACTGTCAGAGGAAAATTAAAACGAAATGTTTTACATATTTTTCCATTAATCTAAATGGGACCCGTGTGGCAAAGATGGTTTTATTCTAATTCCCCGCCCGGGGATGCCCAAATAATGACTTGATGTTTTAATAGACTTCTAATGACAATATATGACAAACTAATTGCAGCAAAAAAGATTATTCTAAAGCAATAAAATACCTCGTTACTGTAGCTGCTGCACAGTTTGAAAAGTGTAGCTCTATTAGCAAAAATGGCTTAAAATCTAACGTGCAGAGCTGAACAAGATAAAACATTTAGTTTAAGCTTATTAACTCTGTTTCAATATATAGGATTACTGTTTAAATGAATTTGAACAATACGCCATCATCTGAGAAACTGTGACAAAACTGTGTCTATCATAATCAATTCTTGATTTTTAGCCCTGAGGCAGACAGCAAAATGTGTTTTCCTTATCAGTTATTGCTTTCAATAATACTAATAATAATAATTAATAAAGCTTCGAGTTTTAAAAAAATAAATTAATTCTTTTACTTTCCTCTGATAGGGTTATTGAATTTTGAAATAAATATGAAATAATTCAGCTGCATGAAAGCATATTGCACTTTTTTTTTCTTTTTTGAAATTCAATTTAAGAACTAAATATAATATATATAAGTATGGTAGAGCGTGATGAAAGGAGGCGGATTATTTCAGAAGTATAATAGAAGTATTCTACCTTCACTTTTATGTGTCTTGTTTGGGACATTTTGTCTTCCATACTTCAGTGACAAGCAGGCCAACAAATGTATTCCGTATAATTAGCTACTTTATTCTGAATGTATGTTAATTTTAGTTTGCTTTTTTCCCTCAGAAACTACAAAGCAGTGAGTGTGAGTGTGTTGTGTGTGTGTGTGTGTGTTTCTTTTTTTTTTTTTTTACGCACAGCCTTTATTTCCCCACTGATGACAGACACATGTCCAGCCTCCTGCTTTTTTTTTCTTCTTTTTTTTAAGTGCGTTTGCATGATATGAAATTCACCGCGGCCTGTCTGTACTGCATGAGTGATCTGGCACATGTGGACCATTACTAACTTCATTTGAGAAGACCTTTTGTCTGACTGTCCCCGTCAGCAAGGCGGTCCGAGGGGACGGAGCGGCGTGGCAGAAATCAGGATCAGACATGTTAAACCCCAAACCCCCTCCTCTCCCCCCGCAACACCCACCCGCCCTTACATTGTGGCATAAATCTTTTTGATGTACACATACCCCCAATAAGCCTTTCAGCAGGCCTATTTATTAAATTTCTCAACGAAATATATATTCCCAAAATTAATTTTCGTTAATATTGGTGTAATTGAACAATATTTCATCCACAGTACCAGACAGGTATATAAATATTCCGGAGTCCACCTGCTATAAGCTTAAAGGTGACTGGAGGGGAGGCGTCTGTCTCTATTTAATTTAACCCACCAAAGTTATCCGGGCCTCTGGAGGCCCTGCATGCGTCGTGCAGGATTTTAGCTCTTGGAGGTCCGTTTTCTTCATAGTCCAAGCTGTCCGAGGTGTGTTTACCTGGCGGGTTATCATCTGCAAATGGTAAAGAAAAACACAGTAGCATGTAAGCAGAAATGAAACACGTTTTATCATCAAACATGACGTCCCCTATGGAAATTAAGAATTAGGTTGCCCCATGACGACTTTAAAAAAAAAAGGAAAAGAAAAGAAAAGAGAAAAAGGTGGGTAAAAATATTTTAGGTGACTTTACCTTCCTCTACAACCTTCCTCTTGGCCTGACTCCCCCCAGACTCCCTTCTCCTTAACGGGCCCAGATCAAAGGCTGACCGGCCCCGGCGGAGACCACTAAAACCCGCCCGCTTTGTCTGCTGTTGCCAGGACTGAGGAAGGGTGTCGGGGAGGAGGAGGAGGAGGAGGAGGAGAAGGAGGGGTGGCATGGTAATGAGACTCGTTACAGAGCGACAAAAAGTCTCTGCAACTTTTTTTTTTTTTTTAACCTCAAGTGTCCATCTGTCGTCAGATCTGACTCTTTCAAGTTGTCACTAAATGTGTAACTGCTGATTCCAACTTCTCTTCAGCCTGAGTTCATTTCTTTATTTCTTGCCTAATTTTTTTCATATGGGATACCGCAGCCTATTAGCATGCTGAGGTTAGTGTATAACAGGTCTTGTATTACCAGAATGCATTTTTTTTTCTTATTCCAAACTTAAGCGGGATAGATGGACGACACGCATTCCTGTCACAACTGACTCACCTATTTGCTGACACCTCCTCTTTAAATTAAATCATATGACTTCACCCACCTAGACTAAATGGCTTGTTTGTTTGTTAGCTGTTCTTTGTTGTCCCTCAACGCACCAGACAAGACGAAGCAATATAAAGTTTACACGACCGACATAGACAGTTTAGAGGAGGAAAAAAAAAGTACCTCGTAAAATGAGCAGATCAAATCTCACACCTGCCCCTCACAGCTAATTAGGCAGTAAAATGTTAATTCAATGAATGATGGCTTGCATATTTTTGTCATGTTGAAAATGAGATCTAACATTCTTAGAAACAAATTCTCATTTAAGCAGAGATGCTCGACTTTTCAGGCAAGAATCTGATGTGTGTGTATTCGTGCGCGTGCGTGCGTGTGTCTGCTCTCTCTCTCACTCTCTCTTTGTTCTACCGTGTTCACCTGGACACAATATCAATATCTGAGGATCTTCTAAACGCTTTCACAGTGTCTTCATCGACCCTCAATTCTCCCCCCCCCCCCCCCCACCTCCAATTCACAGCTGATGGTTTTGGGCGAAATTGTGCAAAACACCCAGATGAGTTTGTTGGGACTTGCGCTGTACGTCTGATGTGACGCATTACTGGCTTGGTCGATTTTAACCTCCAGGCTTCAGAGTTCAAAGTTTACAACCAAATATGAAATCCATGCTGCTCCTCTTAAAACGTAACACTCGCGTCACAGTTTGAACTGTAATGAATCTGCCGCGTTAAAAAACGGTGTCAACACTCGTTTACACATTTAAAGGCGGTATAAACTGAACGACACAATTAATCCGATGATCATTTTTCCATTTCTCTGCATAATCGAAAACCAAGGCTTTTGATCTGCACCCGCCTCCCTCTCCCTCTCTCCTTTTCTCTATCCTTCTCTCTCTCTCTCTCTGTCTGTCTCTCTCTCTCTCCCTTTCTCTTTTTTCTCTCTTTCCCATTGAGCAGGTGGAGGCCGCGCACCTGCACGCACAGCTGCGCGCACCTTGTTATTGCTGCCGCTGCTTGACGCACAGATGAGCGCAGCACACAACCAACAACACAATCCCGACAATATATAAACCTCTCCAGTGCCACAGTTCTCGGTAACTCAGCGTGTTTCACTTCTTTCGTGTAAGACGTGCACTATTTCTATGAGTGATTTAAATAAGTAATTTCCCATTTGTATAAAAAGCTAATAAAATATCCTCTTTTTTTTATTTATTTATTTATTTTATCAAATATTCTCCAAATGGGATAATGATATATCCCAACCGTCTTGCAGTCTGCCTCTTGTTTGTCATGCTCCGGACTTCAACATGACACCATCTAATCCAATTAAACACGATAACCCTGGACTCACGTATTATTCTCTTCTTTTTTCCTTCAAGTTGCTGACAAGCACTCTTGGTTTTGTGTGAAAGAGAGAGTCAAGAGCCCTCTCTTAATCCTGGGCACGACTAGGAGTGATTGAAAAGTGAAAGAATCATTGGTCCTCGAGCTGGATGGTGTTTTCTTTGTCCAGTACTCTGGCTTTTTCTTTTCTTTTTTCTTTTTTTCTTTTTTCTAGTACGGTCATAATGCATAGCAGTCGATTCATTTGGGTCTTTGAAGAGAAATCACTTTTACTGAGCTGGTGACAGTTATTAGTTTGCATCAGAGAAGAATTGACTTTATTAAAGCAAAATAAATAACCATTCATTATCTTGTTAAATAGTTAAAACTTTCTGTTATCCAAACATCCTACTCACTTGGATTTAGGAAACAATTATACAGACATTTTATCTGTATGAAGTGCATCTAATTAGTCGTTTAGACCCGCGTCTGTTATATAAAAAAAAATAACATTCAGTCCTCAGTATGTCTCACCCCACACTCTTCACCCATACTTTGGGATAAATGAGTGACATTTTATTGTAATAGGGAACCACATTTTGACTGTGGCTCTAAAAAAAACAACTCTCATTAAAATTATTAATATTTACACAATTAAAATTAAAAACTGTCATGTAAAGTTTCCTCCCTATTCTTATTAAAATTGCCTCCAGTTCCGAATTAAAAGTGTTACTTAGGAAAAAGGGGGCCTACGTGATTCCATTAAGCCCGAGCCGACATAACATATTGTAGGTGTTGCGAAATGACAGGTAATTGACATTAATCCGCTCTCTCTGAGACTCAGGGGGGATCTAAAGTAAATGGGGATACGGTTAATGAAGCACCACTTGCCCTTTGAATCTCGGTCACAGTGTGCAGCGGGGAAGTTTGGAGAAACTTCATTTGTTTAACATACTTTCCAGGCATACATGCTGAAATATGAAGTAAAGACTGCGCTGCAAATGTTTAAATGAGGCAGATTTTGGGATTTAGAAAAAAAAACTCCTGTTGGAGCAGATGCTGTTAAAATTAAAAAGGAAACGAGCTCAGAGCCGGATCAGCACATGAGCTTACTTTTTAAGTGATGACTCAGTTTATTGCTCTCAGTTTATATGGCATCTCAGAGGCGTTGTGAAATTGACGCTTGCCTTGTTGGCTCCGGTAACGCGCCATTACCATAACCCTTCCCGTCTTTCCCCGCAACCACAGGGTCGTTATTATGCTTATTATAATTCATATTGGAAGTCTTCCCTATAGGAGCTGTGACAGACAGACAGAGTCCAGGTGGGAGAGGTAGACTTTCAGCCGAAGGAGTCGCACCTTTCCTCTCCGCGCGCACGCTGCTCGGTGCTACAGGGGCCTGCGTAATGAGAGCACCTATGGGGCCCTCCCGGATGGAGAGGTGTCCTAACCTCGCCACGACCGGTCAGATTTGAAGCACCGACACCTGCGCGTCACCCCCCTCCTACTCCTCCCCCTCCCCCTCCTCCTCCTCCTCGTGGTTCCCCCCGGGCAGCGCCTGCCACAGACCCCATCACCGAGAGTTCATACTCCGCGCACAACTTTTGACAACGATAATGATGCGCATGGTGATGCTGAAAATCTAAGGAGGGGCAGTAAGTAGGGAAATAAGGACTCTCCGCGCCTGTACAGGGGAGGGGCCCTTGCATTTCTCCTCAGGACCAATTCACTTCTGATGGAAAAGCACCACTCTGAAAGCCTCCCACTGAAATGATGAATGCATAATCTGCTGTCTGGTCTACTCACAGTCCATAGGGAGGCAGCTTATATTCAAATGTCTGCTGTACAATGCAGGACTGGACCTAAACAAGATGTTATTAAAACTAAGCAGATAATTAGCTTGTGTAAACACTAGGCATTTATTATTACCACTCCTCTCTTGAGATTTCCTATCTTATGCTTCTGGATTTTTTTTTCTTTTAGTGAACTATCAGTCACGTTAATAAAATGGCACCATCTCTCAAGGTTTAGTGTCACTAAGATGGATAAGCTTTGATAGTATGTGAAATATCCTGTCATTTACCATGGAAAGTGTCTGCGGAAGGCCAAAAGGTGCCCATCCCCAACGGAGCTGGCCTAATTATACAATTAGTCTTGTGATTGGGACAGTCCAGAGCTAAGTGTCCTGTGGGACAACCAGACACATTATAGATGTCATCAGTATCTTCACAGCACGTAAAAGAGCTCAGCTTAATAGCTCAGCTTAATAAGTGTGCTGCTTATGTTCTTAGATGAAGTAGAGGGTTGCGATTGCTTGGATTGTTTCGCACTGCTCTTTCTGTTTCTTCAGTATCATTTCTTGAACCCTAGTTAGGGCCAAAACATCTTTTCTGCAGTACAAAGCAGCGTAAGAAATGGAGAACTAGATGGAGAGCTGTCAGGGCTGTTTCCTGGACACCATTAATAGCATAGGTCATCTTGGTTTTCAATCATTTATGCCTTAAGCCTCTTCTGGGGCCTCAGTCGACCAAAACCACATCTCTTTGAAGCCATCGGTCAGATGGAGACCCCATATCTCAATCTCATTGCCTATCCAGCCATATTTCCTTTCTTGCTTATCCCTGGTCAGTTGGAAACATCAAGACGCCACATTTTCTTCTGCCCATCCAGAGCCATATCTGTCATTGCCAAACCCAAGTCTGTTAAAGAGAATGGGTGTGAAGCTTGTGATGTTTGGGATCCACACAGACACCTCCATGAAGTCAGAGGGAGGTCTTGGCTCTGCATGGTTGAGGAGGCAGTGGTGCCTCCACACTGGATACTTTACTGCTAGTGCACTGGCTTATCACATTGGATTAGAGCTCCTACAGTGAGACTGTAAGCTGAGGATGATTGGTAACCAACTTCACCAGTTGGCCCGTGATGAATAGGGGCTCAACTACATGAAGACAGTTAGATGTTCATAGGCAGAGCAGGAGTCAAACTCTTATCTATTGTGAGCTGCTGTTGGCACAGATGGTCCCTTCTATTTTTTAATATTAACAAGACTGTTTCTTGAGTTCAGTCTTCTCGTATTGCCTCTTTCCATACCAGGACATAGCCCTCTTCCTCCTCTACTCCCTCTTTTTCCAAGGATGCCCTCTCTCCCCTCTCCCCAGCTGCGACAGAATGATTCCCCCCTCTCTAAATGCTGACCTTTTCTGCAATAAAACGAGATGCATTCAGGGCCAGCCCTCTGATGTTGCAGGCGTGATAGTTCTGCACAAATCTGGTATACTGATACCAATCTGTGCCCACAATGGAGAGTGATGGTGAGAAAGAAGACGCAAAGGAATGGGGGTGGATTAAAATGGTGGACTGGCACTATGCTTTTGAAATCATTTTGATCAATCATAGATAGTTTTTTTTTTATGGTATGTCGGGTTGAAAAGGCAGAGAGATACATAGATTTAAATTTGATTTGCGGGGATTGTGGTGGTGAAAGTAATCCTTTATATATAAAGAAAGCAACAAAGGCTTCAATCTGGTATTTTTGACATCAATGTGTCTTCAATAACAACATATGAAAAGTATATTGAAGTATTTTGAAGTTTGTGTATCTACAATGTGAAATGGAGTGTTTTGGCACTCTCGTTGATCCAATGTCATTTGCCTTTGCTCGTAGACTTGAAAAACTGCCCCAACATAAGAAAATGCTTTTTTTTTTTTTTTTTTTTTTAAATAACCGAAACAGATTTTCAGTCATACAGGGTGTTCTTCATGTGCCAGAGATGATGCTGTTTCTTTTAGTTCAGTCTAAAGGATCCTTTAAGCAGTCTCATCCCTGGGCACAAATCAGAAATATCCTACTCTAAAAAGTCCATCTGGTTCTCTTTTGATAGAGTATAGTTCACCCTTTTCCCTCCACCCGGTCAGCCTAGTTTCCAAGTACGCTGAAGCCTACATCCTGCATTTAGAGGCTTTTAGGAAAGCCCTGTCATAGAGACTACTGGGGCAGCATGCTTACGCTTATCTGCACTTTAGTTTCTACTTTCTGGCCGGTGGGCTATATAGGGGCCAGGTAGCAGGGCCCAGCTCATGCGGTTGTCCGTGGACGACCTTGCTCTCCTCACCTACTGCCTTGGAGTGGCTCCCAGTCCTGGGATGGTGCTTTGGACCAGCACCAAGTCTCTACCCCCACAGATGTTACTGAGCCACCAGATATTATGTCAGTTTCTGAGTGATGTATCATGCTCGTCTGAATAGCAGCATCCCTGATACACGTGACAACATAGGCAATCTTTAAAGTATCCGGATCCCTAGAAGATTTAGGTAGTTTTATAATTATGTCTGTGCTAGTGTTGCACTGATATGTCATGTGAGATTGCCAGTTCGTTCATTAAATAACAAGGTGAAGAAAAAGAGTGATCATCATCAGTGTGGACCAGTAGAATATATTTTTAATAAGACGACTTTTTCTTAGTTTAGTTTAGTTCCAAAATTGGTGCATGGAATATTGTTGTTTCTCCAGTTTATTTAATCTCACACAAAAATTATAATCAGAAATTGTTAATATTTACAAATTTATTATGCTTAAGACCCATTATTGCAATTTTCCAAATGTTTTCCCTTTATATTCTTTCTGACCAGTAAGGACTTTTATTTCTCTTTTGTCCTCTGTTCTCTGTTTATTATATTAAAAACACATATTTATGACAGTGGATGGTTAATGGCTGAACAGAAAATAGTGTATAATAAGATATTTTGGAGAAAACACAATTTGCCCCATGCCTTGACTCACTTGAAACATTCTAACCAGGTGTTTCTAAAATTGGAGTTAATCAAATAAATGTATAAAAACTATTTGGAATTAGGTCTTTCAAACTGAAGAACAATAATAAGCTTTTGTAACTGCTGGCATATCTAAGTGTCACTTAGAACAACACTGTTTAAATGTCAGTGCAAAGTGCACTATTTGTAGGTTATAATTATATTTGTTCATAGAAACGCCTAAACCTGCAAGAACCCATCATGCTTTTAGGATATTTTAGAATAAGCCAAACATATTATTAAGGAAAACGTCTTTTTTATATATATCAAAAATACAAAAACCATGATGTGCTCCTTGAGTAATTGATTTAATGAAGTTCCTGTGAAACTAAAACCAAGTACAGGTCACTTGAGTGACCCCCCGGCGTGCCCATTGTCAGATGTTTAACTCCCGCACTCCTTTGGGAAAGACATAGGGGCTAATAGGTGAAACCACAGCTGCTGAAGTTGGGCTGGAGAGGAGCGACTTTCCCCCTTGTAGATGTCCGAAGAGTCCGAGTGTAAAAAAACGGACGAAGAATTTGTTGGTTCTCCCCCAGCTCCCAAAATCCACGAATCAGGGTAAAGGAGTCCCTCCTCAAAAAAAAAAAATACACAAGTTTTGTAGTCGCTTAATCTGCTGCTGAAATGTCCCCTGCAGGCTGGAGTGCATGTACTGTAAAACCTATAACCTATAGTGACTGTTCGCAGAGCAGAATGAAAGCTGAGTCTGTGCGCTTTGCTTCAACTGGAAGAAAAGGAAAAACCTGCTCCGAAGGGCAGTCTTTGGAGTTGAGAGTTTCGAGTTAGCCGGGAGAAGGTGCAACAGCGACTGGATCCACGTTGTTTTCTGACTTGATCATGAAACTTAAGATAGTAGCCAGGTAGGGAGCTTTGGGGAAAAAAGTTGGCAAAACGCCTGGATAGGAAGTATGTGGCCATTAAAGCAGAGTGTTTGTAAGAAAGGGAAAATCTGAAAGGCTGAGATTTCACACTGCGAGAAAGTTTAGACTTGGGCAGACAAACAGGTGTGTACTTAAGTGGCAAAGAAAGTTCAATGTAAGTGCCTGGACATCAAAATGTCTTTTGTAGTTTACAGTCATTATTTAGGGCATAGCAGTTCTGATCACTCTTTGACTTTACAGCAAAGTTTGATAGTTCACAAATAAATGAAAAACACATTTGCTTAACTAAAGATTAGCTGCTTTGTTGAAGTGAAAAACGTCAATAAAAATCTGAGCAACATCAAGGCAGCAGAAATTGAAATAAACAGTTTTCCCTCTCTGCAATTTTCATCATATTGCGTTTTAACCTTGAAGAATTATATGCAAGTCAAATGTAGACAATTTACCGCTAAAACACCAACTGAATTGCAACTATAATTAAGAATATTTTACCCTTACTCTCAATTTCGTATTTACAGTTTTTTTCTGTTTACTACTCACTGTTTAGTATCCATGTTAATATTTCGGAAACAGGAGAAGTGTGATTTTAATCTTGTAAACTGAGCGAAAGCGGGCCAAAGCTGTCACAAGGTGCTGCTGTTCTTCTAAATTTCACTTCTGGGTTTGGGGGGTGTTGGGTGGGTGGGTGGGTGGGGTAGCTGGTTGTTTCTCCACACCTGCTTCCTTGTCCAAATATAAAGTTAAATAAGTTCTTCTTCTGCTTTTTTTTTTTTTTTTTTTTTAAAGAAATCCTCCCCCATTTCCAAAAAAAGAAAGAAAGAAAGAAACGGAACACTTTACAAGGTGAGCCACGCGTATTCCCATTTTTTTGGGGGGGGGGGCGCAGGTGCTCGGACCGAATGACCTGCATTCCCAACAGTACACTCTTAACTTTTGTGACCAAAATGATAACTTCACAAGCCACTCTCGCGTGTATTGTGCCAACAGCATTCAGGAGATGGATAATGCTTGTAAAGTCTGACAAGACGGCATTTGTTTTGGTTCTACGCTCGTCTGAGAAATTATCATTCAACCCCTTTAAAGGGCGCAATTGAGAAGCAGCGGCGTTTTCACTGCGACTTTCTGCTTTGTCCTCTCCAAAGTGGCGTCTGCATGTCTGACTCTGCCAGTTACTGATTTGCAGGCAGTATGTTAAGGTGGCCCATGTAAGTGATTTCCACGGGCATCCCACTAAAGGAGAACAAATCGCTGACAAAGGAGTGCCTTTCCCATTCAGCAGCGTCGTTAGGACAACCAAAAAGTATTTCTCAGATAATAAGTTCTACTTCAAAGCGTTTCTCACTGAAGGGTGACTGCCTCACTCCTTTTATTAAGTCTCCCTCCTTTTTAATGTTGAAGGAACTGTCTCTGGTTATTTCTCATCGTGTTTATTTTGTAACATTCATTGAGCTCTTGTTTCCAAACAGGACCTACAAGAGCAGGCTACTCTTCAGGTCCTTACTCCTGTAAAAGTCCACGCACAGAACGAGAGGGGGCCCCATGAGTGCTTATACTTTGAATGAAGCATCAGATAAAGTGTTTTTTAGAAAGAGGACAGCTATAAAACTGATAAAAGCCCCATAACGCAACTAGACAAACCTGCAGTTGCTGCTTCGTATTGAAGCCTCCACATGCTGCTGCTGCTGTGTTATTTTCTCAGACTGTAAAAAATGGTGAAAAATGAATTTCGAATTAGTTTTTACTCCAGTGTTGATTAAGTGTGTGTGTTTTATGGTCTCAGCCCCAACATCCTCCAGGCTGACCTGAGTCAAGTGTCTTAATTGATGCAGAATGGAAGCTCAGAATAATTCTCAGTGTGTGTGTGTGTTTTTTTTACGAGGTGTCAATTTGCACGAACTTTTTTTTTTTTTTCCGTATTTTGAACGTGTCCGATCCTTACCGAACAAATGTAACCAGCGTGTCTGGAGCTTGTGAGTCATCTACCTGCCAACGGTGCGTCTGTGGCGGCGCCCATTTCAGGAGAGGATGCATCCTGGGCTTTGATTAAAGTTCATTTAGTGGCAGTTAGTGTTTTAGAAGCGGACATATTCAAATGTGAGCGTCTCACTACCCAATTGCCATAGAAATCCTAACGCACCATGAAGACTGTCAAAGCGGCCAGCCTTCCTCTCAGAAGCTGCAGCCTTTGAAGTGGTGCAGGACTCGCGTTGGTCAATTTTAATTCTATAGACTGGACAGGCAACTCTTTGAAAGTGAGATTGTGCGTTTTAATGGAGGAAATAAGAGGGGGGACTTGTTTTATACACTCCATACAAGGCCTTGCTTATTGTCAGATATCTTTTATCTTTTATTTTTCCCATGAATGATTCATGCCTCGGCTGCTTTGTGCTGTCGCGCCTTTCAGAGGTAGCGCCATCAGGGGGCTATAAGTTTTCCCTTTAGCTCAGTGATTAGTTTATACCAGCCTTCTTGGCCCTTTAGACCCATTTCTGACATAACAGTGGACATTTTATAGAAATGTCAAGGACAGTAAGTTTAAAGAAAGATATTGGTGTACAGCTCACATTAAAAAAAAAAAAAAAAAAAAAAAAAAAAAAAAGTTATTATTTGACAAGAAATATCCACCTTCCTAAAATACAAATCCAAAAAGTAACAATCACACAGTCCAGCTGAGTATATGTATCACCAGTCCATTTATATTCTAAAATGCTCCCAAAACTCTTAGTAATCAAATAAATCATAATAATTTGACACTTGTTAAATATTTACTGTATATGTCCTGGTATTTGTTTATTATTAATTTTTCATGATTTTTATATTGTAAATTAAAATTTGAACATCAAGGGTCTGCACAATCATAGCTGATTCATCTCTTTTTTTTTATCCATCATATCCAACTGGCACCATGCACCTCAAAGAGAAAGACAGATCACTACAAAAAGGCATGCGAGAAAGGGACGTTTCACATTACAGAGCCTATTCAAGTAAATGTTTTCTTCTTTTACAGAACACAATTTAAATTTTTTCTTAAAAAAAAATTAACATAAAAAGTTAAAAGAAACATCAGCAGGGTACTACGCATCACCAAAACTGGTATTATTTTTCTTTGGTGTTTCTGTAATTCCAGTACAACATTGATACCAGCAAATAAATTACAATGTACAAAACAACTTTTTTTTTCTCTTTTTTTTGTAATTAAAACTACACAACATTCACAAGCATCAGTACAATTACATATATACAAATCCTACAGGGTCAAAGCCTGTCAGTGTAGACATTTAGGGTCTCAAGGGACTTACTCGTACTCTTTAACGAGCATAACACTTGTGTATTTTTGCATAAAATATAGTCTTAAATAGTTCTTAAATATTACAAAATTCCATCCAAACACATGTATTGTATAAATCTGAAAAGGTAAAATGAGAACCCTTAAGACACTCAGATGTTTGCCTCCTCATTTTTTTTCCTTCTTCTTCCTGGTTTATCAAAGTTTGTACCACATCTTAGAGAAATCATATGAAATAATAATAATAATAATAATAATAAAGAGCTTTATCTGTTTCTGTCCACTAAATATTTGATACCACATTTGTTTTTCCTCATAATATCTGGAATATGACAGTGATTGATTACAGGCCGGTTATTAAACTGCAAGGGGATGATGGGAGGTCACATGAAAGATGTCATTTCAGCACACCAGTTGAGTCTTAAGACATGCAGTTAATTAAACCCTGCATATTGCTCTTGTGTTAAAAAAAAAAAAAAAAAAAAAAAGGTTTTGAAAAGTTCTAGTGGGAAATGGGCTCACGTGATTATTTTTGATCTTCTCAAATAAGATTTTAACTTGAAGTTAAACATGTTGTTTGACAGATTGATCTACATTTTTAAGGAAAGGTCAGGGGGCACCTCAGACACATTTCTTCCTCGTGTTACTACGCCCACACTGCATCCATGATATATGTGAATTGGCTGCGTTTAGCACAGTCGTTTAGTAAAACCACAATGAAAATATCTGATCAATATTCCACGGATTTATACACTTATACGGGGGTCAACTAGATGACAAGTATGACAGTCACGTGCGTCTAAAAAAGAAAAAACAGGGCATCAGAGCATTGTCCTTGGGTCTGAATTTCTGAAAGAGTCCTCATCGTCTGAATCTGACGTTGGCACATCGCTGGAGGGGGTGTGGAGGTGGTTGGGCCCTCCGCTCCCCTGGCACACATACCACTCGTTGAGGTTGGTGACCTGAGGGGAGAGGTTCGCGGAGCGGTTCCTGTGCGGCTCGGAGTTGGGCGAAAGAGGGTCTCCAAGAGGGTTTGTAGAGGAAATGTAGGTGACGTTGGTGGAAGGGGGCGGCGGGGACTTGCAGTGCACTTTCATGTGCTTCCGCAGTGAACTCGGGTGTGTGTAGGATTTGTCACAGCCGCGGACTTTGCAGTAGTAAGGTTTGTCACTGGTGTGGACGTGAGAGTGCTTCTTCCGGTCACTGCTGTTGGCGAATTTTCTGTCACAGCCGTCGAACTCGCACTTGAAGGGTTTCTCTCCTTGGATAAATGAGAAATACATACAATTGGTGTCATGCGCAATAATGTCACTGTCATGAAAGAGTGCCCTTATGCTGGTGGTGGTGGGGGGGAGGGGATATACATTTTTTTTTTTTTTTACACACATTTATGGCATCATTAGAGCAGAAAATGAATTTGCCACATGATCATGCATCCTTCATATAGTCTCCACTCTTACAACTCATTCAACCACGGCTTCTCAGCAACTTAAATACAACATGAGGGCAATTTCTCATTGACTGCTCGGTGTGTAGCAGTCTGCACTTCACTCCACTGGGGCTTCCTCCACGGCAGAGCTCATTCACTACTACAGTCACTACTCCACACCCACTTGTCCAAAGCATTTCCCTGTGTGAACACGTGTAACATGCCTTAAGGCCTTCTGGTTATATGTATGTGTGTATGTGGAGAGAGGGGGCACTCAGGAGACCACCAGGAGCCGTTTATGTACCGTGGTGGACTCTGGTTATAACTCATCACACACACACACACACACTCAGTGTCACACTCAAATTAAAAACATGCAGGTTTATTTATTTTTTTTTAAATATCTTAACCTGCATAAATAAATTCAATAAAATATGGATTGGAGTATAGTTCTCTAGATGATAAGTGATAAACACACGTCACGTGGACTTTGACTGCAATATTTTGGTGAGATTTCTTATTTCTGTCTCTGGGGATTCTGCATCATTCAGTGGTGTGAGGAGGCCTATAGCATAAGGCCAACGTTAAGCTCTTTCTTGGCCAAAAACACGACCCTCCATTAAAGTATTAATAACAAAAGCAGCCCTCAAAAGGGGAGTCAGGAGATCTTAACGCAGCTGAAAGTTTTTTTTTCTGCCACCACACAGTCTTAAACTTGAAGCACTATGCAGCTCTGACCAACGTTTCATCAAGACGTAGTTTTGTGTTTTGGTTAGATTTTCTTTCTCTGCACATAACGGTGCATGATTTGTAGCATATAGCTTATAATTCTAATGGCCAACAGTAAACTAATACCGAAACTAATAAATCTGGCACATAATGAGATATCGTGTATTACATGCATTGACTGTTTCATATATAAACTTAGTTTTTGCGTAAACATCCTGCGCCTGGGGATAATTACATTTACGCGTGTTCCAGCGCTGTCCTGTATGTACGTAAGCACGTTTTACAAATCATATGCCCTAATCCTTTCACGCCTACTGCAGGCGTCTCGGCGAGTAAAAAAGTTTATATTTAAGAAAGGAAATGAAACACGTTTACTCACTGTGCGAATGCGTCACCGAATGAAAACTTTTTTTTGCTCGCTTGTGCGCGCAATTACGCACGGTCATGTCGATCCGTTTAGGATGTGAATAGTAAAACGTGGTCGCCTCGACAGATTATGACGCTCTGCGGCCAAGTGATATTGTTCACATCGCGATCTGCAAGTTTTAAACAATAACATCTACTGACCTGTGTGAGTCCTCTTGTGAATCTTCAAATTCTCCGATCGAGCGAACACTTTTCCACATCCCGGGAAAGGACACGGGAAGGGCTTTTCTCCCGTATGAACTCGGATGTGATTTATCAGTTTGTACTTCGCTTTGAAAGCCTTTCCTTCCCGTGGACATTCCTCCCAAAAACAGACGTGGGAGCTCTGCTCCGGTCCCCCGACATGCTCCACCGTGACGTGGTTGACCAGTTCGTGCATTGTGCTGTAAGTTTTAGAGCAGGGCTTTTTTGGACTTTGCTCCTGGTCAATCCATTTGCAGATTAGCTCTTGCTTTATGGGCTGCCGCATGTATCTTAAAAACGCCCCAGCCGCTCCGTGAGGAGCAGAAGCGATGTTCACATTGAGGTTCATGGAGTTGTAGCTGTGGAGAGAGGAGGGTCCATAGTGCTCTGGCCTGTGCCCGAAGTGCTCTGGCCTGCCGTAGATGTCCCCCGGTATACCCAGGCGCATCTGCCCATTGAGGGCATGGTGGTGGGCACCTGGGGACGCCTGGTCGTGAAGTCCAGTGAAAAGTGAATGGGCCCCACTTTCCGTGTGCCCATAAGCACCTGTTGGGGAGATGAACATGCCATGGTGATGAGGGGAGGAGGCGGAACTATGCTGGTCGCCAAGTGCATGCATAGCAGAGGCTGAGAGTTCTCTCCTGAGGATGAAGTCCCTGCTGCTTGAGTAGCCTGAGTGGGGGTGAGCCACGGGGAAACCAACTGTGGTCTGAGCAGAAGTGAAAGATGCCGCGGTCTGGGCTTCGTGATGGCTCTGAATGTGCTGAGATGGGCTAAGTTTGAGAGCATTTGTCTGTGCCATGTGCTCTGGTCCAAATGGAGTGAGTGCCACTCCGGGGTCGTTGCCCAGCTCCCCAGGGTGGAGGTGGGCATGGTGGGAGAGAGGGTGATGCCCCCCTAGCCCCGGGAAGCCTGTCATATTCTGATGAGGAAGGGGTTGAGTCGCTGCCAAATCCGCTAATCTTATCGCCGGATTCCTCTTGCTTAAAGGGGGTTCCATAACTACACTGACAAGTCCATCCGTACTCACCGCAATTGTTTTTCACCACACCACGCTCTCTAAAACATTAGGAAAATATGTATATAAGGGGTCTATAAGTTCTTTTGTCCGGCTTCTAACTCTGCTTGCTCCTTTTCCCACTCTGTCCTCAAGCGATTGGCAGAACATACAACAGTTGGAGGACACAGTGGGGAATACAGTTTAGAAATGGCACTGCGGGTATTGGACGGATTTCGGTGACTGGCAGTTAGGAGAACGAAGCGATTGGCTGTCGTTCAGCGCAGGGGCTCAGCAGGGTTCCGCCCCCTCACTCTCTTTATCGCTGTTGACTCCAAAAAGTTGTACTCACAAAGTTACCAGCAGATCTGTTTGTGCGACGTTCTGTTTACTGGTGCTGGTGCATGTGGATGACCGAAATGTCAGTTTGTGTGACAAGTGCAGTCGAGTTTATCGCTGGTTCGGTTTGTCCAAGTATATTCATTTACTACTGATTTGATGCCGAAATGGAGAGGGGAAAAAAAAGAGCTTGCTGGTGGATTAATTTATGTGACTAGTGTAAAAGATGTAAACAATGAATAAAGGTGTAAATAGACAACAATAATGGCGCAAAGTAGTTAATTAGTCTTTTAGACAAATAATTTGAGTTATCACGAAACATTAGACTTGCAGCTCACACGATACAAGACATAGAATGGCTTGTCAAGAAAATATAAATAATAAGAACGCACGATTGAAATGCATTGCAACTATTCTGCTATAATAATAAAATAGCCTACAGAAAAATAAACAAGTAAAACAAAATAAAAACACCCGAGGAGCAGCCTGCATTTGCTAGATTTAACAGCTGCTGTTCATTTTAACCTTCTTCTTCTTGCAGTCAGTTATATGGATATGATTTATTACATGTTGAAGTAATTAATAAGACTTAAATTCAAAGGTGCTTTGGATTGAGTTTTGGGAAGCTTAGACTGTCATCCGAATTCTAATAGTTATGATATAAAGTTAGGAAAACCAATAAAAATGTCTTCAATTTTTATTTATTAAGACATTTTTCATAATACCTCAATAAAAAAAAATCTCCATGAAAACAGTTTCAGTCTTGGCTTAAATATATTAGAAGTTTCTGGAGATCTCTTAGTGAGTTATACGTGCAACAACAAACTATTATAATAGTAATACCTATCATTTTATTTCAGTGAGTGTCTTGGATTATTTCTCCCTCATGTTAAACCATTATTTACCAACTTTTTCTGATCTTATAATTAAGGTTCGCAGACACTTCCTAAACTGTATTTAGGTTCATTTCAAATGACGCCATTTGAATAGTCCCTGCTGACAGCAGGACGTGTATCTGTCATTGATATGTCTTAATTCAGACACCTTTCCAATCTTTTTTTTTTTATGATAGCTGGCTTCAAACTACAAATCATCATATCATCATGTTGTGCAAAGTTTTCCTAATTTGGTCAAAAACTGCCTTTAAAAATTTCAAGCCTAAAATGATTCAGCCCGCAGCATATTTTCCTCCTCGTGAACATGTTTTATAATTGATTTTCATCGTGTTAGAGAAAGAAGGGTGTGTACGTTATAGGCCTGTTGCACGTGCATGAAAGTGATTGATGAACTTGATAGTCAGCAGCTGAAGAGAAGATAGAGAGCTTTTACTTTAAAAGTTATAAAAATGGACACATATGGTGTTGACGTCTTAAGAAAATACAACTTAATAAATAAATAAATACATAAAAGTGAATCAGTTCACTATCAGACGTGTTTTTTTTTCCACTTCAGGTGTTGAGGCAATAATTTCGTCTCTCAGTTTATTAGGAGCTGGTCATATTTCATTTTCACTCGTACAATGACTCTGTGGCATATTTGCATGATTTTGTGAATTTATTTATTTATTTTAATATACTTTTTAAATAACCTGAATCCTTGTTGTTGAATACTTATACTGTTGTTTCGAGGATTATTTAAATAAATAAAATGTGCTCTGCTCCAATGAGAGCTTCTGGAAACCCCATAAAACACAGCGGAGCAACCGTTGTTTATGATATGTTGAAGGGCCCCTGTTTCATACACATTAAGACAAGCACCACATTAAAAGGAGCCTTAAACCTTACACCGGAGAAATACAGAACAAGAGTTATCATTTCATCATACCAAATATTACTACTGTGTTACTATCCACAACACTTGAGCTGACATTTTGTAAATATCATATAACACGCATTACCTTTCTTGGTCACGTTGCTGCCGAAATTTCCCCACATTTATCATATTTTTAAACATCACATAAATGCAAATGGATTTACGTCCCATAAAATTCTCAAATTATTTAAAACAATAGAGAAGAAGCTCGAGTTTGAACTTTCTTGGAGGAATGGGTTAATTTTTATTGACTTATAGCTTCCAAATTAAAGCTGTCGATGCCTCAGAAGGAAGAGGGGGACGTCTTAAAACTCTCTCTCTCTCTCTCCCTCTAACTGCCTCTCTCTCTCTCTCTCTCTCTTTCTCTCTCTCTCTCTCCCTCTCCCTCTCTCTCTCCCTCTCTCTCTCTCTCTCTTTAAAACAAAGACGCTTTGTCATAAACAGGGTTATTTTACCAAAAGGAGTCAAGAGGGCAACATATGTGGTCTTAACGGGTCATAGGTCAAACATCCATGAAACACAAGGTCACGGAAACCACACAAGTAACCTTCCAGTGTGTCAACATATTGATATTGTCAGATAACAGAGAGAGTAGAAATACGCCTTTGGCCCCCATTATAATACACAGCCAGAGCGCACTTATGTGATCAAGACTCCTGACTTTATAGTTGGTGTTACTTTTTTGGCAGCTCCTATCGAGTAATATTTCATCTGATGTATTTTTTATATATATCTGAACGAGTATTGCTGCTCCTAAAACCTGTTGAAATACTGGTCTTTGGGGGATTTTCAATAGGCTAGACCTTCTTTTCTTCTGCAAGCAGAAGGAAAAACCCGCAGCCATGTGCCTGTGGCCGATTGATTTTTTTTTTCTTCCTTTTTAATTTTCTTTCGCTTTTTTCCCTATCTGGGGAAGGTTTTGTGGTTTTCCACAGAAATAAAGAACTTCTTATAGGGGTCGGCAGACGTGACTTTGAACTTGGATCAGCTCCTGCGTTTCCTGTGGTGCGGGTTGAAATAGACTTGGAAGAATGGCACACAACGCTCAGCCTGTCCCACTCTGAGCTAAGAGACACACAATTTCAAAAGTTTTTAAACGTTTCCTTCGCCTTCACCATTAGGCTATTTGTCGCATAGAGAGCATCGAGAGACGAGAGGGGCAGAGAAATGTGTTGTTGTAATGGAACCGGAATGCTTGTTGGATTTTTGATGTGGTGAAAATGTAAGTAAACTTCCTTTGACTTATACGTGAATGAGCAGCTGTGGTGTATGGCCTGCATGTCCCCGTTTGAACGCAGTTTCAGTGCAAGCTTGTGGTGGAAAGTTGCCAGTAAATGAACCATATCCTTGTTTTAAAAATGTGACTTCCCTCTGTCAATTCCATGTGTTTGTATTGTATAGGAACTAAAAGAGGAAATCCCTTATAGAAAATATAATACAAAAAAAACAATGGCTGTATAGCCTGTTGTTTTCTAAAGGGCATCACTGAAAACTGAAACTGAAACAACTGAAAAAACCTTTACTGCTACTTTATTATTGTGAGTTCAGGAGAGGCTCGACCCCCACAGGTCACCAATGGTTAACGCTGATCTAAGCGCAGTGCACCACCATAACATGTTCCTTAATTGGTGTGGTGAATGTGAGAACCACCGAGGAAGCAGAACCGACAACATATGGAACCTTTAAACCAACCAACAACAACCACTGGCGGTTACCAGTGTGAGCACTGGGGCACCACTACAGGCCCAGTTGTGATTCAACAACCAGTGAACAAACCGCTGGACTCCATATAGAGCCACACAGGCTTTTTTTCAGCTGTGGAGAGTAAATAGTTGTCAGATTTGGAATGGTTCTATAAACGCTGTTTACTAATAGATTGTTATTTATATATGTCAGCATTTATGATCCATGAGTGTGGCTTTAAATGCAGCTTTTTACTTGCACTGAACAAAAGCAGAGATATTACGGCTGTACACTGAATCTATAGAAAAAAATGTTTTGTTTTGCATTATTACATTAATACCTGTTTATCAGGCTTTTTTTCTCGCCACGGAGACTTGATGCGCCCTCAGTATTTTTTTTGCTAGACTTTGGGTGTTAATTAATTCATTATTGAATATGATAATTAACTGCAGATGTTTGGAAATTGTTTTTTTCCATTTTCTCCACTTCTGCGGTTAAACTGGCATGCGTGCGGAGCGTTTTGCGTGAATAGAGATTGCCATTTTAGGTGGCATGGTTAACTATTAGCCACATTTTTTCATAGCAGGGCTCCGTGTAGTTTCATACTGAGGCGTGATCATTTAAAAGGAATGCGCAATGGTGAACTTCACTAATGTTTTGCATTATATTTACATTAACATAATCAATCATCAATTTTCCAAACGACCAATTTGATTAATTTTTATTCTTAAATATTTTCTGTATTCAATATTATAATTCCACATCAAATGTCACATAATCATCTTTTATACATACTCCAACCTGGCATCTACGGAATACAAGTAAAAAACAAACAAACAAACAAAAAAACACGCATGTTCTCCTCTCTCTTGTCGTGATCCTCTCGCCTGTATACCCCCCAAATCTTCTCCTAAAAGTAGGCGGTAATTATTAGTGGAAAATGGCGTTGCACTATTAAGTCGCCAAATCGCTACCTGCTATTGGAGGGGCACCTGGGATTGATGAGGCGCAGTGGCCAATGAGACTGCGAGGAATGAATGAACGGGCTCCAGTTAAAGGGGGCGGAAGAGGAGGTAGAGCCAGTCCACGGAGAAACAGGGACCCTCCGCGATAAACACAGGCAAGCCAGAGAAACACATACATACCCAATCGGAACAGCGATTTTTTGAGATGCTCCAACTACTCTCGCTATGTGTGTGTACAGAGGACACATAGTAAGATAATTATTTAATTCTTCGTGCGCATTTTAACGCAACCAACTGTCGCAGCCCAGAGGACAGGACACAAGGAAACTCTCCACTTTGTTACGTTTGGATTTTTGAGGCACAAGTTAAGTACAAGTAAATTCAGTGTTCGATAAGCCGAGCTGATTTTTTTTAAAATTTTTTTTATTTTTTTACTCATGAGCGGAGCAGCGATTTGAATCACGTCTGATATGGTGTTTCCAAGGTTGGAAGTTGAATCGTTCGGTGCCAGCATCACCATTTGATTTTTTTTTTTTTTTTGATTGAACTTATTCGCTTTAGCTCGTAGCCCTGCGCTGATTTTAAAGAAAGAAAATCGCATTCTGAAATAATGTTATTGGATGCCGGTCACCAGTTTCCCGGACTGGGAGTAGGCTCATTTGCCAGGCATCACTCAGCGAGCGAGATGCAGGAGAGAGACTTGAGTTTGGCACAAAATAGCTTTGTAGACTCCGCACACATGGGTGCATTTAAACTGAACCACGATCTCTCTCCGGGACAGAGCTCTGCCTTCACCACCCAGGCGCCGGGTTACCCCGCTGCGGCTTTGGGGGCTCACGCCGCCCATGTCACGTCGTATGCAAGCTCTCCTTTCAACTCCACCAGGGACTTTCTCTTTCGTAGTCGTGGCTTCGGAGAATCCTCTCCGGCGAGCAGCCAACATACTATTTTTGGCCCCACGACGGGATCCCTCCATCACTCCCACACAGACACTCAAGGCCACATTCTGTTCCCCGGAATCCACGATCAACATGGGTCCCACGGATCCCCAAATGTCCTGAATGGGCAAATGAGGCTCGGACTACCGGGAGAAGTTTTCGGACGGTCCGACCAGTACCACCAGGTTTCCAGCCCGAGGACCGACCCGTACTCCGCGGCGCAGCTCCACAACCAGTACGGCTCCATGAATATGAACATGGGGATGAACATGGCAGCCCACCACCACCCCGGTGCCTTTTTCCGCTACATGAGGCAGCAGTGCATCAAACAGGAGCTCATCTGCAAGTGGATCGACCCCGAGCAGCTCAGCAACCCAAAGAAGTGTTGCAACAAAACTTTTAGCACCATGCATGAGTTGGTCACGCACGTCTCGGTGGAGCATGTTGGTGGACCGGAGCAGTCCAACCACGTCTGTTTCTGGGAGGATTGCCCCCGGGAGAGCAAACCGTTCAAAGCGAAATACAAACTGGTGAACCACATTCGGGTGCACACCGGCGAGAAACCTTTTCCTTGTCCATTCCCCGGCTGTGGAAAGGTCTTCGCACGGTCGGAAAACTTGAAGATACACAAGAGAACGCATACAGGTAATTATAATAACGCTGTGATGGCTTTTGTTGATTTAGTTTCCATAGCAAGATAGATGTTTTTTTTTCCCTATCTTAAATGTGTGCTTATTCCGTTGTTGTAAACATGCGCCTTGCCAAGAGCAAACCCAAATTCTGATCTAATTATCACAGGCTATTTTAGGCTGCTAAAGTAGATAGTATGCGGAGAGAGACTCAAAGTAGATTTAGGACTACATCCAGCAGAGAGAGAGAGGAAGAGAGAGGGAGAGAGAGAGAGAGAGAGAGAGAGAGGGGGGGGGGGGGGGGGGAGAGGCATTAGTTTAAAATAGTGGAATTATTCATTTATCCGTTTTACGGCTACATCGGCCACATTTCTTCTAGTGTAACAGATTTCCCAACGTGCAGAAAACAATTTCACGGGGTCTGTCCATGTTTTATTGTTTGGGGTCAACTTTAAAAAATGGGTCAAAGGGGACTGTGGGAGCGCGTTGCGTGCATCAGAGCAGCTAGGCTGGTAGTAAATCGTATCAATTGGTTTAATGTAGCCTGTTCATCATACAGTGCTTTCTTTCTTCTTCTTCTTTTTTTTTTTTTTACACCTCACATCTTTCCTCCTATTAGATTTTGTCTCACTTTGGCCTCAGGGAAATTATTAGAATTTAATTTGTGATCGATTTGTTATTTGTGTTTTGTTTTTTTTTGGGGGGGGGGGGGGGGGGGGGGGGGGGGGGTTATGGTGTAGTTAAGCCGAGCAGCAGCAGTTGTACTGTTTGTGCGTAAGGGACGCGTTTTGTTTTTCCTCATGCGTCCCCTTGATAGGAGCTAAGGTGCTAGACAGGGCCATTACCAGCCTTTCACATTTGGACTTATTTTCTTGGGAAATACATTATGGTGTGGCGCCATGAAATTGGTCAGGTGCTAATTAGATTTTTATTGTCTCCAAGCAAATGGTGCGCCTTCTGTAGGCCTACTGAGGACGGCCTTGCCCCCCCCCTCCCTCCTCTCTCTCTTTTTCTCCCACCCCCTCCAAATCACTATGCGCATTATTTAGGCTAAATAAGATGAAGCAGCTCCCCCCTCAGCTCTTTTCATTTTAGAACAAGCTTTAAACTTTGAATACAGCAGTTGGGTTTTGTAATATTTTAGTTTTTAAATGGTCATAGTTCTGATTTCAAAGACACACTAATGCAACCAACTTTTGCATTTGAATTGTGCGCATCTGCAAATCTCCTTGTTGTTACACTCAGCCTGAGGCATTTCTCAGTAAAAAAAAAAAAATAAAATAAAATAAAAAATGTCTGACTGTTTCTTCTTTATTGTTTTTTTTTTCCTACAGGAGAGAAGCCGTTCCAGTGTGAGTTTGAAGGTTGCGACAGACGGTTTGCAAACAGCAGCGACCGAAAGAAACACATGCATGTTCACACGTCGGACAAGCCTTATCTCTGCAAAATGTGTGACAAGTCCTACACACACCCCAGCTCTCTACGAAAACACATGAAGGTAAATACCTGGTAGCAGGAAGTGTGTGCTTGACTCAGTGGCAAACTGAATGCGTGTGTGTGTGTGTGTGTGTGTGTGTGTGAGCCAGGCCTACATAATGTTTGTTTATTAGTAGCACATACTACATTATTATGTTAGTGACTGTGTTTTGGATGTTGAGTCATTATATCCATCTGAATCCACAGGCTCCTCTTTTTTTTTCTTCTCTAAAGTGTGTGTCAGATTGTAAATATGTTGTTTCTGTTTTTTTTTTTTTCCAGGTCCATGAATCTTCCCCACCAGCATCAGACTCATCACCAGCAGCCAGCTCTGGTTATGAATCCTCTACGCCTCCAGGACTGGTGTCTCCCACCACCGAGACCCAAAGCAACACCACCCTGTCTCCAGCCTCAGCTGTGCACAACACCACCAGCCACAGTGGCCTATCCTCCAATTTCAGTGAATGGTATGTTTAGGACTCAGCTGAAATGAAGCAACACACACTCATTTCACAGCACTGGACCATCCAGCAGGAGATTGGGACACGTGCACACAAGAGGCACACAAATATTTGTTTATTTTTGATTTTATTATTTTTGATTCGCCAGGGAAGATGACAATTACCAACAGAGGAAAAATATGTATAATAGTCTAAGTGTATTTCATATTGTAAATAATTACTAAAAGCCCACTTTCCCATTGGTTGTGATAGTTTGTCAGTCTTTGGTGTATAGATGTTTCTTCAATGGTAGCTATTTCTCTAACTGGACTTTTAGTGCACATATAACGATAAAATTGTACTATAATGTTGAATATTGTGATCCTAAGGCAAATTGATTGTACTATACTAAACATCTATGAACTGGAAAGAGTGCCAAAGTTAACATTTAACTCAAACAGACCACAATATTATGCTTGTGAATGTATATTTTAGTTTGCTGGGCTTAACTTGTGATGTTTTGTGCTTTGCAAGTTTGAATTGTGAAATACTATCTGGAAGATTGTGAGGAAAAATAAACGTTGTGCCGTTCGGTTTTCTGTAACTACACCCTTCCTTTTGTAAATATCAACTGCCATATTTATCCATTTGTAATTAAATTATGGTATTTACTTGCTACAGATGAAACAGTATTTATAAAGAATGTTTCTTTACTATAAATATGTACAATTACGAGCTAAACATGGGCAGTTGTTTCGTTAATGTGCTTTTGTTCAAAGTTTTAAGAGGTGTTTTCTTCCTTATTGTGATAAAAATTTTACTGCATACAAATATAATAAAAGGTGTTGCAAGTGCTAAATATTTCCTTTGCTTTTTTGTGCTTTCCATTTTGTTAGCTGCATGCTTAGCAGTAAGTTGCATGTTGAGCAGGCTTTTAGTCTGTTTTGGAATTAATCAGGCATTGTAAGGAAACTTTATGACATCTCAGATTTTATCACCTAGTCCCCGTCTCTTCATTAATTCTTCTTGCTCAGTTCTTGTCCCTAAAGAAATTATGGTGTTTTACCTCAAACTTTGCAAAGCATGCTTACAGGCCCTAAACAGTGTGGCTGTTGTGTGTTAAGCTAAATAAGAAATCTGTGGTTTGAAGTGGAGTGTACACAAGTCATTTCTCAAAGATAAATTATACCTATAAGAAGGATTTTGACTAGTTAAAATAATCTGGATTAGACTTTTAAAAACTGAATTTAAATAATAAAAACTCAAGCAAACTAAGCATTTTTCAATCTGCACACTCAGCACACTCAGTGTGCCTTCTAATCTGCTCACTGAAGGGCAAACTGAAGTTTTTCCTCTTTTCCATATATCATATCTTATCACTACATTTCTCCAGGTCATTTACTATGAGTTTATAAGAAAACACAGCCGTAAATGCATCCCCTCCCCCAACCAAGCTGGACACTTCCCTGCACAGGAGCTGGTGCAGAAGCAGCCTTGAACTTGAACTTGACTCGGCTTAGTCATATAGCCTGTAAGAGCTGTCTGCTTCTCCGTGCTCCAGTTGTAGCCTGTTATAGTGAGATGGATATGTCTCTGTATTTCTGTTATTCGTTTAGATAAACGCTTCAAACGTGTGTTTTAATTTAACGTTTTGTGGTGCTGTGAGTGAAGATAATGACATGGGGTATTGGCAGTGAATTTGTATTGCTCTTACAGATCTATTGCTCTTAAAGGAATACACATCACAGTCCGAGGACGCCTAATGTATTAAATAAGCTGGAGACAAAGAACTGAAGTGTTTGTCAGCTGGTTGTTTGCTGTTTTTTTTTTTTTTTTTTTTTTTTTTTTTTTTTTTTTTTTGCGAAAAATCGATGGACTTTATTAACTCTGCATGGAAGTTGTTGTCATTGTTGTTTTATGAGTCGTGTAACATAGACGTCCAGGAACGTAGCAAACACGTAGTGGGACTTGTTAGTGATGGTGGATGCCCGCTGCAGGCCGATTCTGCGCTGCAGCAGCAAGTGGCCCTCTGTCTGTCTGTCTGTATGGAGCTGCTAGACTGAGGGCAACGTTGTCTTTTAATGCACAAGCATTACTTCTCACAGTGCTGTAGGATGTCCAGGGAGGGCGATGCTGATTACAATCAGGCAATGATGACAACTAAAATCAATTACAACCTTTATTAAATTGTTGTTTTTTTCTTTCTTTCTTTAAAATGCTTTCAAAAGCTTTTCTCCTGGTGTACACTATTGCATTATCAGCCGATCAAACGAGGGTAAACTCTTTTCTGGCAAAAGAAAAAAGTGAGTAAACTGAGATCGGTTGATCTCTGTCCCAGAGGTCTACGAGTGAAATATTGGTTTATATGCAGAGCATTTAGCGCTTGGAATCACCTCCTAATGGCCCCTTCAGTGGCCGGCCGAGTGACCGGCGGAGGAAGGTATGACCTGTGGGGAGTGGGAAAGGTCATTTCTACACAGTAGGCCGATGTCGATGCCGGTTCCTGTTCGGCTCCTGCTGAGCTGATATCGATCCGAGGAGAAGGAAGCGGACTTTTTAAAATTCTTTACACAGCTCCTTGTACCTTGTTGCCTGCCCTGTACTGTAAGGATACGAGAGTGTTACGCACACACACACACACACACACCTGCTTCACGGGGCCTTCAGCTTGTGGGAGATGTTTTTCAGGAGTCACATTTGGAAACTTTTATTTTTATTTTTATTATTATCGTTATTATCAATATTATTACTATTATTATTACCATTCTGCATTAGTCAGTAGCGTAATTGCGCTCGGGCTGGAGGGAGGCAGGAGAAGACAAACTGCGTAAAACCTGCTTATCCATATTTGTAAATAAAATAAATAAAATAAAATAAAATAAAATAAAATAAAATAATATATATAAGTATATAGTTTGATGGATATAATGCCCATAAAGATAATTAAAATTTTAAACTGGAGTTTGATCGAGTTACCTTTTTTTCACAATACACATCTGAATAGTCCCTGATCTTTCTGTCTCTCCATCACTTCCTTTATGGCCGTTTGATTTAAAAAGAGGAAATCAACGAGACAACAGCAGGTTTTTTTTTTTTTTTTTTTTTACCTGGAATCACCTCATGCGCAGTGTAGACTGGAATGAAACAGCTTCTCTTACAGTTTACATGTAGACATGATGTATGCAGTGAGTATAGAATCACCAACATTTGAGAATTATTCCGTTTTCTTTTATTAATCACACACACCACGTGGCATTGAGCACAACTTTATGTACTTATTTAACACTATGCCAGTGAAGTGAGTGAGTGTTGAGCCTCCTCCGAGTGTGTGTGTGTGTGTGTGTGTGTGTGTGTGTGAGGGAGAGAGACAGAGAGAGAGAGAGAGAGAGAGGGACGGGGTGGGGGCTGGGGGCTGGGGTCCGTATTCGGGGATACATTTTGGATCAACACCAGTTGACAGGTCCAGCATGACGATATTTGGGACGACATTGTTTAAATTAGGCTTCACTGCATTCCCGTTCAGTATATGAGCTAATTGGGGTTAGGTTGAAGCTTGAGCAAGAGGGCGAAGCAAGGAGCGGTTATGATTATAGGCCTCCAGGGAATGAAATCAAGTCAGCGCGTTAAAGTGCCGTAACACACACAAACGCGTTTATGTTTGTGTGTGTGTGTGTGTGTGTTTGTGTTTGTGTTTGTGTGTCCACGGATGTGGGTTTTGGTCAGCTACTACTGCTACATATTAGATCTGTCATTATTTATCTGCGGTATTGACTCAGTGGTGGCATCAGTGATAAGTGTGTGCTCGGTTATGTTTAGATAATAATGGATTAATTCGCTTCCACTCTCTCTCTCTCTCTCTCTCTCTCTCTCTCTCTCTCTCTCTCTCTCTCTCTCTCTGTCTCATACACACTCACTCGCTCACTCACTCACTCACTAAGGTTGCAGTAATTCTTCACGGTTAACTACTTTTTTTTCTTTATATCTCCCAAATTGTGTTTGTTTGTGTTTTTTTCCCCCCAAAATCCCCATTCCCACTTTTCGGGGTTTGAAAAATAAAACTAAAGCATCAGCAGCCCTAAATGATCTCCGCAGAATAAATCCATACTCCTGGTCATTCATAATTCATTGTATGTAGCAGCGAAATTGTTTTTGTGTTTGTTACAGGTGTGTATTCGGTTTGTTTTATGGTCTTTAATTAAGCTTGGTGACGGAGTTCCACCTGTTTTACCTTTTCTTCATTAGACAGCAACGTCAAGTCAAACAGACTTAAGAAGGTGTGTTGATACGCAGCATTTCTAGACCACACTATGTACTGTAGATGAGTATATGTATACTGGGCCTTTATTTAACTGAACGCTTTAATAATCAAAAGCGAGTGTTATGAAATAAAAGTGTAACTACACAAAGTAAAAACTGTTACAATGCAATGAAATGATCACACAAATGAACAGTAAATAAATAAATAAATAAATAAACAAACGGCCCTGGTGCATCATAACATCTGATTATCATTATAATGATTTCCTTTTTTTTTTTTTTAAACAAACGTCCAAGCTTCAAGATTTTAATTGCCAAATAAAATCTTTAAAAGCCAGTAACAAATTTGCAAAATAAATAAATAAATAGGCCTAAAAAAAAAAAAAAAAAAAAAACTCATGGAATTAATTATAAAACAGATATTGCACATACATTTTAACCCATTTCTTCAGAACACCGTTGTCCTTTTGTTAATTGATTAAATGACACGTGAACATTATTCATCTTCTGACTCTGTTAAATCGACGTGCTGTTTTCAGGCCTTTCTATTTCTGAATTGCTGCGTCATTATGAACTCTGTCGAGACTCAGCCCACACTTCAATATGCACTTAAAATGCATATAAAATATATTCATACACGTATATAAGTGAGTGTGTGTGAGTCATGGCTACACGTCTATATTAGTTTAATTTCGTGCCTTTGAAAAACGAATTCGTTTCTCCATGTGATACTCGCCAAATGGGCCTCTTCAGTAGAAAAACAGAGACACCATTAAGAGCGTGTCGGCGACCGTGTTTTGAAAGAAAACTTTTAAAACAAACGCCATATCCTCTAATTGAATTTCAACTGCTCTAATGAAATGAATGTGTCCGTTCGCCGGCCTGTGTTATTTATAGTCACACCAGTGTCACTTCAAACAGAGGGCCTGCTTAAAAAACAACATTTCCTAAAAACATGAAATAATTATCAAAACAAAACATGAATATGTTTAAGGAATATGTTATAAGTATAATGCAGCTTATTTAATTGCTGTATGTGTGTATTTTATAAATAAAAAAAAAGAAAATTCAGATTTTTTAGTCTGATATGAATTAAAGTGGATGACAGAAATATGTTAATGCAATGATTTTGCCACATTTTGCTATAGGCTTAGTCATATGCATGAAGGCCATTTGTGACAGGCCCTTCATGCTAATCTGTCTCTCTGACTGTCTCTCACAGTTAATAGAGAGGTCAGTGCAGTATGCAGGCCAGTGTAATGCTTTTTACTACTTCTTATTACTTTTATTAGAGCAATAGACACATAATTATAATATCAACACATTAACTATAATGTAATAATTACTGTTACTGGATTTTTCCTTCTTCTATCCATTGTTTGCTGTCTGCTTCTTTCCTCAAGAATTCTTTCTTTCTTTCTTTCTTTCTTTCTTTCTTTCTTTCTTTCTTTCTTTCTTTCTTTCTCTTTCTCCCTCCTTCTGTCTCTGTCTGTCTATCTGTCTGTCTCTCTGTGACATGGCTTATGTTGTGTTTGTACTGAAGTCGATGTACAGTCTGCCTTCCTGTGCAACTCGGCCCCCATGGCCTTTCATCTGAGTTCAGCGGCCGCCTTTCTCACACAGATGAATGTGTTTCTGTGAAAGAGCCGGAATGGCTGTCACTTCTCCTGGCATGGAGGAGAAACAAACAAAACCTCCTACTCCTTTAAGGAAGCTGGCGCAGGCACCTCCCATCGGACACAAACACTACAGAGTCAGAAGCACAAATAGCCTCAAAAGCTAAACATTCTCCCTTTCATGCAGAAAGCCTGGCATAACTGGTCCTCTCATGCACACAGAGAAACACAAAGTGGAGAGGTGCAGAGTAAATGACATACTCGAGCTTGACTGAGGTGTGCTTATTGTTGTGGTCTCCCCCAAAAAGTGTTAGAATTAGACTAATCCCTCACAAACTCAGTATACTCCCCTGCTGTTGCTTTTGCAGGGAGGTTCTCAATATGTCTCCTACACAACACCTTGCCAATTCTGTTTATGTGCCACAGTAGGTAATGTTCTGTTAATATGAGGCGTTTTCAGGTACCTCTCTTCTGCTGCAGCCAAAGGCTCTCCAAGACAGGAGCAGGTGTACCATCAAAGACCAATTATGTGCAAACAAAACACAAAACCAACCAGGCACACAGTGGCTAATATCATCGCTTTGCTGTTGTTGTTGTTTTTTTTTTAATGTATTCATGGTTTATGCACATGTTGGGTCTATGCATACAGTATCTGGAGTATGTGACAAGTTGATGTCAGAGTGCAGATGCTGAATGTTATGAAAAAAAATATGTATTAAGCAAACAAACTGACATGAGGCCCCCCTACACAGACACCAGCACACAAACACATACACGCATGGACTTCCTCTCCCATTCAAAACCACACTCAGCCTAGGAAATTTTCAATTTCCCAACACCTGTAAACATGCTGTTTTACCTCAGCTCCTTTGATCTTCAAACAGACCAGAGTTGTGCCCTGGGGGGGCAGTGTGTAGAGAGGTGACTGGGTGGTGTGTGTTTTCCTGTTTTATGGGAATGCTGGAAAGTAATGGAACATACCTCGTGGCCATTTTGTATTTCATATTTTAGGTGCATGCTGGAAAAGTCTGCCATGCGTTCCTCATCATTAAAGACCACCTCACATGAAACTGAAACAAGACTCATGTCTGTCAAGTTCAAGAATGTGCGGCCTAATCAGAACCAAAGTAACATGGAGAAAACTGAGGACTAAATTACAAAGTGCTGCTTTAGCTCTAAATCCATTATTTCAACTTTGCAGAAGAACTAAAAATACCACTGAAAGACTAATGCAGTCAGAAAAATAAATTTGGCAGTTGAGAAAATAACTTATGAAAGCAAGATAAGACAGCACAAATGCTTAATTTTGACACCAGATCGGCTCATTTTGTCTCGTGTAAAAATATGATCACAGTGAACAGACTAACATAACTTGTCTGTGAGCTGTTGGTCAATATCTTATTAAACCAGACAGCACTGATAGCTCATTAAAAAGGCAAATTCATGATTTTTGCTATGCAGCTTGCACAAAGTGGACAGCATTTGATTTGTTTTCTTTGACACTGACTACAAACTCAAAGGTTACCGCTAAAATTTGATAAAGGTGTAAAAACATAATGTGTGTGTCACTGCAAATCAGCGCTCCTGGTTGATCTTGCTGCCTGAACATTCATTGTGACACATTAGAAAAGTTTCTGAAGGAATTTTTTTTTTTTTTTTTGAAGAAAAAAAACCCAAAACAATTCATGCCAGTGAACCTAGGTGTGAACGTGACGTTCATGGCCCCCCTCTGCTGTCACTCACATTCAATTCAAGAGTGATCAGAAAACAAAAGTCGCTGCTCATATTCAAATAGATTTATATGACATGACACAGGAATGAGTTGCGCGCACACACACAGACACACACATACGCACACACACAATCTAGCTTCCCAACCATCTGTCACCTGCTATGTCTTTCTTTTCAGATATTGTTTATTGATTTTTGAAATGAAATCTTACGAGACAACCCCCTGACACAAGCTTAATCTAAAGGAAAACAGTGAGAGGAGTTTTCAGTAAATTTCACTTTGAGATGATTTAATTTATGATGTGTTGTGACATGACTGTGTTGAATGTTTAATGTCTTAAAACACATCAGTGGTAAAAGGCTGTCTGACTTCCACAGGTTTATCTAATGAGACAGAAATGAAAGAGGACAGGGATCAAACCAGTTGCAGTCCCCATGATGCAGACTCTTATTCAGTAAGTCATTATCACTGTGATCTTAACAGCATTTCCACTGTCTGCTTCTCTCCAGAGGGTTCCATTCACCAGAGGAGACAAACAAATAACACACTAGTGTAGGCTTTGTCACATGCAAATCAGCAGCGCTCAACTTTTCTTTTTCTTTCTTTCTTTTTTTTTTTTTTTTTTGCATTTTCATCAAAACAAGCATTTGTTCTTTGGTCAACAAGATTGATAGGCTATCGGTTGTATTTGTTGATATATTCCTGAATATACCATTTTATTGGAAATCTGAAGAAGTCAGGCAGTTTCTTTCCAGGTTTAGCAGTGCTAGCCTTTCTCAGCAGGGTGCCGCTCAGATTGCACCCCATGGACATTGTCAGGTCTCTCAGAAGAGGCTCTGGTTGCTTTGCCTTCACTTCTAGAGGTAGTGGGCTGGAAGGAGCTAATTTGATTGACTTTCACCTCCAATTTTTTTTTCTCTCCCTTGTACCTTGCAGTCCCCTGACAGTAAGAGACCTTTCTGGTCAGTGAGTGTATTGACAGACAGTCAGTTAGCACTTGACATGTCAATGTCCAGTTCAGTCTTGTCCTGTTAGACTCTGGATGTTTTTCGTATATTTCTCATTGATGGAATTGATTTACTTGCCAGCAATCTTAGAGATTATGGCAGTGTGTAATGCTTCCTAAGATACTCTTGTATAACTATAATAAAGGATAAATTCATTAAAACCGTATTGTTTACTATTTTGTTATTGTCACTTTTATCATTGCTATTTTTTCTTCCTTTTAACAGGCATTTATTTATGAGCATATTATATTAAAGTGCAGCTTGTGACATCACAAATGATAAACCCACATGACAGCTTTTGTTGAATTTCTATACCCCTGCAACTGGCTGAATAAGCTGTTGCTGTTCCTGCACCCCCTCCTCCAAATTAGCACAGCCATTTGGCCCTGAACTCTAAAGCCAACAATCTACAATTTCTTTTGGAATACATTTTAAAATGTGCACGCCATATTTGCACATGTCCCTGTTTCTTTCCTTGTTAGGTATTAGGTGTAAACAAGTAACTTCTGCAGCAGTACAATAATTCATTTTGTTTTTTTTAGTTCATCATTATTTCTAGTGAAAGGCCAGTGACTAGTTGTGGCCAAAAAAAAAAAAAAAAAAAAAAATCATCCTGATGGATAGTAGTGTGTATTTGTGTCTGTCTTGCATGTGTGTACACAGGTGATCAAACGTGTCAGGGCACCACACGTTTGTCAGTGTGCTTTCACTCTTCTCAGTGTCAGGTGTATGCATATATTTTTGAAGGATCCATATTTGTCTTGCAGAGCATGAATATAAACATGACTCCAAAAACGCCTCACGCGAGGCTCTTTCAGCGCTCCACTGCAGACTGACATCCCCTCCCGTCTCCTGTTTTTCTCTGCTCACCTGCAAAGGAGGCGTTGATGGGTATGTGGTGCCCTGCTTCAGGAGTGTTGGCGAAGTTTACTTCCCACCTAGAGTCTCCCAAGCTGGGGGAACTGAGGCATTGCCTGCCCCTCTGGAACTCCCCTCACCCTCCCCCCTCCTGGTCCAGGAGTGCCATGCGGGAGCCCCTGTCCCACCAACACTTGAGAAATAAATCAGACACACTGTTGACAGCCGCTTACAGTGAAGCAGGAGGATGGGGAATTACATGAAAAGAGTGGTATTCATGACAGATATTTTCACTGCTGGGGAAAAAAACAAGATTTGGAGGAGGGGTGAATTTTTTATTTTTTTTTTTGAAGGGAAAACAGTTTGCAGTTTAAACACACTCAGATTGAATGAGAAATTCCCCCAAGTGTTAAATATTTGGAAGGTGTCATTGCTGGCTGTTGATAGAAGACAATCATGTGCTGCATGAGGGAGCAATGCAGATGACACATTGAGAAGCATCCTTGTGTTAGACAATAACAGCGCCTTTCCTCTCCTTATGCTTAAACGTTACACATGTACTGCCTCCTTCGCTGCCTTAGATATGCCATATTTAATGGAAAGGCTACAGACAGGGTGGTGTGAAGCTAAGGGTGGAATTACTAAAGCTCTGATACCTTCGGGACTTAGGCCCTAATCAGGTGGCTGAGGTGGCAGAGCCCAGGGCAAGAGTAGAATTATGACGATTATGGCATGTTAGCACATGTCTGAGGGTGGAGTGGACAGACAGACAGATGAGTTCATCAGTGGCAGGATTAGCTAGCTCCCATGCTGATCAGTAACTACCACCCGGCCCTCGCTATGTCCTCATGCACAGTGGCCCCTCATTAACAATGAAGGGAGAGTAATGGTTTATGTACATATAGGTTTTCTTGCAGAATAATTTAAAATTCCATGAGTACGTGCCTAGCGTATGATTCATAATGGATGACTTCATCTGTACAAGGTCGATGATTGACATTTTTGACATTTTTGATGGTTTTCTAACCTCAAGTGAAGATAGTCTTGCACAATAAACTATAAAAATCCAGTGAATAGGTGAGTGTGTTATGTTATACGGTCCTTTAAGGTCACACATCATGATAATGCACTGAAAAAAAAATCACCTTTCCCATAAATTGATTTCTGACTTTGTAATATGACTTTGTCATTAAAAAAAGCATAATGCTAACAGATAACCTTTGAGAAGGAGGCTCTTCAACGTCAAGCATTTCACTTGTCTTTCAACATGTGTGTGAAAACATTTCATGCTTTCTGACCGTGTGTGACCCTGCTTTGTCAGAGAAAAATGCACTGTAAGCTGGTAGGCATGTCAAGCCACAGTATGGGGTCCTTACTTGTGCTATAATCCCAGCTATGGCCTTTTAACCCTCTACGGCTCACCATTCTCTCCACCGCTCTCCCCTCTCTCTGCACCTGACAGTGGAACACGGAAAAACAAATGGAGACCTTGAAAACCATAAGGCTCTGCTTGTTTGCCCTCTAAGTTGTGCTTTTTTTCTTTCTTTTTTTTTTTTTTTTACCCAGATAGCTACATGGCCACTGTTTATTTGTAGATTCTGTTTTTGTTTAGAAATCTAATATCTTTGGTGGAGCCGACTTTCTAAATTCACATGCAGCCTGGGGATAGTATTGATTTGCTGTTTGCAGAGTCTGTCTCATCTTTGATACAAGTTTTTATTCAGGTGAATGTTTTCCCACCTGTCAGAAAGTCTGCTCAAGATGTGAGCCTGCTTGACAGTAAAGTAAGTCTTTAGATACAGACTTATCCTTTACAGCCTTATCTGACTACTTTGAAAGATACCCTAGAGCTTATTTGCAAAATTTCTCCAAAACTCTCCATGAAGACTGTGTTTAAGCTCTGGAGTGGATGCCATATTGTTAGTTATGTTTTATTTTCTCATTTAAAGGTTACATCAAATAAGTCTCATTTTGAAATTATTTAACCACCCATCGCTTTACATTCGACACTGATATGATAGTAATTTTTAGGATTAAGGTCTTCCATCACACCTTATTGCTCTCCCACATAACAACTACTGCTAGTGAACTTGATTTCACTTTTCTCTTTTACCTCCCACCATCCCCCCTACTTTTACTAATAAAGCCACGTTCCCTGCTGATGGAAAATTGTCGGTTTACCTCGAGCTGCAGGGGGCCTGGCAATCAGTCCTTAGAAAAGCAGTGCCAGGTTAACCTGCTGTGATAGTGGACTCTAGGGACAGTGCCCCACCTCTGCTTGACATGCAGGGGCTCTGTTCACCAATAAGAGGCATGCCTGACGCACAATAGAGTTGTTACCAGCCTCTTCAGTTTATCGTTATAAACAACAACCCTCTAGTCAGACATGTGCATGCTTAAAATTGTTTCATTATTTTTCATGTCCTGACTGATTTTTTTTCTTCATTGTGACAAGTATGATGGATTTGCTTCTTTTATCAAAAGCTTTTTCTGCTGCTTCCTAATTTCACGCGAATGCTTGATTGTTTCGATTGTAGTGCCATACATTAGAAACACAAAGGAAAGCTTTTGAGAGTCAATCTCGCCCATCTCTTACAGGGACTATTAATGGGACACTTACAGTATGGGGGTTCACAAGTCTAGATGGAGAAGTGCAAGAGCAAGTCGCATTATTACACCTTTTTTCACTCAACTAAAGGGCCAGGCTGAATATAAGGAATCACATGACTTTAACAACAGACTGTAATCCAGAAGTGTTTCTTAACCTGAGCACTCGGAAGTATTTCTAATGCAGATGCTTTCTGAATCACCAGCTATGCAAAACTGTAAGAGCATTGGAATTGGACAATTTGCCCGGATTGAAATTCATGTCTATGCACTGGAGTATTTACATCACAATACACAGGCATCATTGGGCCCACAATGCAAATTTGTTTTCTTGTAGAGTAGGGAGATGGGGGTGCTTTAGAACATCTTGCTCTGCTATTGTTCCTAGGTACAGATGGAGCACCAGTTTACCCATTATCAATCAGACCACAGAACATGCAGCACTGTAGTGTTGGGTCATTTTACCAAGCTGCAGCTACTGTGAGGTTGAAGAGTGTAGCTGGTGTAAAAAAGCAAGGTTTCAACTGCAAGCCAATCACATTTTCCATGCAAACCACCTCGTATTGACTTGGCAATATTTGATTTAATGAAGTGAATTAATAAGACTGAATTGAATTTAGGAACTCTTCAGATAGCAAGAAAATTAGTCAGGCAACCAGTTTGTGATGTGTCCTGTTCTGTCTTCGTCCCACTCAACTACAGCTCAGTTTTCTTCACTCAATTAATAGCCATTGCATGATGTTTTTACCAGCAGTTATGTTAATATGGGTCTATGAGGAGTTTATTTCACATGATGTGTTCATTGGGTTCAATACACTGGTTTTATTTGAAGTATCAAAGTTAAATAATAATAATAATTTAATTTGTATAGCACTTTTCAAGTTAGGAGCACAACATGCTTTCCATTGCAGAGAGACAGCATAAAAGAGAATCACAAATATAAAAAAGAAAAAAACAAGAACTGCAAAATATGAGCACAAAATTAAAAGACAGTATAAAAGAAATGTACAAATAAAACATCCTAATGATAAAACAAGTGAATCTATTAAAATCAACTTAAAATCAGGTGGATGCACAACAGAGCTGTATTATGTAAACAAATAAGACTAGTTGTCAGATGGGAAGGCGAATGTATAAAAATGTGTCTTAAGACAGGATTTAAAAGCTGAGACAGCAGACTGAATATTAACTGGAAGACTGTTCCAAAGCTGAGGTGCCAGTACAGCAAAAGCTCGATCACCCTTTGACCTTAACCTGGACTCTGGAACAGCTAGCAGGCCTGACCCAGCAGATCTAAGAGGCTGTTTTTTTGGACAGCGAGGATGTTCACTGATGTACTCTGGTGCCTGACTATGCAAAGCCTTGTAAGTCATGAATAGGATTGAGGTTAAAACTGGGGGACTTTGTCAGAAGTCTGGCTGCAGTTGCACAGCTGCACAGTCTGAAGCTGAGCTACAGCCCAGGCACTTAGGCAGGTAAACTAGGTGTTCCATTAACCTAGCCCTGAAGATATAAAAGCATGAATCATTTTCTTGGTATTGCTAAAAGACAACATTGCTCGGATCTTGGAAATATTCCTGAGTTGGTAAAAATATAATTGTGCCATTTTTTTTGTGTGTGTTGTCCAAAGCTTAGATCACTGTCAAAGATGGCAACCAGGTTCTTGGCGGTGCTCTTAATATTTTGGATAAGGGGAGTTAGCAGTGGCTGGACTTGTTTACAGAGGTGCACAGGGCCAATGATAAGCTTTGTCAGGGTTTGTCAAAAGGTTTTGTGACATCCAATCTCTGACATCAGCTAAGCAGCTCTGTAGTGTGGCCAGCTTGTTGAGTTCAGAGGGTTTAATGGAGAGACAGTATAACAGTTTGCACCTGCATAACAGTATAATGCTGTCATGGTGATGAATGATGAATGACCCAGTGGTAACATATACAGAGAGAACAGAACTCACCACAAAATATGCCACAAAATATCACTCATTTACCCAAAAGCAAAAGACTGGAGCTTCTTTTCAAAATATATTTGCATTTGTGGAGTACAGATTATAAAATGTACTTTTTTATTATTGCTTGATCATATTCTTTGACAATTAATTGCTCTGTTGTTGACAGATGTATGCGTGGCTCAACAAAACTGTCACTAAGACAAACTGTTGGATGCTCAAACATATAGATTTAACTGAGGAATATTACCTAAACATATTTTGCACAGATAATGTTAGAGATATCTAATGAACTGCTACTTCTTCTTCCACACTGCTTCCTGAATTAGTGTACCATACCTTCATGTTTAGATCCCCTCTGCTTGGTAAACATAGAGTTAAAGTGGAGGCACTTTTGAGCATTTTAGCTCTCAGCAAAAAGAAAGGTGAACAACAGGTAGCCCATAAAGCTTCTATAATGCACACTGCTGCTGCTCTTCTGCAGTTAGTGATAGGATTCCCAGAGTATGCCTCCCCCACGTGCTGTTGCTTAATTAGCCTCCAGTTTTAGCACCACATGCTCCTCAGGTATATATATTGTTTGTGTTTGTGTGCATATGCAGCTGAGAGAGGGCATCCAGGTGTTGTTTGTTTTGTAAATTGTAATTGTTGTGTTTATGTTTGTTTATGTATAACTTATACCCATGTGGGTGAAATGTTTCTTCTTATAAAAATCATACATATTTCAGTTGAAATACCATGAAAATTATGTTTTCTGTCAAGTACATTGTGAAGCGTAACAGATGCTGTTTTTAAGTGCTAACTGGAATCACACAATTAAACATAGGCCAAGTCCCTGAATGCATTCTTCTCCTTTTCCACTTCAGATAAATTAATGTTTACCTTGTTTGGCCCCTGGCTTTAATTTGTGAGCAAGCCTGACCTGACACTGTGTTGGGATATTCATTGCATCCCTTTTAGTCAATTCATTTAATTATGCCATTCTGCCCAGGGTGCCAGTGCAGAGCAGCTTCTGAATGTTGCTTCTTCAATCTGCATGTATAAACAATGTCAGCAGCCAGGAGGAGCTTAGATGACCAATAGATACTTTCTGGTACATTTGGTGTAGATGTACTTGCATGTGTGTTTGTGTGACTCGGTGGAAAAGCAGCCAAGTTGCTTGGAGAACTAAGTTGATCCATGTGTGGAGTAAATGGCAAGAGGCCTCCTCTGCACCACAAAGTCTGTTAATTGGGAGGAAACAACAGTTGGGATTAGTGTGGAGAGGAGATGAGCGTGTAACCATTAAAAGGCTCCCCTAGTTCTTTTTAGATGTAGTAAAACACATTGCTTTCACACTTATCAGTGACAAGATTTTTTTCTCATGTTAGCATCTTTTGTGACATATGTGAGATCATACAGTCCTCCTCCTCCTCCTCTCAAGACTGTGTAGCGCATCTGTGTGTTCCTGCTGTTCGGTTCAGTTCACACGTGTGCATGCCTACACCAAATTAAATTAAAATAGGCAGTAAGTTATGACAGTAATTTTCAAACAGGTAGGAACAACCAGGAAGGGTTTGTGAATAAATGTGGCTAAGTGAGTAAAAGTGAGTGAGTTCAAAAGAACTTTTTCTTTTCACTTTTATGATGCTAGATATCTATGTTACATGTGGTCAAAGTTAAAAAAAACTTGAGGTTAATGTATGTAGAAATACTAGTCAAAAACCCAGCTTCAAACCGCTCTGAGCGCATCGTTTTTTTTCTTGTTGTGAATGCCCATAAACATCTGTTCCATAGCCTTTGTTGCTAAAGTTGTTGTTAAAGGTTATCCGTGTGTTGTTTTCAATGACCACTTTCATATTTCAGATCAGATTCCAGCTTGAACATGTATGGACGTATTTGAGAAGTTGATTTTTCTAGAAAAGAAACAGAAAAAATAATGAAATCCTACTACTATAGTTTGTTTCATGGTTTGTTGACTTAGCCTCCCAAGTGGCTGGAAGTGGGCCAAAACAGAGTGGGCTCATCGGGAGGGGGGACTTAAAGAGACAGGAGCTAAAACGGTCTGTTTCAGACAGAGGCTGAACAGGGGCTGCATAAAGAGCCATTATGAGATAAATTTTTAAAGTTAAAGTTTTTTAACTTTGAATCATGCAAAGATATTCCAGTAGAGCCCATGATTAAAATTATAGACCTGGAATGTATATATATATAAATATATCAGTCAACGTCAATATGTTTCAAAGTAACTGTCTTTTTAGTGCCAAATTCCATCTTTTTGTTACAATCCTAATTTTTTTGTTCAAAACGAGGACCATTGATTTTGTTCCTCATCATCGACATGGTCTGTACAAACAGGAGAAATGATTATAGCAAGAAAAACCTGTTTCAGCGTTCACATGGTCACCTTGTGAACCTTTCCTTTAAATATTACTCAGAGTTAAGATTGAAAGCCAATCAAACTCATGTTTTGAACATTACACTGGGTGTGTAATGTTATACCGTATACTGCTGTAGCAATCTGACCATAATCAGTTTTACACCAGCCACTCCCTTGTTTTATTATTTTTTTTTAAAGTACTGTTTGCCATATGAAAGAAAAATAGAAACTCACCCTGATTGTTCCAGAACAGCATAACTGTGGTCACTTGCCTTTCCAAAAGTAGCCTACCTAAGCGCAATATCAAATCAAAAATCTACTTACAAGTAGAATATCTGAAATATATGAAACAAAACCTGACCAAATATAGTAACCAGAGTAGAGTATTTACGTTCCACCCATGCTGTTTGGTATTTGCAACAAATACAAGACACATCCATTTTATAATATACAGTTGCAGTAGAAGTCAGGCAATGTTTGACATGTATGTAATGTAAGTTGGACATCATGTTCGGCGCTAAGGAAAATGGCGGCAGTGGTTGCTGGGATTGGCTGTGCTCCCAAAAGCCTCTTGTGGCTGCCACAACATGGAAGCTGAGGAGAAGGAGGAAGAGGAGAAGGGAGGAGGAGTATAGAGGCGAGCACAAGCTGTGAGTCTGAAAGAGGCCAGATTCAGCTCTCAGTCGGGCAGCGGCTTAGACATACCCCAAACTCAAAACCCTGGAAACAGTCGTGACTGTGGCGAAAAGGGAACAGTAGGGAAAGAGAAGGCGCAATAGACTGATAGAAGTAGAGTGAACGGGATGTGTAAACATAGAAACTGAAGGAAAGAGATATTTTTATGTGCTGCCCTGGATCAGCTATCAGATTTTAGAGTGACAAGGGTGCACTTGTCTCTCGGTAGAAAAGCGAGTAAGCTTTTCTTGAGCGTAGCTCAGAAGGTGAAAGAGTCACAACCACGCATGTCCTTACAACACGAGAGAGAGATGAAAGAGATGAGGTGTAAGGAGGGGAACAAGATGAAGAACGGCAGATGGAAATGGTGATGTAGGTTGCCCTGTGTGGCTTTAATGGAGAAATCAAACAGTGGTGACTCAAGATGACACATGTAGAGCGTAATCCTTGACTTTATCCATTTTCATAAAAATGATGCTACAATCTTTACCACGCAGTGTATCAAGCACACTATTGCCTCCTACTCATTACAAAAGACTCATGAGCGCATTTGCCGTCTTCCCTCTCACTCCTCTGCATACAGAAAGGTATATATTATGAGTGAATTTTAAAAGCAGAATAAATTATTTAACAAAACATGGGGGGATGGTGGTGGGGGGACAACAAAACCACTGCGGGTGGTAATTCAGAGCAAAAGAGAACTGGGACCGGCTTGTGTTAACTGAGATTATGCGCCACCGCTGAAATACAGTGCAGAAATTCCACTGTCTCTGGCTTTCATGTCGATGATGAAAATAAGATGTGTTGAACCCAGACTTGCAATGGTAACACAGTGATAAACAAACAAAACACCAAATGAATACCCAATTAGCGCTCTGAAGGCCTAATAGCATGTGTGAGTAGGTTTGGAGTAACCAAAGCCATAGCTCGGCCATTCTCTCTGCCGTTTCAGTTGCGCCCTATCACAGTTCAGTGATAGATATTCAACACCGCTCTGTCACCAGGATGGGAGCTTCACATGGAAAGAAAAGACGTTTTTCATACAAGCTTGCTGTTATTATACCAAGACAATAAAGATGTGTGTTTTGTCTATTCTCTCTCTCTGAGGAGGACATATTTGAATTGGTGGATTTGGGCTGTGTGTATTCTTTGGCTTTGTGTATATCTTTGTTATGCTGAAATGGTCCCTAAGCTCTTTTTTTCAAGTCTGCAGTTTCCTGGTGATGACTCTGAGGAACAAGTTGTGTGTGGCTATGTTTGTGTGTGAGCAAGTGCTCTTAATTCTGCAGCTGATTTTGAGCCAAAATTGTAATAGGGGTCAGACATCTTTGCTTTTTGAGTAATTTGAACATCAGAGTGCCCCACATACAGCTGTGAACCACTCACAATGTTCTGTTTTTTTTTTTTATCTGTGTATCTCTGTATATATTGTGTGTATCCGAATGCATGACAGAAAAATGGAAGAATGAAAGGTTAATTTTAGTATGTATTTATATTTATTGGTTGGTTATTGCCTCTCATTTAGTCAATTTCTCATTTTTAATCAGTGTTTAGCCCGTGCTATCACGTTGTCTTTGTCAGTAACAGGGAAATTCATGTCAAATTGTCCGTCTTGCTTCTGTGATGATAACCTGTCTCTCCAGAGGCGTTCTAATATGGCAGATGGTACTAATTATCAAGGGTCACACACACACACACACACACACACACACACACACACACACACACACAAAGGGTTTAAGGTTATTCATGGAGTGACAATACCTCTTAATAGCTTCTAACATATTTTTGTGAAAATCATACAGATGCCAGAGTTCACACATAACAGAGGATGAAATTAGTTGATGACACTATGGAGAGCATGCAGGCTACAGAGACTATTTTTGATTTTACCCCACTGGATATTATCTTCAACTACTTGCCCCTGATAGACTGAGTTAAGTTCTATTTCTGTGCAAAGGCTGTCAAATTTCATTATATTGCAATATCAGCCACTCGACTCCCTACACCTCGAAAGGAAAATGGATTGAATTTTGCTCTTTTGGAATTTCTGTGCTCTCGCTCATATACTTGTACACATGCACACGCTCACACACACACTCACAGTGTGGGGCATATTCTCGACCGTGTTTAAATGTCCTCCACTTAACGGTGGCTGCAGTTCCTGGTTCTATGCATTAACCTTTGCAGTGGTATTTAATTAAAGGTCCACACCTGTATCACCACCTCCTCAACCCCCATCCTCCTCCTCCTCAGCAGAGCCAGGGCTAACTGAAGGCATGCTGTACATCCGTGGCAATTAGCATGACCTTAAAAACACCACGAGAGCCTTGGCACTCACCCCCTGCACATTCCCCTTTGCCCTGTGGACCACTGGCTCTGCCTGTCCTTCTTTCTGACCCTGGTGCGCTGCGGCTATGCTCACACTCAGTGGGGTCCAACCGATTATTATGGCCCCTCTGCTCCACGGGGCCCTGCAGGACCACATCAGGACACAAGTAGAGGTCACAGGTTCCCTAGGTTCCTTGAGGGAGCTTCCTTGTGTCCTAACCCCAAATCATCATTACTCCAATGGGAAGCGCAGAAAGCAAGTGTTGTATTTAAATGGTTGCCCTCAAGAATGGCTCCATATAGAGGCATGCTAAGACATTTTGAATTATATTTTCTGGAGTGCTAAAAGGGTTCCTAAAGCCTGTTTTAATATCCCTTAATGCTTGTAGGTCACCATACACTTTCTGCCCTCAGTGTAGAATAGAAACTACACTCATGTAACTACATACTCTAAGTCCAAATCTCCAAAAAGCTTGTAAGTATACCTTTGAGCTTAGATTCTTTTGTTACACATACTGTTCCCAAAGGTCAAACGTTAACTTCCATGTTGAAACAATAGTAAGGTGCATAAAATGTGCAATTAATTTTTTTTTTTTCATTTCAGCCATTTTTTCTGTAAAAGTCCCTGACTGTGATAACGGGTAATAACATGAACATCCCTGGAGCACATGGCAGTCATGACAATTGAGAAATCATTATATACTTCCCTCATATTATGTTACAGGCAGAAGTTGATCAGCGGTCCTTCTTACATGAGCAAATCTATATTAGAGCCTTTCAGAATTGCTTATAATACAGTGCAGGGACTGCAATAACAGTGATAGCACTTATTGACCAGATAAATGTCTCGAATAGAGTCACAAGCCCACACATGATTAGCCACTCATATGTGCACCCATGCACATATGAGTCTATGCATGTGTCCACACACACACATACATACACCTCACCAGCCTCTGTGGACCCCCTGTGAGGTCAGGAGCACCAGTACCCCTGTGGTTTTCTGCCCTATGGTATCATGCTGGGCAGATATTTCTGTCTGCTTGGATGACTCCTTGACATGGTGTTTATTTGGATTGGCAACTTGTTTTCATTTGAATCGATATGCAGCACAGAGGAAAGAAGAGGTTGACCAAGGAGAGGAGTGGCCATCAGGACTGAGCACCCATCTGCCCTGACATGAAGATTGTGCTGATGATGATGACAATGAACAGGGAACGAAGGAGGAAAGTGCATCATCATTTAAGACCTAAAGTAAAAAAATGAACCATCTTTGCTATTAATGATAAAAACATCATCCTATATAGATATTCCATTTATTATTTGGAATGTATTTGCCCTCGACGGATCACACAAAACCCCAAATGGGCCTGCCTCCATATCAAGACAAGAGTTTTTTTGCTTTGTTTATTTGTATTAGCATCTTTTTGTATTTGGATGGAATGAACAGTACAAAGAAGCTGTTTTCTGGAAAATCGCTTACCCGCCAGCACTGCCAAGGGAAGGCTAATAAAATGTCTTCAGAGTGAAATGAGAGTTAAGTGTAGGGGAAAAAGCTGAATATTCACACTCATTTGGCTGACACCTGGGGGACTGCAGTCACTCATGACTGCATTGATATGCATTGTATTATGTGCTCCTCACCCGTTCACATTGACAATCAACTGCTTTAACACCTTCGCTTTAATTTAATTAAAGCTGTGATTGTCAGGGTGAAAACTTGATTTGCACACATACATATATTCACATGTGTGCTTGCCCACACAAAACACAAGGGTCATTGTACATGGAGGAAGACCAATTATTTCTGTATGGATAATTAGACAACTTAAATGGTCGTCCAAGCAAAACAGAGCAGGCATTGGGAGAGAAGTGGCAGGCCGACACATTTACCATTGAGTCACAGGCTTTTTCTACATTAAACTTTGGAGAGCAACCCTTCCCTTAGGTGGACACCCTCAGGCTTTTTCTCCTTGTTGGAGTAGAAGCTGCCTGCAGGCTCTGAGTTTGGATCATCAACATTCACCCTTCCAAACTCCTCTGGAGGGAAGATGCAAACTTGCAAACCTACATCAGTGTGTATCTAATGCCATGGTGACATGGGTCTTTTGGAAATGCACTGATGTGTGAATGGAGAGGATGGAATAGCACATTCTTCACAGTGGGTTTCTACACTGGACCTGCATGATCAGAAAAAAGCAAGTAATGAGAGAATAAAAAAACAAGGATTTGATTTTTCAGGCTTGTTGTATAAATCCAGGATAGTGAAAACACCAAAGTAGCAAGTCATGAAAAAATATTCTTTGTGTTTGAATTTGACCATAAAATGTTATGTTTTTAATATTCAGTATATTTATAGCCTGCTTTATTCGAGCCAAGAGAGAGCTCATATACTGAGCCTTATAAACAGATGCAAAACAAATGTAGCCAAGTATCAAACATTTCTAAAAACCCATGGTCATCTTTTAATCTTTGCTTAACAGATGGTCTTGGTAGCATTTGTGAAACATTAAAGGACCACGGAAAGGAGGAGACGAGGTGATGAAAGTGTAGTCACGTTTTTCTGAGCGAGGAGGTTCACTGAGCTATTTTCTTCACCTTCTTTCATTACGGACTGGACTTCTAGACATTAATGACCACAGAACAGATCTGTTGTCAGTTTGGTACATTATTACATTACTGTATCTCAACTTTGCCCAGATGCACAATTTCACAAGGCTGTTAAGACAGTTCCATTTTCAATTGGTCTGCATTAACATGTAAGGTCTGTATGTTTTAAGTGTGTTGTATATTTACGCAGGATAGTCCAACACATCTTCATAATTAAATGACCACATAGGTCTATTGTACCAGCACTCCAGAATGACCCATAGGAGCATTTCCTAAAATTCCTACTGGTGCTTTCCAAATCTGTTACAAATCTCTGTTGTTTTGTGGTGTGACAATACTGTGGTCTGGTTAGGTTTAGGCACAAAAACCACTTGGTTAGGGACAGGAAAAGATCATGGTTTTGGTTTAAATGATCACTTGAAATGTGGTGTGGGTTTAAGTTACTTCCTTAAATTTAGGCAACCTTTGTTGTCATGACAACAGCAAACACCACAAGAATCGTAGTTATAGTTTTTCAAAAACTGGCTGCGTTTGGTTCATACATCTAGGAATCAGGTGGGGTTTTTCTTAGTTGGAAGGCATGTGGATGTCCATAAAACTGTAGAACGATGTTCAATTTAAAAAAAAAAAACCTTACTGAACATAGTCCAAGCAGCAATTACATTTCCATCAAAGTGTCAGTGGAGTTTTTAAAAAGGATAAAGGAATAACTCTCCATTTATTGAAATCATGGTCAGGTGACTAGCTTTTCACATCTGGCAGCTAAGGTGGCCACAGTTAATAATGTTACTTCATAATCTTGTCTCCATGGAGAATGTCAATATGTAAATATGTAATCTGAGAGAATTAGAGACTTAGTGGATTAATATATATAGCATACGAGTTGTAAAAGAGATTTAGAATAATTACAGCAACAATGCTATATATATATATATATATACACACCAACACACTCACACACACATTCCCCAGGGAAGCTTTCCCTTCACTTCCCAATTCTCACCTACTTCTTCTTTCTGCCATGTGTGTCTCATTTGTCACAACATTCACATGTTACACTTTACTTCAATTTGATGTGTGAGATGCAGTCAAACCTGAACACCAAACAAGCCCCCCAAAAGCCAAAACCATTGTAAACATCTCCCCTGCCACTGTACATTTCAGCTCCCCCTCAGACTGATGGCCATTCTGTAAAGAACAAACAAACTCAAATGAGAGCTTTGTGTTTTGCTTTCAGCTCTCATCCCACAAGTTTCCTACTGGCAGTATAATGATTACCTTTATGAAAATGGCAGGTTAATCTAAACTCTAGTGTTTTCTTTTCTTTCGCTTCTCCTCCCCAATCTCCTCCTCTTCTTTTCTACCCCCTCCTCCCCTCACCAGGTGAGCAATGCCATTTGCCTACATCTTCTTATTGTAAGCTTTTATCCTTTTTAAAATTCTGTTCATCTCAGGAGACTGCGTTTCCTGTAGGTTTGCAAAAGCATAGAAGTGTGCATGGAGTGAAGAACAATACCTCCTCCTCCATGGCTTTCTGTACCCCCTGAAGGAGCCTTATCTTTGGGATTGTAATGTAATGAGTGGCCCCTTGAAACAAAAGGCCTGACAGCTCTAGCAGTTCTGTGGCTCCCTGGGACCAAAGCATTGTTATTAGAATCCCCAGGAGTGTTTATGCACAGGCACACTCTACCCTTCTGCATCTTCAAGTCAACAAGATCCAACCAAAAATAAATCCAGCAAATTATCATCTACTAATAATGGACCAGAATTACCATCATACTACCAAAACTCGTTTTTCTATGTGCCAGTACTGGGATCATTCTGTCAGTCTGGAGAGCAGTTTTACACATGTAGACATAAGTGAATTCATGGTAGCCTAGGGAGCTGTAATCCCTATTTGAATGTGTCTGTGTTGATGGATGGCACAAGTCAGCTATGGTTTAAACTTCAGTAGCAGACATCCCAGTGTTGACCTCTCCATCTCCCCCTCATATTGTCCTTGTCCCTGCTGACAATAGGCCACCAGCAGGTCTGACATTCATCACCTGTTACACTCAGTCATATGAATATGCCACTCAGTGCTGCTCTTTGGCCTGCAGGATGGTTTCAGGGCATTGGGGGTGGATTAAAACAATGGTGGCACATCATGAAAAACATCCTCAACGCTGAGAACCAATTGTGCAAGATAACACACCATATCCACATTTTGAATCAATTGAAAACTGAGGATGTTTTGTGTTCATCCACAATGTTTCCTGCCACCAAAACCAGGCTTTTCAAAAAACTCTTTTCAGATTGAATTAATCTGAATGTGCTGATTTTGACAGCAGAGCTATTTGAAAATGATAATGGAGTATTGTAAATCTTTAAACTTTCTCTTTATAAATGGTAATTCGTTCATCTTAACAGAAATTACTGTTAGCTTTCATATTAAACACCTTAAATCATTCATTTATAATTATTTCATAATGAAATAAGCAAATTAAACAGAAGGATGACAATGAGAGTGCATTGCAGGATTGGGTAAATTGTACCAAAAAAGAAACACTTACAGGAAGTCAGGGGCAACAGAACTGAGATTTACTATGAGGACAAAAAGCCTTATTCATTCAACCGCACTCCTTAAAGGGTCAGTTCATCGGGCACCCTGGTGGCCTTATGGTTTAGGCACATACCACATAACCACAACGTCCATGGCTCAACTCCCAGCCAGGGGACCTCTCTCTCTCCCCATCTTTACACTGTCTGTCAATTAAAGACAAAAAGCCCAAAAGATAATCTTAAAAAACAAAGAAACAAAAGAAAAACTTTGGTAAGTTCATCAAAACTATGAAAAATATATTTTCACAACTGTGATCTAGCCAAGCAGGCAATTTTGGCTTTGTTTGCACAAGTGTGAGGTATCTCCTTTGTAGGTTTCTACCAAACTACTTTCACCCAAAGAAGTTACAAAGGAGTAACACTATCCCTGAAAAGAGATGCTGCTTTTGATTATTAATAAGTCGATGCCATAAGTACTTCAAATAAAATTCCACTCAACTTTGTTGAATTGTGTAGAAAATGTTTGTGTGAAATTTAGGTGAACTGACAATTTAAAAGATTTTGCTGTTTACCAGCAGCAATAGGATGGTTGTGTTTTGTTGTTTTATTATGGAAGACGGATGTTCAGAAAGCTCCCCAGTAGTTTCGACATGGCCATGAAACAGCAGTAATATAAAACAAATACAGGAAATGTGAACTGATTTTTAAAATGAATTCTGCCACAAGTTATGTTGTTATACTGCAACTGGCAAGTGGCATCCGATGACATCCAAGTGTTGTTTACAGCTGTATGTCATGCTGCTGCCTCTCGAATGTGTTAGGTAAATATTTTATATCGAGCTTCTGCGTTTTGTGAGACATTTGTGACATTCTTTATGAGCTACTGAGCCACTCATGAACGCAATTGTGTGTGTTAGTGTGTGTGTGTTGGGGGCTGCTTTGTTTTGCTAGCTGACAACTCCCCTCCCCGTGTTGGGCCTGGCAGATGTAGAGGTGTCACCATGTTGATTAATTGTTTACGGTCACCTGTCTGCGTGGCTGCCTGTCTGCCATGTCGCCGTGTGCTTGGGGGATTTAGGGTTGTGGGGTCGGAGTGAAAATAAGGGGGGGGGGGCAGCTAAAAAGGTGAGGGAAGAGGAGACAACAGAGGGACAGTGTGCAGGAGCTTGTGCTCATGTAAATGATGCCATGCTATCAGCCCGGCGTCTTCAGCCGTGTCTGTCTGAACAGCAGTGTCGTCATGTCGAACACGAATCACAGCTAGCCGGGGCCTGGCAGGGCCCTGTGCTCTTATGCTGCTTCCTGCGGTCCACAGTGCTGCTGTCTGCAGAGGGGAAAAAAGGAGGGGAGTGAATTATAGAAAGAGAGGAAAAGAGCAAGAGAGATGAAGTTTCAAGGAGTTTCTTTTTTCAAATAGATGGTATTTAGCACAACTTCTCCTGCTGGGTAAATTAAAACCCCCGATGACTGTGTGTTGTTTATTCAAAAAGAACTGAAGCTTCTCAAGTGATGTGAAGAAATGTGTAATTAAGATTTTTAAAGCCAAACAAAATAGCCAGCAGTCATTGCAGCAATCTAATAAGATGTAGTAGTGGCGTGACCACTGTGGTACTCACATTGGTTATTAGTTCTGTCCATCAAAATCTCATTTTTAATACATATCACCATCATTTCGGATGTAAAATCATGATTAATATTTTACAAAAATGGAGCAAAGAGGTTTAGTTCATTCAAATGAGACAGAGATTCATTCAGCAAAGATATTTGATCTTTTTTTTTAATTTTCATGCTGTTCTGTCTCTATTCTGTGCTTTTTAGTTGGAGGGTATTGGAGACATGACACAAGGAGGCTTGACAGTAGGAGTGGGAAAAAAAAATCAACATATCGCAATATTACCACTTATGATACGTTATTGATACAATGGCGCCAAGGATCAATACTTTTTTTTCTGACATATGTCTGCTCAGAATTGATTGAGCTACTGTGAGTTACCGCTACCAGAGTGCCACTACCCAGACTGGTGATGTCAGATGGATGGCATTGAAGGTGACAACGAAGAAGAAATGCAAGCAAAATAACCAGCCATGAGCAGCTGCTGTCAGAATCTCTCTGTCCATGCTGGAAACACAGAGAGTCCGCCAGAGCTTTGACAGTCACTAGAAGCACATTCATGGCCCTTTGTAAAAGTTTCCGTGTGGCATCTGTGTTGTAGCTGAGCTAGCGGCTCTACTATGAGAGGCTCTCCGGTGTGTGTGTGTGTGTCTGTGGGGGAGTGTCAGTATGTAGCTGTAACCCTGCTGTTTACCATGTTAACGTTACTGTCGTCACTTGTCAGCCCTGAATATCTTGTAAAGCTCTGAATGTAGCACAGTTAGTTATCAGCAGGTTGTGTGTTGTGTTTACTGCCACAGAAAAAGAATAAATCTTTGGGTTATTAGCGCAACATCACCTCTCTGTTGCCTCTTAACAGACTTGTTAACTCTACCAGCAGTTCTATGAGAGGCACAAACTGAGACTACAGCTATCAGTGTTGTGATATTTATACTTGGCTGCATTTCTTTTCTGTGAAACTAAAATGCACTGCTAATAAACATTATATATTTTCTGACTATTTCCTGCTATTTCTATTATTCTATTCTATTTCTATTTTATTACTCTTTTCTTTCTTTTTTCTTCATTTACAGATATCATGATTTATCTATATATTTCCTTGTGACATATCATGTATCACAGGATCGCCTTTGTTGTGACATATCGTTATCGTGGGAAGGATATCGTGATAGTATCATCTCGTGAGCTCATCTGTGATTCCCAACCCTCCTTGACAGTGCTGTTAAGTACCATAGTTTGCTGTGCCCTCATGTAGAGAGAAAGACGCACTGGACCCCTGCATCATTGAGAGCACATATCCTATTCAGTTTGAATGGCTTTTGATTTAGCCCATATTATCCATTACTTACTTATTCATAGGCCACTAGGTTTTCTTCCCTTCCATCCATTCAAATCAATATTGCAGAACCCAGTTGTGAGTGTGGGTTGGGGTTTTCTTCAAAGTGGCAATTCTTCTAACCATCTGCGCCTCTCTCTCTCTCTCTCTCTCTCTCTTTCTCTCTCTTTCTCGCTCTCTGCACGTTTTAAACCCGCCCTTAGTAACAAGCCACGGAGCACCAATCTGTGCCGTGATTCGGCCAAGCCCTGCCTGCCGACTGGGAAGGAACATCATCAAAACTATTCTGTGTTGCCATGGAAATAGAGACCTCAATAAGTTCATCTTTTTCATGTGTTTTTTCAAGGACTGCTTGGCATTTGGTTGGTTGGTTGTTTGGTTGGTTGGTTGGTTGGTTAGTTGGTTGGTTGGTTGGATGAGTGGCAGAACTGCAAGCTGTTCCTCCTCAGTGTTTTCTCATCCCGCTTGTGCGTACAGCGTGTATTTATTTATTTAGTCACCAAAAAACAGGAATAATAATTTTACCTTCATCATTCTCATCATGTACCACCAAGGTGTGTTTCCGCCTGTGCAGATCTACATATGCGTATACTGTATGTACATAACGTATATGCACATTACAATGTGTATGTGCAGGTGGATCAGGAATAAGTGCCGGTGTGCGGCTCCTGCGAGTGAATTTGAATGAGAGGAGTAAAAACGCTCAGCTGGATGAATGAAAAGAAAATGGGTCAGCAGAATACATTTGCTACAAACAATTTGTGTGATGCATGTTTCAGCATATAGGCTATGTTGTTCAGTTTTTCTTGTACCTTGTGTATTTGACTCTGAGTGCAGCATGGCAGAAGCATTCACATTCAGCAGTGATGTCTTATCGTATCAGTAAGTAGTAGTAGTAGTAGAAGTAGTAGTAGTAGTAGTAGTAGTAGTAGTGGTAGTGGAAATGGTTCCTTTGAAGTAACTGGATCCCCCCCTTACACTCAGAGAATACAAATTCATATTATGCGTGCCAGTATATAGCCTACAGTATGTGTGTGTGTGTGTGTGTATGTGAGTTGGAGAGAGAGATGAGAGGACAGAGAGAGAAAAGCGGGGAGGGGGGGGGGGGGGTGTATTATAGGCATGTCACAGTGATGTATGATACAGCTTGATCAGATGGTTTCCAAAAAATTCTCTTTGATGTTAATGTTATTCATGTGAACTCTGTGAGGTAGTGAACGCCAGCTCTCAGAGGGGGAAACGTAAGCGATGTCTCAGTTATCTCTATCGTTCAAACCCTTATTCACAGAAGGAGAAAAAAAGAAATCACTGCAACCACCAAACTGATCTTTCCTCGAAAAAACAGAATTAGGGGAGGAGTACCTAGTTCAGGGCGGGCTGGAACAGCTATATTCCATGTAATTGGACAATTAAAGTGATATCTTGGCATCTCTTGCTGCCTGCTCTGAGGCAGAGAAACAAGAGCTCGTAATGTATTCTGACCCTCGTCTTGATATGACGTGGAAAATAATGCTACGTAACTCTACGTGTCTGTGTGTGGTGTGTGCATCTGTACGACTTAGCGGTGTTAATGTAATTCAGCAAGAGATGAAAGGCAGTGGTGGGGTTCCATGGGTTATTGTTACTGAGAAACAGGGAGTGCCGGTGGCCAATTAGATCCTCTAAAATGGTAGGACATACAGTGAGAGGGTTTCTCTTTCCCAAATTCATTGTGGCACTCAAGGATTTTGTATTTGTGACCCTTGGATTCAACCATTCTGTTGCATTGGTACATATTTTTGTACTGGGTAGGGAAAATTATCAGAAAACAGAGACAATAAGATACAATTAATGGAAATATTTCTTATCAATCAGGGACTGTTGGAAAAAAAGAAAAAGGCACATAAAAAATATCATGTTCAACATCACTTTTAATCCACTGATACACAGTCCATGCAGTCAAGGTGAAGTGAGGGCTTGTGGGCTACTTGTGAGAGTGTGTGTGTTCTTGCTTATCTGCTTGTAATCAGGACTTCACTTCCATTTCCAAGCTGACCCTAACTAGATGTGACTGATAAGGCGGGCCAGTAGATGCATCTGTATGCCAGGCCTATTGTACTACAGGGATGAGAGGGGAAAAGAGAGAGGGTAGGCGAGAGGAGGGAGAGGGGCGAGTTTGCTTGAATCTCTGAGGGCTGGCTAACCCCCTGCTCCTTTCCTGAAATGGAGATGTTATTACATTAGCAGCTAAAAGGGTTTATTCACAGTTAGTGCAGTTTAGGCATGCAAATGGAGGATTTCAGTGTGCTGTGTTGCCTGGAGGTATAGGACAGAAAGCACAGGAGATTTGCAAGGATTAGTTCCACAGGTTCCTTTTATTATGGAAAGAACCCTTCCTGAATGAAAGGGGGAGGAAAAGGTGAGTTAAGGAGAAAGGATAGAAGAGAGGCAGTGAGGGAATTTAGGAGGGATAGGTTTTTTTTCCCTTCACCACATTAGCCCAGTTGTGAGGTACGTGAATGATTTTTGACATCTTGACTCTCACATGTTCTGAGGTTATGCACACAGAGCAGCTATTTTTTTTCCGCCTCCGGCTGCCATAGCAGTTGGTAAACAGTATGCAACCCCTTGCCTGCCCTCCTTGAAGGGTGTGTGTTTGTGCGCAAGCATGTGTAGTGATATGTCTCACTAAACCCAATCCTGAAGCCCACTCTGAAATAAGCGATGGTTATGATGATGAGGCCTTTTGGCAGATTTTACAGTGCACACTGCTCAGTGCACATGAAATGGAGGGTGGCGACCCATTCAGATCACTCATGTTGTGGACGTGTGTCTGAGGGACTGTGGTGTTGCAATCTGATATGCTTGAGTTGTAAAGTTAAAGCCTTCATTATCTCGGCACGAGGCATAAGGTGTCACCTTCACTAGACCTGACACATGCACGCTCCTCTAACCATGGGAGACCACACACACACACACGCACACACACAAGTGTACATATACAACTCAAACCATGGGAGACAAGATTGAGAGATGAAAGCTTTGAGGAAGAGATGGACAGAAAGACTGAGAATTGATGGTTTATGGAAAAGCCAAGGTCAGTCAGGCTTGAGTTTGCTGTAGTGGTCAAGGTGATGTGTCCTGTTGGAGGCAAAGGGACACACACACACGCACACACACAGAGGGCCAATGGCAAATGACTCAGGTCTGTTGTTCAGCAGGGAGGAAAGAGCGATGGCGAACCCGAAGGAGGAGATTGATGGGGCTGTGTGTGTTTCAGTCATTTTGATGTCATCTGCTGAAGTGCTATCTATTCTTCTCTCTCAATCTGTTTCCTTTTTTTCCTCTCTGGTGCCTTACATCTTCAACAAGTTAGCCTTTTGTGGATAAAGATTGTGACGTAAGAGGAGTGAAGGTACTCTGCACATATCCCTCAAAAAAAAAAGAGAGAAGAAAATACAGAAAAATACTGTAGAGGCCTTTTACAATCTGACAATAGCTGCGTGTGTGTGTGTCAATGTGTGTGTGTGTCTGTACATATGTGCATGTATGTGTGTGTCTTCAGTAAGCTGAGCAATGGCCCTTGGGGTGAAGTGGCCTGTTAAGACGTTGCATAAGAAAAGGAAGTGTGAGCTGTTGAATAAAAGCTCTCTCTTCTCTGTACCAACAGCAGTCGTCCGTCTTTTCTGGCAGAGCGGCTCTTTAATTGTCCACGTTTGGATGCTTTAACACTTGTGCTGTTAACAGCCATTAACCATGAGTGTCCTCACACAATTGTGAAGGAGGGACAAAGACTACATGCACACAAACCAGTGATGTCTGTGTGAGACATACACACACACACACATACGCAAACCAGAATTAGCGTAAACACAGCAGATATCTTTCACAGGCCGTCTGTTAACAACACAAAGAGAAACACAATGAGTAAATCTGTCTTGTACCGACATTGTGTTCAATTTCTAAATACAGTATGTCCAGTTTTCCATTCTGTCAGGATTTTAATTCTTTCTTGTGCACATTTTGGCACAGAAATCATAATGCATAATATTTTAAATGGTCATTTTTCCCAAATTACAAAAACAAATGTTTTCGCTTACCTCTATCCATGGAGATAGTTTAAATTTTATTTTCCCAGGTTTTGAGATCTATTTCTGTTGCCCTTTCAATGTCCTAAAGATGAATTAAATTTGGTTTGTGGTACTCACAGCTTTAAAAAGTTACTTTAAAAAAATCACTTCATTTCATTCTCAGAAATAAAATAAAACCAAAACTATCTGCATGTTTTTTTTGTTTATTTGTTTTGTTTTTTTGAATTTTGGTGAACTAACCCTTTAAATGCCAAATTGTGTTTACATTCATTAATATGTTTTTGTACATGTTTGTGTAAAGGATAAGGTTGGCATTATTTTTTTTTTTTATAATTATGATCAAATCCCATCAAAAAAAGCAAAGTTTTTTTTTTGACATAAGTACAATCTAATACATACAGATGTGCTTCCTCCATCATCCAAGAACAATTATAAACACATAAAACAGACATGCTAGTGCACTGGGACATTTTCCTTCAGTACAATGAACACAGCCAGTGTAGTTTATTCTTCCCAGCAGTGTAAACACAGAACTACATCCTTGAGTAGTGACATCTGACCGACAAGAAGTCAAAGAAAAAAAAATGCTGTGATAGAGTGATTCAGAGTTAACCACTCTCTGCTGCTCTTTGGTGATGAAAAATAAAAGTGTTGCTTTATCCATTTTTGGATCACAATGGAGTTCTATGGTACAGAGGCTGCGGCTAGTGGGTTGCGGGCTAACTTCATTGTCGGGTTTTGGTCTTTTTAGATTTGTTGTTAAACATTAAAAGATCAAATCCAGCCAGCCTTAACCTTTAAAGCATACTTTTATTTATATTCATCAGTCACCCTCAACCACTTTCAGTATGTCTGTTAACCCTAACAAGCACCTCTTCTATCTCTTCTAGAAACTATAACCCAAGAAAAACACAAGTTCTAGGTTTCACTCTCACACTTCCCCTTACCCTGGACTTCAAGTGCTGTAATAAGAGAGTAAAGGCACACAGACCAGGAAGGATGGTGCAAAACTATTCCAGTGCATCACTCTTTCCTCTCCTTGAACATGCATACACGAATACCTACATGCACAAATACACTTCCACAAACACAAAAATGTTTTGAAAACAACACACTCCCCAGCCTAGTGCTCTGGGCCTGGATCCAGTCAGAACAATAGTGGAGCTGCTCCCCCTGCTGCTACTTGATGGAAACTGCCTCTGGGCCCTGTATCATTCTCTGAGCTCTGTGTTTGTGTGCCTGTGCATGTATGGGCAGAGTTTGCATGCTTGTTTGCGGGCATTTGCATGTGCAATCCAGCGTGCATGTGTTACCCAGCTCTTCATCCCATCACGTTACACAGTAGGTCTATTATCCTGCATCCTGCCACAAATATGTATGTGACCTCACCTTCCATTCTCTCATCCTTGTGTCGTTCAGTAACAACATCTCCAGCATCTGCTAGCGATTGTTTGTGGTGGCTGACTTTTACTCCCTGCCTTCTTGTCTGCCCCGTCCCGCTATAAAAGTCTAACGATCTTGCATATTTTTTGTCTTCGTATGAGTGTGTGTAGTCTTTGTGTTTGTATACATACACACAGACACACTACTTAGGATGGTTTCCACCATCTACATAAGGGGCAGTTTTGCTAAATTGGATGAAAATGAAAACAGATTATGAAGGAAAAACAGACATTTCACTACATAAAAATTTACCTTGGTAACACTTAGGGCATGGAAAATCCAGCACTGAAAAGGATGTTTTCAGTAAAAGCATTAAATAGCATCTCTACTTCATTTTCTTCCCTTTTTATTGTTGCATTATACATTCAGAGAATATGAAGCACCGATTGTCATTCACATTTTATCAGCCATATGGTCACCTGTCATGTTCACATGACCAAGTGATCAAAGGCTGGTCTTTGGTTTAATTGTTCCCCACTGTTAGGCTTTAGCCAGGAAGGACTCTCTCCATCTCTACTTCAGCAGGTGGCGTGTGTGTGTGTGTGTGTGTGTGTGTGCATGCATGTGTGTATGTGCAAGCATGTTTGTTGGTGCATACTTGTACCGTGCAATCTGTGAATATTAAAACAGTTATGGTTTGGCTCAGCACATTGGATCTGAAATAAAACAATACTATGAGGTTAGACAGTTGATTTAAATATTTATTTTGGGGCTGTTCAGATTCGGAACATGAAGCCTTTTTTATACTGTAATTACAGAAGGGCTAAAACTGGAAAGGGTGATGAGGAGGGGGCTCGGGGAAAAAGGCTTTAGCTGGAAAGGGGCTTTGACCAGGCCGAGAGAGATTCACATTGATTGGGTTTTAATTTGTTGGAGGGCCCCCTTCAACCCTGCACCAAGCTCCACCCATCCCCCCTTCATCCAAATCCTCCCCACCCACCGCCCTCCCCCCTTCCTGTCCCGATGTGAGTGAGGAGTTGAGAAGTCGGGGTGGTCTGTGTGGCTGGTCAGAGCCAGCTGATAGGAGTAAACTAAACTCAGCAGGCCTGTTGTTTGTGTTTACTCTGCATGTGTGTGTGTGTGTGTATGTGTGTGTGTGTGTGTGTGTGTGTGTGTGTGTGTGTGTGTGTGTGTGTTCAACCCTTATGTTGCTTCACATGTCCCAGCACCTTTGAAGGGTTTCTATAAAAACACAATCAATCACGGTCTACTTTCACAGGTGGTCTAAGCACATCACTCTCTTTGTGTCCCCGCTCCTCTTTCTCTCCTCCAAATGTCGTATTACATTTATCATTATTCGTATTATATTGCATCATATAACATTTACCTGCTCTCCTTATCTCCCTTTAGTGGGGCTGCTGGCTTTGAAATCCTGGTGTTGAAAGAGCACTAAACAATTTAAGGGCATTTAAAGATGTACTCCTCCCTCAAGTGTTTGCTTTAGCAATCTAATCTCACCCCTAATCTCTGACAAGTTTTCTTTTGCTTTTCTTAATTTGTAGGCTCAAAGAGGACAGAGGTAGAGGTCTAGTCTTAATTAGGTTAGTTATCTCTGCACCAAAAGGATAAAGTTCTCTCACCAGGACTGTTTCAAATTAACCTAATTGGATTTTTAGCAGAAACTCAGCAAATAGTCAGGGTTAAGTAAAGATTGGGACATAAAGGAGGGGGTTCACGTGAAATGTGTTGCGTGAACCAAGAATAAAAGCTCTTTGGAGGGTCATGTTCAAGGTTCTCCTTTCTCCTTTCTCTCAACAAACAGCAGATAAATGCTGGAGGCTTGCTTCAAGGAGAGCTGGCCTGGCTAGGGGCATGTGAAGCCTGAGCTAGAGGACCCAGCACAGACTGAACTGACAACAGGAGAGAGTCCACAGTGAAGCTGATAAACTGCAAATGCAGTTTACGTTATCCACACACATTTTTAGGTCATTCAAATAAAAGAAGTCAATACAGGCTGTGATTCAACAATAGTAGAAAAACAACCATCCAGCCATCAGCCTGAAAGGTGTGGTTACTCCACTCGAGCTCAACCTCTTGTCTTTTGCCTCAAGCTCCACGTGATTACTCATAAAATGTTTTGCTTTTGCCAAACATACAATTTAGTTGTTCTATTTAGTTGTTCTTCTTGACATATTTTTCTGTTTTCAGTATCAGAGCACTGATTGTGGTTGCTGTTGACCAAGGCAAAGACAAATATTTCCTGCACTGCTGTTAAATGTATTTGCGAGGAGACAAGGTTGGCTGCACTGAGACCATTGATCAAATCACAATTGTATGCTTAGTGTGGACATGGTCTAATGCTGCACCCACAACTTCTTCAGATATTTAGGCCAGGCCACTAATGGTCTGTGGATCCAATGGCCGTAAGGCCACACTAGTCTGTTACTGTCCATTATTCACTCTCTCTTGGAATAAGTGACTTCCTGTCTCCATTAATCCGACAATGCATGAAGTTGTGCGGTGTAAAGCCAGTAACCCTGAAAATTCTCTTTTTTTATGTGATAAAGAATTCCATCTGCACTTAAAGAGAATTGCACATCCACACTGAAATGTCAAACAACAGGAAAACAACTAAAATATTTTTCTTCCTCCTCTGTGGACTGCCAAAGAAAATTAAACCCACATTCTGTTTCCTTTTATATTTATCATGCCATGTACATTCTGTGCTCTACAATTGTTTCTTTAATTGGAACAAGGTGGTAAAACAATAACTGTATGTGAATAACCTTGCCTGAATTGAGATTTTCTTCCATTTATATCAAAAGTCACAGGAATTATTAATAAGATTTTTCCCCTCTGATTTCTGAATGTTATCAAATTAGCACTTCCTAAAGAAGCAGGGTCTGCCCCATGTTCCCCGCCATGCTGAAGTGTGAAAATATTCCAGGGGGCAGTTTGAGTATAACTAGGGCTGGAGGATGAAACTATTCCCCTGTTCAAGTCTCTCAGGGAAAATTAATTAGAAAGAGGAGTAGTGAGACATGCACAGCCATCTCCAAACCTGGTTAACATTAATCACAGGTGAAATGTATATCATTTACACCACACCTTATATAAGATGAGTTGCAATTTTAAAGAAAGGAAAATGAAATGAATCATAATGATTTCAATTATGACAGAGGCGGTATGTGAAATTGATAATGACATTGATAGAGTCTGAATGAGAATAAACAATATTTCCTCACAATAACATGTGCACTGGAAGTAACAATTAAAAGTGAAAATAGTTATTATTTTCCGGGCTGGCTGTTTACAAAAATACAGAGTCTGTTTTGTGCAGTAGTGATGTATAGATGAGTTAATCAAGCATATTGATTGCTGCAGCAGTGATGCTGAGTGTGGATTTTTAATTAGCGCATGCTTGAGTGTGTTAAAACTCCTGCGCGCTGTCTGAGTGGAACCAAGTGGAACTGAGCACGTCAGCAGAGAAAGCTGAATGTCCCTCCAACACAGCTCCTACCAACACCACGGCTACCTCCGCTCCTATTCTAAACCTTGGATTAACTCCCCGTGTTCCACTCTTAGCCTAAACTAGGCCGCCATTTTAGGCCTGCCCAATCCCTGCCCTGCCCTTCATTTTTAATGGGGAGTTAGGCCCACAGTAACCCCACTGTGTGTCCTAGCAGTTGTCCTCCCCTGAAGGTCCCTCTAAGGGGAGCTCTTTCGGACCCCCACAGATTCTCATTCTTAGAGCTCATTTCATGTATCACATCTCTTCATAAATATTTCACAGTTCTGTGATCAAAGCCCACCTCTGTGAGCTCCTGTTTGGCTAATTGCTTTGGATGATATACAGTATACTGTAGGCTTGTGTGTCCTCTACAGTAATAACGCTCTGCACAGAAATTATATTACAAAAAAATGTGGTTTACACTTATTTGGTCTTTTCAGCCACATGTGGAAAAGCATCTCGTGTCTACCTTATTATTGTGTATTTGGATAACGCTGCCAGTCCAAGAGTGTGTGTGTTTCTGGTCCCTATGCTGTCCACCTGTCTCAATAGTCCATTTGTCCAGCTGCAGATAGCAGAAGACTGCTGTCAAACCACTGCTTATTTTCCCTCTCAGAGGCCCACCCTGGTCTGCATGGGACAGCCTGGAGCTAACTAGGGCGCTCTGTCACACGAACCATCCTTGCTCTATGGAAAAATACACTATGCATTATAGTTAAGCTGGTGATGATGATTTTCTTCTCTCTGTCTCTAACACTGCATGGTCTTCCCTCCTCTCTTTCTGTGTGTCAGTTAGTCAGTCGTCCAGGGATGCCCTCTCTCCTCACTTCCATTGATTCCCCAGCCTGCAGAGCAATGAAACAGCCGGACCACCTCGACAGGGCTTTGCTGCTTTCCATGTTGCCTAAGTGCTTGGCTCAGGCAAGAGAGAAAAATGACCCAATCATTCCTTTGTATTTTTATATATTTGTATGTGTGTGTGTGTGTGTGTGTGTGAAAGTTCAGAATCTTGCCAATGTTTGCCCTGCCCTCTTGTCTCTGCAACTCCTCCTCCTGTCTTGCCACAGCTTCTTCTACCAGTGGATCCCTGTGGTCCAAAGACAGTCATTTCTCCTGATTAGGCTCTGTGTCAGTTTAACCATCCTTATCGGTGCATATTTTCATTATGCAGATCAGGGAGGGCCAGTAGCGCATCACACACTGGGCAGGAGAGGATGCATGCTGCTGTTGTGTACCCCTGTTTGGCACCCTTGCAGCTCGCCACACACTCCACCCTCCCCAACGCACACTTCCTCACTGCAGTCTGTCACATTTCTTTCTACAGAGGACACATGCATGATGAGATCACACACCAGGCCCTGGGGCCGGTGTTTATTATGTATGAGTGGGTTTATCCTCTAGGTGCCTGGTGTCCAGGTTGGTGAAACTAGAGAACCAGGGAGAGGCCCAGCGCTTGTCAGCGGCTGACCGAGGGGTGGCAGGGGTAGGTGGGGCTAGGAGCTGCACTGCACGGTGGAGGCCTGGTTCAGGCCTGGTTCATGTGCTCTGTGGGCTCCCAGGCTGGTGTGCTATAGCTCTCAATCTGGCTCTGCTTCAGACAAGCCTCCTGTGGAGGTCAGCTGTGCCAACAGCGAAACAGAGCAGAGAGGGGTGAGATGTGTTGAACAGCACACCTGTCCTCACTACTGAGTGTGGACTACATCCCCTACAGCACACCTATGGATAATTTGCTAGCTAGCATTTCACAATTAGTCTTTTCTTGTTTTGAGACCACTATTTGACTGTATTTGCAGTCTCACTTTCAGTGTAGAGGAGAGACAGGTTTTGAGGGATGGAGGATATAGCAGCAGTTTAATAAAATGCCTGTCTCCATTGAGTAGACAGCTGAAGCCCTGGTTTGAGCTGGTCTTTGCTCCCCTGCTGGGTGTATTGATAAGCAGCACTGAACCCTGCGGTCAGTGTTTAATTGCATTATATGGAGTCCTCTAGTCACCCTCCTCTTTCCTCCTTGATGGAAGAGGAGAACAAGTGTTTACTGATATAGAGAAGTAAGAATCAAAAAGATATGCAGAGGGAGGTAGAGCAGGCTAATACTCGGAAGCTCTAAGTATGATATTGACGGATAAGTGAAAGCCTCAAACCTATTGCGCCGGCTAATCCTTTAGCTATCAGAGTCATTTTATTACAACTGAGGGAGGACGGATGGCCAAAGCATAACGGGGGCCTCAACTTCATTCAGCTCTGACTTCACCGACCTCCCAGAAAATCTGTGGAAATCTATGACATCATTGTTCAAGCTAGCTTTTATCTTGTTGTGGCTTATGCCCACTGTTCCAGACATTCACACATGCACACACATACACACGCCTACATAGGAGACTTCCAGCAGAGTGGATTAAAACAGCCTGCACACTTTGACAGACCTCAGTGGGCCCCTGTGTCTGTACTGAGCTCTGATTGGGGACCTTGTTGCCTCTCTGTTAGGTGACACACATAATGCAGAGCAACAGCAGAACATCACGGTTAGAATATCCTCTGTCTATCAGAAAAGATCAACAACTGTGGAATCAATTAGAACTCTAAAATCACCGCTTAACAAATGCTGTTTGTGACTGATAATATTCCATTTACATCTCTTACATACCAGCGCAATGGGATTAAAACCCTCTCCACCCTCTGAGAATCTTGTCTGTGTCCCATTGATAAACAGTTCTGTTCCAGACACAAAAAAGAAGGTTTGAACAAGTTGCCATGCTTGAGCAGTGTTGTAAACCCTCTTTTTCATTCACCTCTGTACCCTTTCTCTCACAATGATGATGTGTTTTTGTGGTGGCATCTGAAAGTTGCTTTGTCCACTCCCACGCCCCGGACCCTCTATCTATACACACACACACAAATGTGCATGCACTTGCACCCACCCACACACACACAAAGGTCAGAGGGAAGAGCATCCATTCATGTCTAGCCAGCTGCACCCTCTTTCACCTGGCGCCCAATCATGAATGGTCCCTGGATCCAGGCATGGAACCTAAGCAAGGACTCACTAAGTATGACACACACACACACACACAGAGCAATCCACTTCTCGAAAATGCCTTCGGTGTTTAGCAGTTGCCCACCACACCTGCTCAAATTGTCGGTCAGATTGTGCGTTTGTGCGACGGCGTGGAAGAGTTCCTCATTATGGCAGCCATTGTGCATGTGCCTCTTTTCGGAGGAGCTGGGGTGGAAAGCCTGCTCACTGTGGCATAGAATAGAGTGGCCATCGTGTTCATTGTACAGTCTCCAACAACTTTGAAGACATAGTGTGCTCACACATGCACACATTCACATTCAATGGCTGCAGATGACATGAAGCATATCCCCACTTCCTGGCACCCGACATTTCAAGGATATCAGGGCTAATTACATCATCATTAACTCAAGCCGCACGTGTTTGCGTATGTGTGTGTGCGCGTACGTGCTCAGTATGACATGCACAGATCTGTGTGTGTGAGTGTCTGTCAAGTTTTAATGAGGCTCCTCAGACAGGGCTCATTGAACCTTTGGTCCACCACTGAACGCCTCACAGTTCTGATGCAGGCCAATGTGTGCCACCCCCAAGAACCAGAGAGGGACAAACACTGCTTATCAGATGGCAGAAACAGATGCACTGCTTTCAGATAGATCAGACACAAAGTGATGAGCATTGATCTCAAATGGTCTTGAATGTTGTGTATTTCTACGTTTTTTTTTTTTGCATGCGCGCGTTTTACTGTGCGCCGCTGTCGATCTTGGTGTGAGGGTGTATGTGTCTATTATGTGTGTGTCTGTGTATGTGCAGGTCTAACTCTGTGTGTGTGTGAGAGAGCAAGAGAGAGTTGTGGGGTCAGCGAGAAGTTCAGTGTGTCAGAGGTCTTGCAGCCCCGGCTCTTTGATTCCACTCCCTTGCGGCTTGGAGAATTTCCTCTCCAGTTTCCCAGTGCTGAGCCCATGCTGGGCAAGGAGAGCCGCGCCAGGAAAATTTATGTTGATGTCAGCAATGAAAACACCCCAACCCCTCCACCACGTCTCACAATATTTGTCAAACAGCAGTCTGTCCATTCTTTCTCTCTCTCCCTTCGTTCTCTTCTTTCTCCCCGAATATTTCCATTCTTACTGATATACGTTTCTGAAATCTTGAATTCGTGTTGGCGAGGGGTTTCACACTTCCCGTGGCTTGTTGTCTCTGCGGGGACTTTGGTAACACAGCTCTCTATTGGTCTCCTCAGGGGCTCGGCAAGTTTGGGGGTGTCTTTAAAGGTGCAATCCACACATTTTTTCTTCCCTGAGGCCCTGTATATGGAAAGCTCAAATAAAATCACAAAAGAATTACAAATAGAGCATTATGTCCTCTCCATTTTTCCATAACGCTGTGTGCCTTATCTGAATAAAGATTTGCCTGTTAATGCTGGCTCTCATCTAATTTATCATCCCACTATTCATTTTGCAAATAATAAACTATTATAAGCAGTGCAGCACACCACAGTGGAGGAAATGTTTTCAGCCGAGACTCTGATTGAGTATGGAGCTCTGATGAGTGTTTGTGTGTTTTTAATCTTCGAGGACACATGCAGGGATGCCTGCAACCATACGCCCCACTGTTCACGTTGTCTGAACATTAAGTCAGCTGATATTTTACCTTTTTAGTTTTATTTTTTTTAAAACTTTATCTTGTTTTGTGATGCATTTATATGCTGGTGCTAAGCTCAGATATGTGAGACTTTAGATTGACATCTTTTTACCTTTATCTTTTTTTCAAGAACCTACCTGATTCTATACTATCCATTTCAGGAGATACATGTATGCTCACTGTCTGTGCTTAATCTGACAAGTATTTTACTGTGTTTTTGTGTATTTTTGTCATCTGTCATGGCCACTAAGACAATGCAATTTCCATTCTGGGATTAATACATTTTTCTATCTTTCTATCTGTCTGTCTTTCAGGTTTTAATTTTCTGGCAGAGCTTGTGAATGCTGCCCTGTTCAGCCAGTGACTCACATCTTAGACCCTGCAGCTTTCCAGCAGCACCTGCAGACACAATTTGGACCTGTTCACTTCATCTGTGTTAATGTGCAATCATAATGCTACAGCAGTGGCAGCAAACACAATGTCAACTTTGATGGATTACCTATCTTGAACAAGAAGTCAAAACAATTAGCTGCATGGAAGAAAGAAAAGGTTCTAAAATCTTATAAGACAACGCTAGGAGTTTACAGCCATGCTAGCAGCTTTGTGAGGCTAGTACAGTGGTGTTTAAGCTAACGGCAGCATGCTTAAAATGCTTTTCAGGTAATGCTCACCACCATGTTAGTATGCTATATTTGCTAATTAGTTCTAAACACAAAGTACAGTGGAAGCTGATGGGAATTTCCTCAGTTTTGCATGTATTTGGTCACACACCAAAGTACTGAAATAATTTCTATATGATTTGACTTTATGAAAAGTCAGGGTTAACCAAAGATACTGCAATTATCCAGTCTCACATAGATGTCTGTTCAAAATGTCATGGAAATCCATATAATAATAGTTGTCCTGACACTTCACTCAGAGCCACAAATGACAAACTCATGATGACACTAGAGAAAAGGTCAGGGGAAAGCCATGAGGATGTTGCCTGGGAACCTTGATAGCTTGTAGATTTTTTTTCACCAGGCTCCATCCCATGGAGACCACGAATGTCTGTACCGAATTTCATGAAAATGCATTCAAGAGTGTAGAGATATTTCAATCTGGAAGAGGTTGACCAACCACTAGGCTGACATTGCCATCCCAAAACCCATGCTGCATGCAAGTGTGACTAAAAAAGAACTATAAATTGCTTGTAAACGGAATGGTAATCACTCAAATACATGTGATTTGTTCTAAATGGGATAAATCATACAGAAATGCTCCATGGTATAAGATTGCATTGGTGGAATGTTTAATCAATACATTATGTGTACTTCATCTGTACATTTTAGTGCCCACAATTTGTTGAAGTGATTGTGCTTCAGATTGATGGTCTGTATTGTTATACTGCAAACTGGCACATCTGAACATGTTGCTTCACTGTTATGCATGGGTTTTATGAGGACATTAAGACGGAACTTCAAATAAGTTATGTGGTTTCGTTTTGTGGCATCATCTGTGTTTTTTATCGTCTATTGCTTTTACATGATATCATGTACACGAGAGCTCATTTTGCTATTAGCTGTTGTTTGGGATCCCATACTGTTGGATGGTTGCTGTTTTTGACTGAATTTCCATGTGGTGGAAATGTGGAAAATCATTACAGCATTTGTGCTGAATGGTTTTATTGCACCCAAGCTGATGTTGCATTCATCATGCTGTGTCTCATATATTTATAGTGTGTTTGGCTACACCTGGAGAGAGCAGGTCTCTGAATTGCAGCGTAAGAGGAAAATTGTTTCAGCAGGTGATTGAGTTTTGTGATGATACTGAGCCGCAAATCTGCATTGTGTATAATATGTATTATGTTACACAACATACTGCAAAAAATATAAAGCATTCTCAATTTGTCACATCTGCTAATGTGGGTTTGTGTGAGACTTAGATAGGGTGAAGAGTGTTTGTCTGCACCTTGTGTGTTCCATGAGATAGTATCCTGCAGGCACTCCTGCCCATGCAGAGACAGATTTGTAGACATGACACACTCTTGAATATGTTTTAAACACCTTCTTTCCCTGGTGTATTGTGTGTCACCTTCTCAGGAAGAAAGGTAAATCTTATCTTTGCTGAACTGTCAACTTAAGCAAAATGAAGATGGTCAAAGGTACAGCACCCCCTTCTAAGCTTAAGGGTCTGGCTGCTCATGCATGAGCATACACACACATGTGAACACATACTCACACACATGTTTTTTTGTCCAGTAAGTATAGATTTTTCAAGTATAGTTGTTTTTTTAATTCCAGTTGGCTGAGGGTTAGTGATAACACTCAATGTGCCTCACCCCTCACAGCCTCACACAGAAAATAGAATCAACATGTAGTGATCTGTGCATTTGTATGGGTGTTTTTAAGTGTGTATGTGTGTATATATAAGATCAGGGTTTAAAGTATTAGTGGGAAAGCTGGATGAGATGTTCTGTGGGTTGTTGTGGTTGACCTCTTGCTTTTGGGGGTATCAGCATTTTTAGGCGCACAAAATCCTCCATCTTGAGGAAAAACAACTCAGTAGGAAAGAAGCGTCAGGTGAAACAGAGAGATGTGTGAGCATGTGTGTTTTGGTATAAAATGTGCTGGATGGATGTGATCCAACAAGGCCCCTGCCCCGTTCCACCCCACCTTCTCTGTTCCTCATACTTACACAAACACACGTACAACAACTCTTAGTAGTCATTTACACTTGGCCAGATTTGGACCTGGGCCATGCCTTCAGGCAGCCCCATTCCCTTGATTCCCAGCCCCGTCCCGCTGGCCCTCAACCCAGCCCCAGCCTCCCTCTGCTGGGAGGCAGGCGAAATGGCTTGAGCTATTATCTGGAGCTAAATCACCAGATTGCCATCGCCTTTGCTTCTTCTGTATTGTTATTATTACTGATGGAATGTAGAATTAGGTGATGTGCATATTTCACACACAAATGCTGACACAAATAGGCTTCAACCTTGTGCCATGAATGACTGAATCTGTGTTTTTCTCTGATGTATTTTGCATATCTACATGCTTTGAATTTGAAGCTCCTTCTTTGCATGTTTCCTATCCATAATTCATGTCATTGGCAATCTAAAATCTGTAATCTGCAGTGTTTTATTTTGTAATCTTTAGAGTAGCCCCTGTGTTTGTTCTGTGTTTTCATAGATTAAAATGTTATTGTAATTATTATTTTAGCCATCATTAAAGCATAAATATGTATGAAACTGCTGGCAGTTGCTGGATGTAAGCATGTGTGAAGATACAATTTATGAAAAGTCTCCTTGACAGTAGACATGACAAGCGGGCATTCTAGTCACGTTTTCCTTTCGCCTCCTGCATGGCATCTATCCATCATTTCATTGGTTGGCATGCCTGGCTCCTGCCATCATCACCATGGCAATGTGAGTGTCCTCCCGGTAGCCATCACCATGGCAATGGGAGTGTCCCCCAGCAACCATCAGCATGGGCCGAATGTAAGCCTCTTAACCAGGATCACCATGGCAATATGTGCCTGGTATGTCCGTGGGTATGTGTGAGTGTCTGTCGTAGAGAGAGGGGAAAAAAAAGATATGAGCTGTATCATCAGACATTGGTGATGGAATTTTTCTCTTCTTCTCTATCTTCACTCTCTATTGTACATTCTTCCTCAGTCATTGTCTTTCTCCAGCACAGTTTTTCACATCTCACTGCATCAGCGTAGTGGGTGGGTGCTGTGATGTTGCCCCTATCCTAAGTGGGGCCTGGCAGGAGGTTTAAATGGCACCGATTGAGCTGCAGTCCAACCTATCCCGCTACTGAATACTCCGTGCCTCCTCTGGGAGCTCACCGGCCCAGTCTGCTTGGGACATCATATAGTGTCGGTGTCCTGACACACAATAGTGAAAGCTGACAAAACCGCAGGGGGTGAATTTAGGAGGGGGCCTGGCAGAGAGAGAAGCATGCCACTGCTCTAGCAAGGACATGGACGCATGACACACACAGTGACACCCTCGTAAACAAACACATCTCACACGTACACACATATTTATACAGTGCACACAAACACTCTTGTGCAAAATGTGCTGTTACACTTTTGTAAAAATGTGCGCTCATGCACACACACACACACAAACACACACAAACACACACAGAGTTAATTGTGCATATTCATGAGCATACATACAGGGTGTTCCGTTTCGCAAGGCTGACTTTTATTGATTCCCTGGTGTGTACAGTGTATGTGTGTGCACTGTCGTGCATGGGCATGTTTATATAAGAGTGCATGTGCATGTGTGAAAGTGTGTGCCTCTGCATGTGTGTGCGCGTTTAGCTAAAGAGCCTGGTGGGTATCAAGAAGCATAGCTTTAAGGTATGATATGTTAATAAAATGTGTCAAGATGTCTGGAACCCTTTCTCTCTTTATAAACAAACTTACAGCCTGAGCGCTGCTAATTAGCAAGCCCATCTGTTCAGTTTAGCAAAGTTGTTGAGATTTACCACGGAAACTGTAAAAAGACAAGCTCACTTCTTCACAGCAGATGACAAGTGTTAGAAATCCCAAATTCAATTCCCTAGCCTACCGTCTCTTGTTGAGTCTCTTATTCAATTACTTGTCTATTAATATATTTATTTATCTATTTGCAAATGAAAGAAAAGCCTTTCTTTTTTTTTTTGTCTTATGTTAAAATGACCACCACACTCACACGCCAGCAGGACCGCAGTGTTCGCTGAGGCACAGCATATGAAGATACAGGGCAACATTCCCCAAACAGCATCATCCAAAGCTGTGGCAATTTGCTGGGAGAACATTAATTGCTGTGGCTGGAGCCCAGGTTTTGCATGCTAAGCACTCTGCAGCTAAGTCTGTGTGTATGAGTGTGTGTGTTTAAGAGAGTTTGCATTTGCTTGTGTGCTTGCTTGTGTCTGTGTGTTTGCGTGCGTGTGCTAGTGTCGGGTAGACGAGGGGGGCATAGGGGGTCCATCTGCTCTCTTCTGCTCCTCTGCACTGATATAAGATTACGTTAATCTGGGTACTTGTCAGGACAGGTTAGTGAAAGCAGACGACTGGGTGGGACTCATGCTAAACAGGTTGGCTAGAAAACGGCTGTTTTTGCCCTCAGACTCTGCAGTGTGGGTTTTGGCAAAAAGTGGTGAACAGCGAACAAACAGTCCCATAACTGCCGTGGATTTTCTGCGCTGCACATTTACAGACATTGGCATAGCTTCTAAAAAACAATGAACTCATATAGTTTTACCTCTTTTGGTGATTCAGGGATGTCCCCCTCCACTCAAAGTATTTTTCTTCTACTTCCATCATTTGGATGTTTAAGCTTCACTGTACACAATGATGAGTTCGACACTAGAAGGCTACACATGTGCTCACCTTAAATCTGAAGCATGTACGTATGAGCATGATTTGTATTGTGACATCACAAGTTGGGGGGATAATTGTGGTCCAGTATGTCACTTACACAAGTGTGACGTGAAAACGTGATGCATCCAGTGCACATACACTGAGAAGAGACTCAGTTGTGGACATGTTGGGGACATGTTGTGTCTAGTAGTTAAACTTTTGAAATTAAAAATATTTGAACATTCTTGATTTTACAATGAGGGAGTCATTTCTAAGGAGGAAATTTAACTTTTTTTTTTGTGGAAAAGCCAACGTCAGACACTATATTATTCCTATCAGATTATTTTTATATGTCTTAAAACATGTCTGGAGGGAATCTGTAATCATAGATTTTGGTTGTCTGTGTGTTTGTAATCCAATCCAGTCATGTGTCTCAACTTTTCACTGTTTGTTTCCCACTCTGTATTACTTGTGTGTGGATGAGTGTCTGTCAGACAGGGTCAGTCCAGTGGAAGTCAGGCCCCTGGCCTTCCATGCATCACCTCTGATGTGTTTACCCCTCTTCCCACCTCCACAAACATTTTTATTCAATTAAATAGCCCTCCTAATTCCCATACTGCATCCTGTGTGCTTCTGATGTTGTTTTCTCTGTAAGCACTTTAAGGCCATAATGATTTTGTAACTTGTTATGCTAATTAAAGTGGCCCTCTCAGACCGCGTAGCACAGGGAAGGATTTATTGCCCATTTGCTTGGAGGGGAAGAAAAGAAAGAGAAGTTAGAGTAATTAATCCCGTTAACCAAGGATAATTGGGCAAAAAATAGCCCTGCCACTGCACTGACTGGGAGGAGTTGCAGTTAACCCTGTTTCCTGTGTTTTATTTCTAACTTAATGTTTCCTCTTGTTTAAACTTCCTCTCAGGATTCCTGCTAATCCGCCTGCCTGCGCCCCATTGGTGGATTGAGGCAGCATTGGGGGCCAGAGGGAGGAGGTGCTTGAATTCAATCAAACATCAGTAAGGATTTGGTGTCCTGTGTGCCCACAGTTTGGTTAAAGCAAAGCAAATTTAATGTGACATGTTGTTAAAATAATTTCAATTAAATTGTCGTTTTAATAATGTAAAATTGATATAATATTTTTTTCTTGATCTTGTAGATTTCTAAGTTACTCTGCTAAGTTTTTAATGTATCTAAATAAAATATCCTATTTTTCTAGGCACCATATGTTCAGAAATGAATCACATTAATTAACACACTTCCAACAATTAAATGTTCTCACTTTATGACATTGTAAACTGTGGTTAAGTGTTGTCTTTCACCTAACTGTTTTGCATTAACATGTTTTTATAGGAACAAACATTTTCCAGTTTTTACAGTGGTGTTCCCATGCACATAGCCTTTTATGATCAGCTGCAATAACAGGCAGTGCTAACTCGTTCCATACCCACAATCCTCTCCCTCAGGAGAAACACTCATCTGTTTTTGTCAGAACCATGCCGGGACTGTAACCGGAATAGGCAGATCCTAATTTCATCCATTTTCAAGGAATTTACAGGCTTAAACAAGACCTCCTTGAAGACATATTTGTGTTAGAATAGAAAAAAAGGAAAAATAAAGGGAGAAAAAAAACTTTCTGTTCTTCAAAATGGTTTGGTCGGTGTATCAAAGGGCTGCTATGTTATTCAGAGAATGTGGGAAGATAAGAATCTATATTCAAACATGAACTTTGATTTGATATTTTCATTTCACTGTTTTGTCAAAATCTATTTTATTGTGAATGATAAAGGATTCAGTTTCTTTATTATAAAAAAAAGCAATTGACAATTAAATTGAAAATCTATTTTTCTGTCATTCTCTCTGGGATTCCTCAGCTTTAAAACCAAGGATGCCATTTGAATGCGTCCTGTTGAAGTGAAAGGCAGGGAACAATTTTGCTGCATTAATTTGAGAATTCAACATTTCTAGGCTGTTCTTGCTAATTGCTGTTTTGATTGTTTTCAAGTTCAGTTATTAGCCACATTAGGTCAGATTAAGGACAAGCATGCGGAGACAAAGCCAGGTAATTAAGAGAGGATATGGAAGCCAGAGTCAGCCTTGTCCAGTTACACTTGACTTCATTAATATGGCTAACTTAAATCAACCGTCACAATGCTAGCAGGAAGGCTATGTTTTTCTCAATGTGAACTTGTAGTCCTGCCTCCCAGACTTCACAATAGGCTGTTTAGCATCCACAGTATGGCTATTGTCACTGTCAGCCATAGGATAGGAGGCAAGGGCAGGGTAGAGGAGAGGCTACCATGAAGAGAAGTTAAGCGGTGGGACCTGGGGGGAGAGCACTTGACATATCTATCCTCTTGCAAGCAAAACCCCTCATAATTAACACCCTAAAGATAATTATTTCTCTTGATTTGTTTTCCCTCTCTGGCCACGTTTCCTATTGTGCTGCCTGTATTTCATTCTGCTCTTGTTTATTTATTTATCTATTTTTGTGTTTACCCACCTCCTCCCCCCTCCTCTATGCCTACACCATATGGTTGCAGATCAAATAATGTCAAGCATTTTGCCCTTGCAAGTTTTTGCAATTTGCAGTTTCCAAATGTGAGACCTGTTGAAAGCAGGAGTGATAATGGACATGGTCTACCCCCCATCGTTTTTGTCCCACCATATCTCCCTTCAATTAATGCTACAGCGGGAGTTTCATGTAATAACACTTGCACTTCTGAGCTGTCCGCATGAGAGAGGGAGAAGAGAGGGAGACAGGAGAACAGAGGGAGAGAACCAGTGAGAGAACAGAGGGAGGAGGCTGGGAAGAAAAGAAGAAGGAGAGAGAAACAATTAAAACTGGGCTGGGATGCCATGACAGGACTGCGTTGTGTGGCCATGTGAATGTTGCATGTCAGCTAAATGGAGCAGTGAGGGGATGATGTGATTGGCGGTTGGTAGAGTGCATGCTAAGCTTGTCTATCATTGTTGCAGAACACAATCAAACTGGTGCCAGCAGGACGGAGGATGCGTTGACAGCTGTAATTATCCATCGCCATGGTGATCACTTTTGGCCTGCCGTGGATGGCCGGCGGATGCCCCTCCTCCAGTCAGCCTTTAATCAGATTGGACTGTCAGTTGTCAGGTAGACATGGGTGGGCTGGACACTCTGTATGTGCCCTGTCTTGGGTCCCTAAGTGTTTTTAATTAGGTATTTCCATCCAAAAAGAAGACAATACTAGAGCCAGAAAATACACACACACATATATATATATATAGTTAGCAGTTGAGCTGAATAGAGGAGTCACTAAAATGCTTGTCCACTTTTCTGTTTACAGAACAGAAGCGTAGGTGGACTTGCTGTGATTTTGTATTTATAGGACATATTATTACAGCACACAGGATGTCTCTTTGTGGTTATCTATAGCATCTCTTTGTATCTCCATATAATAGCAAACATCATTGTGTCAATGATCCCTTGTTTGTTCTTGACTTATTTATACTTTGCAGTAATATTTCTATTTCTATTGTCTAATTAAAGGTGTATGAATCTATCTGTACCAAAATTATGATTAAAGTCATATTTGAGTTGTATCTAATTATTGCAATGCTCCTTAGTTCATTTCCACAGTATTAAGTTGATTATTTTTAAGCAATATTTTACATTTCTTTGTTAGTAAAACCTGCTAAATCCTCTACAAGACCTATGAAAAGTATAAATGTTTTTTCTTTTCTTTTCTGTTTTTAGTCGAGCAAACTGCCGGTGCCTGTCATGCTTCTCATATAGACTGTGCATGACTCACTGTCCTTTAATGTGACGCAGTGGTAGCAGCTCATAATGGTGCAGTGCTTAAGGTAACAGAGAACGCCAGGTACAGCCTGATAATGTCAGTGTGATAATTAGAGCAGAGAGGCTTAAACCAGCGGCCCACGGGGAGACAGCCCCTGGTGTGGAGAGATGGCACGCAGCTGGATCATACTTAATTAACTAATTGAATATCATTTTGCCAGTTAGCTGGAAATTAGTTGGAAATTAAAACATGGACAAACACGACACTGAATGGACAATATAAAATTAATTTGAGGGAATGCCTTTTTCTTGCAAAAGCTAATGGTCTGATGATTAGGGTTGATTTTATTCCATAGTGAATAATTAACATTTTCCATTACTTGATGCTCATCTTTCATCTGAGCTGTGCTATAGAATTTTCTAAATGTAAGATGTGTCACTGTTTTTCTTGTACTTACCTGCCTTCCCTCACACTTTTAGAATGCTGAGACTTCACAGTCACAAAAGTGATTCATGATGTAAGTGTGTGTATATATATATATATATATATGAACTGTGTGTGTGTGTGTGTGTGTACTGTATGTGTAAGTATGACTTTCATTAGTCCCATATGAGATAGCCAGAGTGCGCTTCTTGCTGTGATGAGGGAGGAATATGGCTTAAGAAGGTACAAAAATATCTCTGTGTGTAATAAAAAAAAAGGAGGTCAAGCTCATCCTGGGTGACAGTGGGACCCAGATTAAGTTCCACTGATTTGTGAGTATTTATCTTCAATTCAACACATGCTACCCTCATTTCAGAGGCTGTTCCATAAGCATAATTATATGTAATAGCATTTTAACAGGCAGACTTTTTTTTTTTTGCATTTAAGCTGTCAATAATGTTGTCTTGTGTTTTTATAAACTCACCTTAGGGGGAAATCCTGCATACAATTTTAATTTCCTTACACTCTATTTTGAGTTATTTTGCCTGATTAATCTTTCTATCTGGGCTGTGTTGGTGTGTACAGTGCTATGATTGACATCCTCTGTTTGTTACACCTGTTAGCTTCACAGATCTTACACTTTTACTATCCTTACTGCACAGAATAGAAAATACTTCAATGTTTCTTTGATGAAATTTGTCTTGCCTCTGCAATGCAGTCCTAAATATAACAAATGACCCATAGTACAGACAGTACCACACTTAGTCATGCATACCTTACACAAACCTTCAAGATTAAATTATACCTGATGACGCTGCAAGGACCAAAATGTCACAAATAAGTGAGCGATCAACAGTGTGCAGGATATTTTTGGTTCTTTCATGGTCAGGATTGTTGACCCAAGACACCTGTCTGTAAGACTTTCTGCTATGAACTTTATAGTAATTATTACCTCCTTAAGATCAGAAAATTAACACGCCAGGTGTCTAAAAAATTACAACTGTGCACACTGGCCTTCAAATGAAGGATATAATTCCAAAAATACAATAGAGTAATAGAGAAATAAATATTATCTGCTTTTTACTAAGAATTAATTGTAGTACAACCCATCACTGATGTTGTGATACTTTATAAGATAGTAGATATTAGGTATCTACTATCTTATAGTGCCAGTGTTTCTGTGTATTTGAAATGAGGCATCTTTTTCTCACTGAGACATTTTAGATCTAAGCAGTCTACAAAGTGCAACAACTTACCCTCACTGTACTGAACCTTGGAAGAGAACAATGATACAGTCTACTGTATATCACAGCAGACTCAGTCAACTTAATATAGGAATCAGCATGAGGCATCAGAAACCGCAGGAGGAAGCCACTCACGACTATATCGTGTTTGTTGTGCCGCTGCTGCCCCACTCACTCTCCATGCAGTAATAAACAAATAAAGTGGGAGAAATTAATCCCTCTGGAGCCATTGTGGGCATTTCACGTCACCCGCCACCATGCTCCCCAGCTGCCTCTGTGTGCACTTGTGTGTGTGTGTGTGTGTGTGTGAGAGAGAGAGAGAGACAGAGAGAGAGAGTACATAAATTTAGGAGTGTGTGTCTATGCTGTGGTCTGTGTGTGATACAAGGCCCATACTGAGACAAAATGAGTCGAGGATGTGTGTGTGTGTGTGTGTGTGTGTGCGTGTGTGTGTGTGTGTGTGTGTCTGATGAATGGCTGAGCAGAGACACATCCACATTATCAATCATAAAAAAATATCAGTAAATGTTTAACCTAGAGTTGAAGAGAGAATAAATAATGTTGTAAGGATGCATGTAGCTTCTACAATGCTATGTTCATTTACTTTATACATTACAATCACAAAGACCACGCCAACGTAAAAATGCCTGGACAATTGCTATTTATTTTTATTTACTGACAACAGCAGACCTACATATTTCTAATCAGATCCAGTTGTCATGCGTTGATTTATAGTCAAACAGCACGCTTAAACACTGCAAATTTGTCTTTAATGGCAAGGTATCTGAGTTTTCCTTCCACTCAATCACCCAGTCACATCATTTCAATAAATAAAATAATTACAAAATACACATTCATCTCAGCCACTCAGAGAGCAAATTGGCTCAATAGTGAAATCAACTTATATATTTGATATATTTCAGAATGGCTGTGCTCAACCAACAGCAAAGAGAATTTTTCCTCCTCAGATCTTAACACACCCACACACAATAGGCGTTTAGTATGTGTGGGTCAGCACAACAAAGGGGCTTATGGCTTGTTGTTTCCTAATTAAGAATGTAAAAGGGGATTAGGCTTCAAACAGCACAGTTTTTGTAGTTTCCTTCTTTCCTCAGCAGTCGAGGTACGGGTTACCTCTAATGGCGGCATTAGCCCATTATCATTCTCTTGTGTTATTTTTCTGAGCATAGTCGTGGCTCTTCCTGTCCTCCTCACTGTCTACATCACTCTCACATCCCCCATTTTTTACATCCCCCCCACCCCTCCTTCCCTGGTGGCCAAAGTAGCACAAAACGTACCACTGGAACCCCACCCCCCGCCCAAACCCCCTCTTTCTGTTTCTCTGAAATAAGCAGTATTCTCTGGCCCTGTTTGATCCTTTGACTATGCAGGGGCTTCATGTCTGGCCAGTGTTTTTGGATCAGCAGGTAGTCGCAGGCAAGCTGTTAAAGGGGTCATCATTCTTCTCTCTCTCTGCTCCTCTCTGCTCCTCACACACAGATGGGGACCTGCTGAACTCTGCCAAAGGTCAGCGCTAAATTACATATTTTATGAATTCTTGCTTTAGTTCAGGCTTTTGAGAGGGGACACAGAATAATGAAACGCTGCGAGGAAAACAATTATCTGACATTTTCATTAATCACACTGACAACGTTATTTCATTGTCTCAGTTTTAAGTGTCTATTTAGAAATTCTAGAGATGTTTCTGTAAATTCCCAGCCTCTTTAACTCTTATTTCATGCTTACAAGAAATTGAATTATCTCCTCTTCTTTTTTTTCTTTCTTTCTTTCTTTCTGTGAATTCGGCCTTCCCTCCACCCTGTGCGAGTTGAAAGGGCCGTCTGAAATGTCTGATGTTTGGAGAGGAGACATTTTGGCTGGCATCCAGCTCATTGTACACCAGACTGGACTGGGCTGCCATGGCGGCTTTAACTCGCTGTACAACAGACAGATGACAACTGCCGGCGTACCATTCAAGACCTCAGAAACAACATCTCCCCACCATGTCTGATGAATTAGGAATGGAAATCTATGTTTCTGCTGGTTTTACTACTGTTGTCCTTTGTTGCAAAAAGCTTGAGTACGGGATGAATTTGGCTGTGTGTTTCTATCCATGTTGAATTGGGGCTGACATTTCTTAGATTTTTGATGAATAGCTCCTTGGACGGTCTAATTCTAAAATGACGACGCCAAGGATGTGTGTATGTGTCTGTGTGTGCCAAAGAACATATGTGCTTGCACACCTGGATCTGTGTGTGTTTAGGCATTGCTATGTGTGAACATGTGTTGAGTTAGGTAGAGGTAATGGTTTGGTGTGTATGGATAATTCAACTGCCATCAGACTGCAGCATCTGCCATCAGGTGTCTTCTCACCAGGGTTCCCGAATGGTGCTGGAGACGCAAGTATATCTGCTTTCACAATGCCGAACATGACATTTGAATGTGCATGTACACGAAAAAAGAAAAACGAAAAAAAAACCTGTGTGCGAATGCGCATACACAAACACATACTTCACAGAGGCTGTGTGAGAGCCAGAATGCAGAGCCTGAGGGCTGTTGTGTCTCTGATGTTTGTATTGTTTACTCTGTTGTCCCAGTGCATGTAGGAGATTGTTGCGCACTTAGGCCTCACTCTCGCCTTGCATTATTTACTATGACTGGTGTGGACAGCAGGTTACTGTCCAGGAGAGCTGAAAGGCTGAGAAAAGAGAAGGAGAAAAAAGGAGGCAGAGATCGAAGGAGACAGAAAGAGATCATTGACTATATCTTTTTCCCCTATAGTTTGTTCACATACTGCTTCTCTCTCTTTTGCAGTTTGTCTTTGATCCTTTCTCCTCAAACCTCTGCCCCCATGGGTCACCAGCTGTCAGACAGCCAGCGGAGGGTGCCGCCTCTCTTCTTATCCTCTCTTCTCTCACTTTTTTCCGTTTGGGATACGCACCGTTTTGCACCCGGGGAATCATTTGGGAACCCCAGGTAAGTGAACCGAAGCCACACAGATGTTAATCTCCCCTCGGCCCCCCTCAGACATGCACCACACTCCTCCACCTCCTTCTTGGGCTCTTCCTTGGCTTTTTTTTCACTCTTGCCCTAAGTCTCCGAAATCTCATTGAAGACAGGAAAGTGGGAGTTAAGGTCTCTTGATTAAGTTTCTTTTTTAATGGAGGAAGAGAGGGAAGTGTTGGCAGATAGGGGAGAGGGATGTATCTCGCGGCTGGGAGTAAGGGCCTCACTTTGGGCACACAGGCAGGTGATCTGGTCCTCACCTCACTCTGCTCTCCCTCCTCCTTTAACAATCCGGTTATCTGTGTCTATTACAGAAGGGTGGCTGACGGCCTGGATAAATCCTCACTCTTCCAGACATGTTGTGGGGCCCTATCAGCTGGGGACAGGACCTTGAGCCCTGATGAGAAAACTGGTCCAGGGAAATTGAATTAGCTATTGTGTCTGAGACTTCATTGATTGCTATTAGAGTTGGCCTGGAGGTGGGTGAAAGAGAGATGAGGAGAGTTAAGCCTGTCTGAGCAGAGTGCTCTGGTTGGTCTCTAGAAGGAGAACTTAAGCCATACCAGATTCAAGCACTTGTCACGTTATTCTCAAAGCTCGATCGCCAATTAATAGATAGCTGAAAAGAAGAAATGCAGAAATGTCTCATATTGAAGAAAAGGGCTTAAAAACATCAGCACAGGAGAAAGACATTATTGTGACAATGTTCATAGTGCTGCGAGTAATGGTGTGAGTCAGTCATGATAGAAGTGGATAACAATGTGAGTCAAAAGTCTATAAATGTGACAGCTCTTTTGGCTTGAGATGATGGATGGAGTCTGTGATGCAGACACTTCCTGTTTCTCTGGGTGCGGAGCTGCGGATGAAAGAGCTGCGGTGTGTTTTCAAACTGAGGAAGAACAATAGGTCAGAGGAAGAAAGAGTTCCCCTGACCTGACCCCCCCTTCTGCTGAGACTGGGGCCTTCTGACACCACTGATCTCTCTGGCTGACTCACACAAAGAAAGAGATAGGAGATACCTGTGGGCATTCTGTGCTGCTGCATAGGCACCTGCTTCATTTGCTTGAATTGCAATTTTACCTTATCATACATTTGAGAAATACTGACGAGAGAAATACAATACCTCATGACTATATAAAGAATAATCACACCAAAAATTATAACGGTAATTTATGAAAGGGATTTATAGTTTTCTTACTATTATTAGTTTGCCATTATTGTGCTTACATGTCTACACATCTGTATAGTGTATTTTACATGATGGACTGATATATTTTGCAAACAAATATACAGCTATATAAAATTCATTCAGAGAGTCCGTTGAGGACAGAAATGAGGAAATCTGTATTTAAAGGTACACTCCCTGATTTTTTAATAGAGCTCAATAACATTTTAAACCATATGACAACCAAATTGAGTTTAATATTTGATTGTCAAGATTGCATCACTAAGATTTAGGTTATTTTTAAATACTGAATTTAAAGTAATTCTCTGCCTAAAATCATTGGTCCTCAAAATATGCCTGGATACGTTGTGTTTGGTGGAGCTTCACAGCTTTGAGCAAAACAATAATATGACAGGAAGTCACTGCATTTAGCCATGAAGTCCCTGAGTGCAAAGTCTCAAACCATAAAACCGTTCACTTAAAATTCTGAAATTAGGGCTGCAACTAACCAGTTTGTTCTATAAAATATATAAATATAACATTTCAGAAAATGGTGAGGAAAGTCATCGTTTCACAAAGCTTAAGATGCAACCTAAATGTCTTGTTTTGTCTCATCCTGCAGCCCACAACACAAAGATATTAAGTTTACTATCATCGAGGACTTAAGAAACCTGAAAATTTTAGCACTTTTTCTTTAAAAATGACTAGTTGAAATCATAACTGGCATATTTTAGCAGGAATTTGAAAGATAATGAGCACATAGATAATATTTATTGGTTTTTTATTTTCAACGGCTGTTATTTCTTTATTTATTTTGGCTGTTGAAATTTGTCACCACAGTAGGCATCATGCATTAAAACTGATTGTGTCCATATCTGACTGTGTCCTTGACAGTGCAACGAGTGCATGCATTGCATAATCACCTATCAAACCCACAGATGTTGAGTGTTTAATACCAAGAATATATATTTTAGATGCAGTATCACTTTAATACTAATGCTCCTGGTGACTTATCTGTCTAATTCTAAGAAAAAGTGAGATCAAAGGCGTAGAGAGCAAAACTAGACCTTGGTTAAAGCCCCGTGATACCTCTCAGCTGAATCCTGCTGATGAGAATATATAACTTTGAAAGGATTCAGTGAATTTCAGATCAGAGAGACACAGTAACACGTTCAACGGTGTCAGGCCAAGCTCTCTACAGATCAGCTAGGGTGTTTGTGACAGCCACCTGTGCGAGTGTGTGTTTGCCTTGTCTACTACACCACCACATGTCGCTTCCTTCAGGAAACCAGCAGAGATGATTGATGATGGCTTCATTGTTTGGGTCCTGGCTCCAACCAATGTTATGATATTTAAAAATTCTAAATATCATTTTCCAATGTGTGTTTTATTATCATACTTTTAGAAATCATTCCTGTCAGTTATGATTTAAACATTTTTAAATGACTGGTTTCATTGTAGAAACTTTGCACACAGGGATCCAGTTTTCAAATTACTGCTATAGATGATTTTGTTGCAGTCTCAGTCTAAGAAACCCAGTGGACAGTATTATAAGACTGTGCCTACCAGTGTTGAAGTGTCTACAACCTCTACAAATAAATAAAGCAGGTTATAAAAGTTTAAAAATGCTCATGGCTCATGGTCTAAAATATGCAGACTGGAGGCAAAAGCTGTTTCTGTATTGATAGCAAGACCATCAGCATAGAGTCTGCAAATAGATGACATGCAAATCTGTGAAGATTCCTCATTAGTAGTCTCTGATAAATGAAAATTCAAAGCACAGAGAAGTATTTGTTCCATGTATTGTCTCAATGCAGAGGATGACTCTTGTATTTAATAGCATTGTTTGCTTGATATTGTGGCAATTAAGAAAAAAAACCTTGATCTATCGTTGCACTTAACCTCTAAATATCTAGAAGGCAAATTAAAAAATGGCATCTCTCTGCATTCACTATAACAGTGTGAAAATAAAATAAAAAGCAAAGCAAATGTCTGTTAATGAGCTGCAGTTTTACGATTATGAATGTACAAACCCAGCCCCTCAGTCCTCCGGTGTCGCACTGGGTAACCTCACTTCACCCTACACGTTCAGCGGCGGCTTTACACCCACCATAGGTGTGGGCCCAGAAACATCCCACATGGTAGCTCACACTGTGATAGCCTCCAGCTCTTCATATGAGGTATTCTGTGTGTGTGCACGCATCTGGTAGTGTGCGTGTATGTGTACACTGGCAGCCTCACTCTTTTATTCAGGGATAGCTCTTTCATCCTCTGTAAGAGGGCCGCAGGGTCTTGCCCTCTGAGTCCCAGAGATGAAGTCTAGTGTTTATGTGCGTTAGATTTCCATCCCACAGAGCGGGCCCTCCCCTTTGACTCACATTAAAGAAGAGAGCTGGACAACAGCTCAGTGGTTTACATTTTTATAGTTGTCAGTTTCTACAGGCAGTAAGGATTTAGGACAAATTGTTGCTGATAGACTTATTATTACGATTAGTATTGCTGGTATTTTTTACCACTTCTACTATAATAAAGTAATATTCCTCACGTCTGTTCAGATTTTTTTATTTGTTTGTTTCAAAAGAAGCCAAATCAATTTTATTTATACATCGCCAAATCACAACAGAAGTTATCCTCTCACTTTGCACATAGAACAAACCTAGAATGTACTCTTCAATTTACAGAGATCTAACATTCCCCCATGAGCAAGCACTTGACGAGCACTGAGAAAATTGTCAAAATTACTTGAAAAATTGGAGAGTCTATTATCTTTTTGTTTACAGCTTAAAAGATGAAGATTGTCAGCTGGTGTGTTGCTATATCCATCTGTTTATAGCAGGGAGAAATATATGGAATATGAAAAAATAAAAGTGAGTGCACATTCACAGCAAAGCAAATATGCATGTATACACTTTCAAACAAATGTACATTCATGCTTTCATTCACATCTATTTCCAAACACAGGCACACACACACACATATGCATAGTTGGGCATAAACACACACATCCTGAGAGAGTGGTGGGTCAGATCAGTAGCAGAGGCCGAAGCTGACCTCTAGTGAGTGTGTAGATTTATTCTAATCAGTACTCTGCTTCTGACAGGTTAACTGCTGCCCCCTGACCCGGGGAGCTCTCTGGGTGTCACCGTCCTTGTGTTCCCTGTCCGCTTTTATCGGCAGCAAAAAGAAAATGTAAATTAAATGCAGCATAAAAATAGATGATGGGAGCTTGTTCCTCTCATCCTTTTATTCACCCCATCTTATCTCTCCCTCCTTGCTTTTTTTTTTTTTTTTTTACATCTGCATGCTCAAATGCAATAGAGGGAGAAATTGCTCTCTATTTTTTTCTACCTTGCACTTGCTTTCTTTCTTTCTTTCCATCAACATGATACATATACAGCTGGCATAATAAAAACAGTGGTGGGGTGGAAAGCAGGTCATTTCCTGAAGCATGACAGGTGATGATCACCAGTAGGGTTATATATTGGTGAAAGGATTGTAACAAATAGATTATGATGTAAAAACATTGCATCACACAGGAGAGTAATAAAGAAAAAAATCTCCTCCTCCTGTCTCACTCTGTCTCTTTCTTTCTGCACAACTGGCCTTAGTGGTGGCAGAGGGTAGTGTTACATCTGTTGTTGTGCCTTTTCAGAGCAGCAGAGAGGGCAGTCGAATTAGATAGCATTGTTATACCTCCATCAGAGCAATTTTCCAGCAATGCCTCTAAAAGCCCTCACACACTTCATCAGTATTATTGTAATTCTTTAGCTCTAGGTTATTTGACAGCTGCTGTGCCCCACTGGCAAATCCCATTCGTGATGCCGTCCCTTTCACCGCAGCCAGAGATCCATTGATTTTTCTTTTCCCTCCTCTTGCTTTGCCCAATTCATTTCAGATTGCTCAATGTGAAACATTTTAATTTCTGCTCGCACCTCTACTTGGACAATAGTCAGAGGTTTCCCTTTTCTTTCCCCTTTGTGCAAGATCTTTTCTTTCCAAGTCTTTAACCAGCAAAGAGGTCAGAGTAAAAAGATTTGTATGATTTCTTTTGGGTCCACTATTTTATTAGAGTTTACAGTTTTATTGACTGAAATAAGTTTACAAGAAGTGAAAGCTGTGTGTAGTGCAAGAAACAGAAAGGCAAAATAGAAATTATTGTTCATTTAATTCTTAGGTGCATGGCACTTTATATTATAATACAAATTTTGCTGCTATCTTTTTAACATTGCATGTGTTTAAATGTGTGCATATGTGCAGGTGTGTAATTAGCACAATTCCCTCTATGATTGGGCTTGGATGTGCCATTATAGAAGCTATGTGCAGTCTGATGGAACCTATTGATGTCTGAGTACACAGGCCCTACTTAATTAGTCCATCACACCCACTGCTTCGGTCTCTATAGGATCCCTGTAAGTGGTACTCCTTTGCATATGCCATGCGATTTCATAAGAAAGCTTCTTTTTTTCTTTTAAAATGATGGGAAGAAAAACAAACATTATATACGTCACAGGGGATAGGACTGTCTGGTTCAGTCGGAGTGTTTGTCTGACTGACTGTCCTCCTCTGTGTGTACACCTGGAGGTTTCGTTACATGTGTGTCTGAGAAAAGTCAGTGTGTGCCACTCTGCGTTTTGCTCACTAATCTGGGAGCCTTGCACTCGGCATGGCCGACATTTTGGACTGTGTCATTGATTTGGAATCGAGCTCTACACTCCTTGTCCTTCACTTAGTGTTGAAATCAATGATGCCTGCTTCTGACCATGCATTAAAATCTTCTCTCTCTCCCCCCTACACTCCCCCACCCTTCCTCCCCAGGACTTTGACTCCTGCTTTTAATCTGTTCTGTAGCCAGTGTTTCTCCTTCACCGTCGGACTTGGAAATGTGCCATCCATGAATATTCAGATTGGGGGGGGTCACTATAATATTGAATATAACCTACTACAACACTGAGAGTGAGACTGGTGCTGCACAAACAGGTAAAGAAGAAGATGGAAGAAGGAACTAAAATCTCTCTCTTTGTTTCCCATTGACTTTCTTTCACTCTGAGACGGCACCCTACTGCTCTTTGTATTCCTGTAGTTGCGTGCGGTGTACATATGGTTTTGCATTATACTATATGCAAGTATGATATGTGAAGCCAAGTGGCCTGTCACCGTACCTGTCCCCTGCAGGTCGACCTTTGACCCCAGCATTCCTGCACAAGGTTTGGCCTGTTCTCTGGTAACCTCCTGGAGAGCTACTGGCCCCAGACCTCCATCTATTTTCCAACAGCATCCATCACTCTGGAAGCTAGCCTCTTGAGCTGGCTGGCCTTATCTTAAATATGTTGCTCTGGTTTCATTTTCCCTTCTATTTTACCTCACTGATGATATTCTTTAACTTTTTATTTTTTAACAGGCTGGACATCAATGGCATATCTATGCAAATAGAAAAATAAAACCTTGCTCCAGATAGTTTTAGTTGTATGTCACACATCATATTTTGCTAACAATAAGAGTAACAGTGTCCATACTGTAGCATAAAAATAGAAAATCAGGAATATTGTCAGGATGCAAGTTGCACAGTTCCTACAGATTGTTTTTGAAAAGCAAGGAAGGCTAAGAAAAAATAACGCAAAATAATGGATTCATGCAGAGAAGAGTAAAACTAAACTATTACCTGCTAAATAATTGCTTGGAAATCTTTGGCTAAAATTCAGCTTGTGTCATGAACAATGTTTGTTTTGTGACAAATAAGGAAAAAGCCTAAAGTGTGACTAGTGAGGAGGTTAAAGTGAAAGAACTTGAAGAAAAACTGTAAAGCGGACATGATGATAAACATGATGTGGGATATCAGTGATTACTATGGTAACTATGGATTTTTATTGTCCTCAAGTGTCTTCAACATGAAAAAAATACAGTTTGCTTTGCCTTTGTATGTACTGGTCCCATTTTAGTTCTGTAATGATTTAGTTTGTGTCTGTTGAGGTTACAGTTACTAACAAACCACAGCTCATTATAAAAGGGAGCATTTATTTCCAATATACCAGCAACCCAACATATAGTGAAAAGCTGACAATAGACGGGAAGAAGCAAGGGCGGGAGAAATAGAGCAGTTAGGCGGGCAGGTGGATGGAGACAGAGTGGGAACAAATGAAGAGGGCATCTCATACACTGCTCCCCCATGGTGCCCAGTTGAATAGACCTAGCACAGATGTCAAAGGAGAGGCCTTTCAGCCACAATGTACACCTATCTGTCACCACACCACCTTGACAATAGGGTATCCCCTGTTGGCAACTAGGTAAATATTGTGGGTGGTAGGGGGTTAGAGGTGTATGCTGGACCTCCAAGACATAAGTGAAAATCAATGCTGATGAGCTGTTGAGGCCACAGTTGTGTGTGTGTGTGTGTGTGTGTGTGTCTGTAATACAGTGTGTTTTGACCTGGAGTGTTTGCAGTAATGGCAGGCTTTTATAAGCACAGGACACTTAGGAAGGACAGCATGTTGGTCTAAGTGAACACTGATCCCTCCATATATATATAGTATATACACACATATGAACACACATACACAATGCTATATTGCTGGCATTCATAAGAAGCTGCTTTTTTTTTATCTGTTTCTCTTTTTTTCATTCCTTCTACTTGTGTTTTTGGGTGATTATTTTGATGTACCATACATGTGTCAAAAAATATGGGAAACTACTGCATTTTTCAATGTCATTATTTTATATACTCAGTTTTATTTATACATTTTTTTTACATGTACACCTTGGCTTTACAGTATGTGAGTGATTCCAAAATATTCTAAATTTTTAAAGTCCATCCTCTACCTTTCGATTTGATTTCTCTAACCGAGAAAAACAAAAATCTGATTAATCAAAATCCAGAAAACCCATTTTCTGAGGCGTACCTCTTTGCTCCCTTCGTCGACCAAGCAGAACAGCTATTGTTCACTCACGCAATAATGAGACCCTGAGCAGGGCAGACGGGCCTTTGGGCAAACATACACACACTCACACACACCCGCACGCAAACACACCTCAGAGAGTTGTGTCAGAGGGGTTAATAAACAAAGATCAAACGCGGGGTTAAGACTGGAACACGGCCCTGGAATCAAGCTGTTTTGGGTTTCATCGCCATCCTAAATCTGATTCCATGTTCTAGAAGTGGAGTGGTTAACTGCTACCGCTGCAACGCTACACTCATGTCATCTAAGAGAAATCCAAGCGTATGATTAGGCCTCGGTAGGTTTGGGTGAGGCCGAGGGGAGACTGTGGGTGGGATAGGCAGGTTGGTTTCAGAAGGACTTTCTAATAGGCATTCAGTTGGTGAGAGCTCCCCCCTCAACACACACACACATACTATTTCTACACTGTTATTGCTCTTTCTCCTTCTTTCTCTCTCACTCATTTGGTGATCTCATGGAGTGAGCCTTTTCCATGGAGGACAATAGCAGTGGAAATGGATTATGATTATAAAGGATAGGTAGTGGGTTGGCGGCGTACCGGCACTGTGCAGCATTAATATGGTGAAGCTCACTGCAGGAGGTTCTCTGTCCTTTCTACCTAAACTGTAGGCTTGGTGATTTTCTCTATGCCATTTTTCTGTACATACTATATTGTGCCTGTGCGCTACAGCTTGCACCTTGTTTGCCACTCTATTCAAAGCCTCCTCTATGCGACTGAGAACATTTGAAATCTCCTCTGGCTTTTTTCTCTTATGAGGGAACTCAAGTGTGAAGGTTTGATATGCAGAGGAGGGAGTAAGTCACACATGCGTAAGTCATAAGCAAGTTTCAAGTCTTAAGCTGCAAGTCCAAAGCTACTGTGGTGATAATTAAGCAAGTCAAGTCCCTCCTATAAGTCAAGCAAGTCACAAGTCAAGTCATATGAAATTCTGATGATCTACCTCAGTTTCCACATTTAAATCAGTTAAAAGACAGTGGTCATGAAAAGTTCAGTTTTATTTTCAACATTAACAAAAACTCTTGCAGCCTGCTTCCCCCTTTATAAATCTTACTGACATTTGACATTTTGTGGCAATCAATAAATCCTAAATGAACAACAATGGAGAGTGGAGCTCTGAAATTTTAAAAAGGGTTTTAAAGTGAAAACAGAAGTACAACACAAAAAGTTTACATCATAATGTTAAGCCTTCTGCCCTGGCTCCCTTTCAGGAGGGTCACACCATTTGTTAATGCGTCCATGCAAGGTGCTTCTCATAAGACAATGTGTCATTGTTTTCCTACTTAATTGTTTCTGTGCAGAAAATAAGTATTTTAACTGAATCAGTCCTCTGATTGTCTTTTTACATTAATGATATGTCTTCTCAATGAAATGCATAATTGTTTCAAGGATATGTTTAACATAGCTTGAACTAAACGTTAGCTTTCTAGCTAACGTTTGACCAGCTAATAAGTAAGCTGAAAGGTACCTTTCTTTGTGGGTTTTGTAGTGATGGATGGAGGATGTTGTGGTGGTCGTATCACTGATTTCTGAGTTGCAGATCTTTCATACTGCTGTTTTCTTCTTAGTACCCTCATCAACAACATAATCCTTGAATCCAGATTTTATTATTTTTGGATTAGAACCCTCCATGATAGATGTCTGCTGAGGTCTGCTGCTTCCTAGCAGCTTGCCAGGTTTATGCACACAGCACTAGCATTCACGCAATCATGTTTCAAAAACAAAATGTAATTTCTCAATATCTAGAAAAATGCAAATATTTAATAAACCAAAAGGCCAAGTCCTTTTATAATGTTAGTCAGACAAATCTCAAGTCCTCAACTTTGTGACTCAAGTCTGACTCGAGTTACATGACTTGAGTAACATGATTTAACCCCCCACCTCTGTTGATATGGTCAAATAATCAGAATTAATTTGATTGTCACAAATTTGATTGAGTCACAAATGTGATGCCTTTTTTTTTGTCTCCCCATCAAATAATTAGTTGCACATTTTAGATATTTGATAGCAGTTCAGCCATTAATAATTCATGCTCACTAAATTCATAAAACATCATCTTGTCCCCAGCAAGTAACATTTGATATTGCATCTAAGGCCCAGAGCAGAGATGTTTGCCAGAATCCCATCAAATGAAATTTCTAAAAATACTGACTAGCATGTTCTCCCTCAAAGGCTCTCAGTGGCCCTTAAAGAACGGCTGGAGGAGGAGAGAAGACCCCTGCTATCTATTTTCTTTGGCACCACAGCTTTTCTGAACATCTTCCATTTGATTCCCTGCCTCTCTCTTTTTTCCCTTCCCTCTCCCTCTCTTCCAGCCCCTTCTCATGATGTCAGTTTAATTCAATCTAAAGGATTTAAGCAACCAGCATCTTTTAATGTCTGTTGGAAAGGCACTTGTAACACATCAAATTTACTCTCACCTTTCTGCTGGGATTTTGAGGGGGGGGAATCAAGATCAATTATTTTCCGAATCTGAAGTTTCATTAAAATCACTTTTCTCTCTCTGTGTCCTCGCGTCGTTTTAAGTGGGCCATCTGTCTAAACATCTCTCAGGGTTCTTTTCCCTTTTTTTCTGATCATTTCCTCGCCTTATTCATGAACCCTAGGAGTCCAGCTTTGTAGTAGTGTTGGAGCTGGAGCAGCCTACCCCCACTGAATACAGCTTTGGGCCTCAGCCTGCACAAGACACCCCCTCTTTCCCTGTTACCTCTCCCCCGACTCTCCCAAATACCTCCCTCCACCTCTTCCCCACAAGAACCCAGTGAATCTCTGAACTTGCTACACAGAAATGACCCGCCTTATTGAGATCGGTTATCCTCACCCTGTCTCTCTCTCTCTCTCTCTCTCTCTCTCTCTCTCTCTCTTTCTCTCTCTACCTTTGCCTCTGTCTTCCCCTCTCAAACCCACCCACTGTTTGAGACCCCCCCACGCCCCCCCACGCCTCATCCCCGGCCTTCCCTCCTTCCCTGCCTCTCCTCCTTATTGCGGATTTGTATGCAGGCTGTGACCTGGGTGGCTACAAAGCACCGCACATTATTCTTGATCATTCCTCTGCCCCCCGTGAAGCCAGTTATGAGGAAAGATCCCTTAATGATGCTCTGACTATTAACAGTGTTTTATGTCCAAATGTCTCCCTCGTTCTCCGAACCAACCGGTCAAATATAGATACAAGAAACCAGGGAATCTACACTGAGAAGATTTTGGTTTAATATACATAAGCCTGTTTGATTATGGCAATAATTGACAAGTAAAGGGCATGTGTGATCTGTGATAGTGGGTTCCCGATGTTTCCAGCAATATTCGCACTGAAGCAGAACTTGAATGTGGCTGATTGTCTATCGGCTTTAAATTGGTGCAATTTTGGTCACTTCAGAATGTTTCTCTTGAAGCGATTCAGCATTAGAGTTTCATTTGAACTTAAATATACTTCATGAACAAGCTATATTTTCTGTGTTGTGGTAGAGTTTTACTCTCCAAAGCTAACTGAAATTCATAGAATTATAACTCCTGCATGTTTAAGGATTTAGCAACGGTAACTTGCACAATATGCGCAATGATGTCACGATACAATTTTTTCGTATTTTGGTCATTACTTATTTTTCGTTTTCTTCTTGTGGAAAGCATAAACAACATTTGAGACTACAGAGTACATGAACATAGAGTACATGTGTGTTGGTGCATGTGCGTGTGTGTTGTATTAGCGAGTGTGAGATTAGTCTTGATCTGTGTCTGTTGTCACACTGCCAGTATTGTGTCTGCAGCCAGTCCATCCAGGCCCCCGCATCTCCCATCCCGTCCCAGGCTCATCTCTCTGTCTGTGGGAAGACAAGTCACAGCGCCAGCCTGGCTCGGAGCCAGTGTGGAAGCTCTGGTTAAGTCCCTCTGCCAAGCCTGGATTACACCGAGATGTTAATCATTGGAGAGCATATTAAAATCACTATCATATACTTTCAGTTTCCAAACTGGATCGACATTTCAGAGAAGGCAAATCTGCCACCTGCGAGCACATTTGGATCATTGCCTTTTACGCAACTACCGTAAAACATGTCAAAACCCATGTCTACTTGAGAATCCATAGTGTTGTTTTGGGTGGAGTTTAGTAAAGAGGAATGCCCTTTAAATTCCAGTCTCTTCTGTTGCTTCATTGTTGCAGCTTATTGTGTCATAAGTAATTCTAGCTGACTTCAAAGGAGGCTGGGGCACAACTGTAGGGTTGTGGGAAGCATAGTGAATGTCGACCAACGCAAACGACCTCTCTCAGATGGGAATGATACAGATTGTCTTGTGAAAATAGTCTGTTTCCCGTTTTGTGTTCCCTCAGATTGATATTTGACCTAAATTTGGCAAATAAAAACTTATAATGCAAGAACCTGATGCCAAACCTGACCTCCCTGAAGTTTTTGCATGTTTTTTTTTGTGCATTACTGTATGTGTGTGTCTATCTGTATGCATGCAGATGTGTGTGTTTATGTACAAGGTTCACATTTAATGGGCTTTGTAGAAGTGAGTGGGAGCTACCAAAATGGCAAAGGGAGCAACACAGAAAAAGATCATATTTCTGTTTTCTGTGTTTTTTCCTAATAAACCAAAGCAATATATCAGAATTATGCATAATCAGGACTTTTCAATATTGGCTAAGTTGATTTGTGTGAGATGTGTGTAGGAGACAAGAGGCCTGTAATCAATTCACTTAGGGAGTATGTATGCATTTGGGCCTCTATAGTGAAGCAGACAGACATTCAAATTAGAATGATGAATTGTACTGATCTACTAAATCTATCTATTCTGACTTTGCCAACAGATTTTAGAGGACCTCACTCATTCACTCCGTCTACTGGCTTAATCCTGCTCAAGTTGCAGGGCGGCTGGAGCCCATATCAGAATATGTGGAAAGAAGGGAAATACTGTACATGTCACCAGTCCCTGACAGAGCCGTCACTTCTACTGATCCGTACATGTGTGCAAGAGAGTAAGAACGGCTGTGTGTAAGCGAAAGACAGGAACAGAGCAAGAAAGAGACAGACACAGAGAGAGAAAGAGAAAGCACAAGCATGGAGAATTAAGGCATTGTTTAGCCGAGTCGCCGGTAATCAGCAGGAGTTGGACACGCAGAGATTGTTGGCGGGGCTGGAGATCGGGGGTCCATACTCTCACTGTCTATGCTACTGGAGAGATCTCCACGGGGGGAAAGAGTGCCCTCTGGCCCCCTTCACTCCCAACACATCCATCCACAGCCCTCACACCTCCTCACACACATTCCTCACATATTCTCACTATTGGCCTGTCCATCTTCCTCTCACTTTGCCTTCATTTCAGTTAAGTTGATATCTTACTTCAGATCATAGAAAAGTTCTCTGTTGCAAATTGCTGTATAGTACATATGGTGAAAATGTGTTGATAAGCACAACAAAGGTGTGAATATGTTTGATTGTTTTGACAAACATAAGCTGCCTAAAAGTAAACAGGAGTCACACAGTGTGATCATGGAGATTTGCGCCTCTGCGTGTTTCTGTCAAATTTACAGCGCTGCAGTATATGGGAACATTTTTCTCTCTCATCAGCCGTGAAATCATCGCTCCGCTCATGGTAACAGAGAGAAGTTACACCTGTACACTTGCAGCTGTCAAAACTTCCTGCTGATGCTCACATAAGGTTTTTAAAGAACACACACATACACCTACACATATAATGTGTTGCTCCAACAGGGGGTATGTTCTAGGGACACATGCAAACACATACGGTCACACTTATAGCATAACATATAGCACGCAGCATGTTCGTTACGTCATTTCTGCTGCAAATTTAGCACACATACCTTCAACTTTGGCACTGAACTTTTGTACTCACGTAACTATTAGACTTCCTTTTCTGATGTCTCTATTTTTTATTGCTGTGTTTGATTAGGGTGTCAAAATATCATTTAAATATGACAGCTTTATAATTTTGTTTGATGTGTCTTCCTGTGTGTGTAAATCAGGAAATATAGTACCAACCAGCTTTCACAGTTTTTTTGTTGTTGTTTTGTGCTTGTTTGGGGTTTTTTTCAGGCGAGAAAGTTTCAGTTCAACAACCATGTTCCTCAGTCTTAATGAACCCATCAGTCAATAACAGTCAATGACAGCAGTTCCCCATGTTATCAGTATTCACGCGGGAAATCGTCAGCTTTCTAATTAAGTGGATCAGAATTAATCAAGCAGCCGTTCACTGTGGCAGTGTGTCAGAGGAGAAAGCAGTTATCACCCAAAAAAACACCAAGTACACTCGAACACATCACACACACACAGACACACGTGCACGCACACACACACAATTAAAGCACATATAGATATTCAACCTTGCAACTGCATCTGTTTTATACATCTCATTATAAAATTCATTAAAACTTACTTAATTAGTAAAAGACGTAGTTGTACATTTTCTTTCCTTAGAAGTACATCCCAGGTCAGCTTGACTATAGACTTATACAATATTCTTTTTTAATCTTCGCCCTCTAAGATTAACCTTCCTTGTGACTTCTTTGCACATATAAGGCTTGTTGTTTTTTCTTTGTCCACAAATGAGGACTGATGGAAATCTAACTTAGTCTGCATCTGAAGCTGTTTGGCATTTAAACTCTGGTCTTGTTGATTTTTGGATTTCACTAACCTTTTGAAGGCGAGTCTGTGCTTCTTTGGTATTTAAACACGTGTTTGGGTACCTTTTGTGCTTTGTGAGAGAGAGTGCGTGTGTGTGTGTGTGTTCACATGCACACTATGTATTATGTGTCTGGCTACAGTATATATGCATGTGCTTGTGAAAAAAGGAAAAAGACAGATAGTCTGTGTGGGTGTGCTTTAATGTTGTTGTTGTTCAGATGCCCTCTTCATCTTGAGCCACAGTTTCAGTGCGGTGCCCTCCCCCAGCTGACCTTTTAATGTAAACTGCTTGTTTTAAGATGCCATGTTGCATCAGAACAGAGTGGCTGCTAGGATGCAACTCTAGTGTTGTAGGGAATGAGGGAGACAATTCAGAGGTGGGGAGAATCTCTCTAAGTGACCTCTCAAACCTTTGACCTTTTCATGAAGCTTTTATTACTGACATCCACATTCACTTTGTTTTGTTTTGGACTTAACCCTCATTGAACCCTGAAGTTGATGTCCTTCCCTCTCTCCCTCACTTTCACTTCTTTCTTTCCTGTCTTCTATCTCTATTCCTGTTTTCACCAATGTGTAAAAAGATGATTTGTTTTGTTTGGTCCAATGTCTGGTCTCACCTTGAAGTCAGCATGCACCTCAAACTGCAGACCAGTTGGTTGAGATCAATTAATGGCCCAAAAAATGAAATGTCCTCATATTTTATATAGTAAATGATAAATACAGTAATACAATACTTAATTGATATAAAAATACATTTGGATTAACATTTATTATTTAGCCTTTATTTAATGGACCCACCAGGGAAAAAAAATGACCACACAGTTCTTCTAATCATGAGCCTCTACCAAACAGTTGAGAGGTTAACTTACAAAAAAATGAAACCTCCAATAATCTTCATGAATTTGTCTCCATTAAAGTGAAACAAAATATATTTTTAGTAACACATCTCATTTTGTGGGAAAGAATAATCTGTGGAACACATTATACTTAAATTATCAGTATCACCCTGCATTTACCAGATTAGTGAATATATTTATGTTGTAAATGTCTATATATATATATATATATATATTTCTACCAATGGAGTATATTTTTGAATAATTAAAGGGGATCTATTATGCTTTTCCTTATTTTCAGTCATATAAATAATGTTACAATGTTGGATGTTCACATTAAATGTGGCCAAAGTGTCAAATAATGAGGTAAACATATGTAGAACTAATTGTAATTGTTTTTTTTCTGCTTTCAGTCTGACCCAGTGTCTGTTTGTGATGGATTTCTTTATATGGTCATCTGCTCACTGTTCTGCTCCTCTAACATTATGGCATTTTTCCATTATTCTGGGGGTGGTCATGTCAAGCCATGACTCAAGTTGGCACACTGTGAGTGCTTTTCTTGTTGGAGGTGTGCTGGTCATCTGCAGCTCTTCATCAGACATCATCACTTTGACTGTTTCTGCTTGTACTATTCTTCCTGCATCATTTCTAACTGATCCGCTGAACAAAGAGTTCCAAATATGTCCATATGTTGTTGTGTCAACTGGTTTTTAGCGTTGCTAATGAAGCTCTGCTAATTCATAATAGTCTACTACTATTTAGTCATGTAAATGCTTTTAATATGAAGCAGTAAAGCAGGACATGTTGGGTTTGTATCGGCAGTAACTTAACATGACTCTGATATGGCTGCCCCTCAGCATGCTTCCGGAAAGTTGGCCAATCAGAACAGAGTGGGCTCATTGGGAGAGGGGCCTTAAAGAGACAAGAGCTAAGACTACTTGTCAGATACAGAGGCTGAACTGAGGGGCTACATAAAGGGTCAGTATAAGACAAATAAGGAGTTTTTTGAACTATTAATTATGCATAGTCATAATTTTTGGGCACCCAACATACTTCAAGAAGTGCTAGAAATGGCTCAGTCAAGATGAGTTTAGTGAAACAAAATTTTCAGCAAACTCTCACAGCTCAAAACAGTTGAGAAGACCATAAAATGGTTAACCAGGAAGTCTCTTGAAATACATGTTATTTGTTACAAAAGAGACCTTGCCAAAATGATGGTGTACAAATAATCAATGTCTCTCCAAAGGTCTAAACCAAATAAAAAAAAATCTATGAGGTGTCACTATCTCTGTGATTTGGTGGTCCATTTTACATGTTAGCAAACAGAAGCAAAAATAACATGCGGCACCCAACCCTGGGTTTAATGATATACCACGATTTTCTTGATCGGTGTGCATATTAACAACCAAAGGGGTAATTCCAGGTCTGAAAAGTGAAGCCGATGTGAAGTACCTTAATCTGCATTCTCTCTAATGGCCAGCAGGTGGCAACTCCACTGGCTGCAAAAAGAAGTCCGATTTTATGGATATCTATGAGAAAATGACTCCACTTCTCACTTGATTTATTACCTCAGTAAACATTTTAACGAGTTTATAGTCTCAATCGCTAGTTTCAAGTCTTCTTCAACACAACATGATGTTCATTTTGTAAATTGCCGTCCCATTTAGAGTAAAGCAGGATATGCTTTAGGACATGGCTATGTTGTGATTGACAATTTGCTACTATGGTGACAATGTTGGTTAGGTAATGTAATCATGGCATAATGCCAGATTTACAGAGTATAGCCATAGCCTTAGCTGTCACTATTTAAGTATGTTTCCAGTTCACGAGAGTTAACTGTAAACATTCTTGTTTGGTTGTACTAAAAGACCCTCTAAAGAGTTGGTAAGAACATTTTGTTTTAATGGCTTTATGTCATTAAAACAAAAGCAATTTAAGTATTTTTCACTAGCAAAAATTAGAATTAGTATTAACATAGTTAAACATAGACTGTAAATGCACCATGCTAACCAAGCTAGCAGCTAGCATTAGGGTCTGCTCCACCCTCTCATCCAGATATGGTCACTTCACATCACTTCTGGCTCCAAAATGTCAAACTCAAGGCTTTAAAATGGGAGTCTACAAACCAATGGGAGGTGTCATGGTGGCTACATTCATTATTCTTTTTACAGTCTATGCTTACAACCTAAGGTCTCTAAGAGAGTCTGCATAGGAGTTTAGCCATATTCAGATATGATGGACCTGAGGATGAAGGATTAGCAGACAGAAATACACCAAGGATATCTTAATCTGCTGCATTTCACATTCTTCACATCCAGGTCTTTATAGTATTATGCATTTGTGTCTGTAGTACATGGTCAAACAATCCTGGAATGATCTAGCTACAATGCATAGAGCAAAGATGAAGGATTTGTCATGTAGACTTGTCTTAATGCTCCCTACGCACTATGAAAAAAGCTGTCTGAGATAAGCATTGCCCTTGTTTCAAGTTAATCTTTTACTGTGGCAACCTTTTTTAAACAATTAAGATATGCCATGCCAAGCTGATGTAGAATTAAAATCCCTGAATAAATATGAGCAAATGACAAAGCATGCATCATAACTCTTTCAAGAAATTCCACTATATAAACTAAGTACTCTTCATGATGCTCTTGTTGTGAATCTATAAGAAGCAGAACAGCTTTTATTTGTGACAGATAATGATAATAATCATAATGATATTAACAATAATGATACATATCATTTGTACCACACTTTTCATTCATAGTGAAACTCAAAGTGCTACAATATTATTAACATAGAACACACAACATCAATAGTAATAAGAGTTAAGATGAAAAAGCTTTCCTGAATAGAAAGCTTTTTGTAAAAGAGACTAGTGTCTGTGCTGCCCTCAGATGGTTAGGAAGGCTGTTCCACAAGCATGGTGCAGCAGAGCAGAAGGCTCGATCCCCCATGGTGCGGAGCTTAGTACTGGGGGCCCGGAGGAGCAAGCTGCTGGCAGATCTGAGGGTGCAAGGTGGAGGTTTGTGGTATGATCAGTTCCTGTAGGTAGGGAGGCACATGTCCGTTGATGGATTTGTATGTGAGTAGCACAACTTTGTAGTCAATCCTGAAGGAGACAGGGAGCCAGTGCAATGAAAACAGAATTGGTGTTATGTGTTGGTGTTTTCTTACTCTCATCAGGATGCTGGCAGCGCTGTTCTGAATGAACTGGAGCTTCTGGATGCTCCTGCCAGGGATCCCTGTGAAGAGAGTATTGCAGTAGTCCAGTCTCGAGAAGATAAAGGCATTGACAAGTTTCTCTGTATCTGACAGGGTTAGAGAGGGGCAGAGTGTAGAGAGTTTTTGGAGATGGTAGAAGGAGGTTTTGCATAGATGTCTAATATGGCATCAAAAGTCAGCTGAGGGTCAAACCTAGCATCCAGATTAATGGCCGAGGAGGAAAGGGGGATGTCCTGGCCATTAATAGTGGGATGAGGTATGGGGATGACTGAATCTGGTGTGGAGTGCCAGTGAGATGAGCTTCAGTTTTGCTGCAGTTTAACTTGAGGAAATTTGTGATCATCCAAACCTTCATTTCTTTAAGACAGGTGCTGAGGCGTGACTTGCAGAAGGGCTTGGGGCAGTTTTGATGTACAGCTGGATATCATCAGCATAACAATGAAAAGACGTCCAAGGTCTGCTGATGACACATCCAATGTTTCAGGGCATGTGCAGGACTCCCATAAGGTTAACATAAAGTTGACATAATAAAAAATATAATCCTTTCTATGAAATGTATCCTGTTGTGTTTCATTTGTCAGAGATTTATTTTTTCCTCCATGGGTAGCTAAACTGATTGGGGAAGTACTGTGGCACCTGCCTGTGTACAAACACAACAACAACTGTGAATGTGATTCTACTCTAACAGGCTTTTTGATGTTGAGTTTTGCGTTGTTTAAGTGGTTCTTATTGGTTCTTCTTCTTTTTTTCTACTCCCTTGAGCTCCAGTAGTTAGTAGATTGAGCAGAAAACAGCAATGAAACCCTCTGTTTCCCCTTTGACCAGTCCTGGTCTCTCTACTGTCCCACAGTGCACTTGGACTATGAGCTGTCTTCTTAGCCTGTGGCTGTCTGGCACACTGACCCCCTTAAGAGGCCACTTTGTGTGTGTGTGTGTGTCGTGTGCCACCCCTCCTCTACCCAAACATCAACTCATATCCTGGCTGTTATAAATAATTCATTGGCCATTTGAGGCCCCCGGAGCAGAAGAGCACTTGTGCAAGCCTTTAGTGATGGCCTTTAGTCACTCCTTACAAACACCCTAAACAGTCCTCACACACAAGAATACAATCCTCTCAAACCACACCAAAGCAGCCACTTAAACTGTCACAGCAGATCAATGGGAAGCCCAAACTCAACATTAGACTCCTTTTTTTGCCTAAACTGAGATTTTTCTGCACTGACAATACTCAGAGCAAATAGATATTTTCTCATTCCTGTGCAGTCTTTTATCACCCACCTTGTACTGTAGTGCTGTCTGTATCCAGAAACTCCAGCCAGGGCTAGTGTTTTGTCCTGAAGGAGGAGGGGGAGTGGGTCCAAAGAGCCTGGGTTTTTAGCTCCAATCTGCCGTCTGCCTCTGGTCTGTGTATTTGATGTGGAGAGCAGGTGAAAGAACGGGGCGTTGGGGAGAGAGCTAATCAAGAGTGGTGAGGGAGACATGGCGTGAGCGAGACAGGGAGGAAGAGACGGAGGATGAGGCGTTGTGAGGTCAGAGTAGCATCTCGACTCCCAAGGAGAGGAAGAGAGGTGTCCAGTAGCACCTGCCTCATTACCGTCCGCCCCCCCTCTGTCTGACGTAACCCCGCTAACCCTGAAGAATATACATTAGCCACGGGCCATACCTATGGGCCATGCAAACACATTTGTACAAGTTTTTGTCGATTAACTAATTCAGAAGTGAGCTTCATTATTCCACTGCCCTTAATTGAGATAACAATGCAAATTCCCTTCATTAACTGTGACATGGACAATTTCTCCCGGGCTCCGCAGGGACACCATTATATTCAGAGCCCATGGAGCAGGTTGCAAGGTGTCATCAGATATTCAAATGGCATGCTTGTTTAATTGCAGTAAATGTAGCATGTCCGGACGGGTTGGCGGAGGACATTTGGAGTGCGTGCCTGGCCATTTTTGTGTCGGTATGTCTGTGTGTGTGTGTGTGTGAATGTGTGTGTGTGCTTGGTAATAGAGGCATTTGGATAGTAGTTAAGGTAGGAGTCAGTTCAAGGTGTGAGTGTGTGTGTGTATGCGTGTGTGTGCAGGGCCGATGGGCCCCCCAGGCAGCTGTTTGCAGGGCCCTGTGCGATCCCGTGGGGCTCCTGAGGGAGTGTGTTGTTGGACTCTTGTCTTTTATGGCAGCAGCAGTAAACATGACAGGCTGTTTGGAGACCATCTGTTTCCAATGGCTGCCGCATGGTAACAGGGAGCTCAACCTGAGATCTGCTTGGTGTCTGTCTCAGAGGTAACAGTCCTGTCTTCTGGCTTCTACAAGGGGATGCTGACAGGGAGAGAGATGGGAGGTGGAAGAGAGAGGTGGAAAAGAGGAGTCCAATGAGTTGAACTTGGCATCTGCATGTGCTACCTAGCATCAAACAGCACCCTAAGGACCTACAGGTACAGCCTCATCACCATATGCAGCCACACGCACAGCAAACACACACACACACTGAAGGAAAAAAAGACATACACTCTCCTTAACACACAGTGCACACACACAAACACCTCGGGCCATTAAGCTAAAGCAGTATTAAGAGAGGCGATCCCAGAGCGTGACAGATTGAGTCAAGTTCTTCTAACACTCTCATGGCTGCCGACACTGTGCTATGTCAGAAGCTTACTTCCCTCAACACCTCCTCTTGCCAAATTGAGATGAAGAAAAGACAGTCACACTCCTCTTAACACGTGAGTCATTAATATGTCTCTGATGCACTCATTTGTTCACCTCACTCATTAATTTCCAATATCAAATCAAAACAGTGTGGATCGCTTTGAGGTGTGACTCGGTTGATTTGCAGGTCTTTTACCTTTGAGGCCATTACAGTATCACAGATAGATTTTTCCCCCCTCTGTTGTCCTTTGTTGACATCGGAGTTTAGAAAAACACCAGTCACCCATGTGCTCCTATTAGTAGCTTGACACTGTTTTTATTTAATGAATCCAAAGAGGTGTATCAGTTGAGACATGGTTGGCTTTCTTCCTGTCTTGGCCTAATTATTCTTTTAAAGTCATTTACTTTCCCATCATTACCCTGCTTAAACACCCCCATCCTGAAAGGCCTTGAACCTCTCCCTCTCTCTCTTTCCGCCTTGTCATTTCACTCTCCCTGAACGTACTCACCCATTAAAGAGCTGCTGCAGTCCGCCACTCATTGTTGCTCAGTACATTTACATTGAATAGGTCATTGGGACCCAACTAAGTGGAACTAATGCGGGACAGAATAGTAGAGGGTTTGGGTTCAGTGTTACACAAACCGTCTGCTCTGTAATAAGGAATCTCTGATTGCTGTTAAGTAGGAGGGGGAGTACTTCACTGATCCAAGTCATGTCTGGGTCAAATCTGGGGTTTGTTTGTTGTTTGTTTTATGGTAGTCTGTTTGTGTTTGGGCTTTTCTTCATCTCAATGGGCACAGAAAAGGTCTATTGGTCAGATTTTTAAGCATAAATGACAGCATACACACTAAAAATCACCAGGTTAAAATTGTACCTAGTTTGGGTCAATATAGCACCAACACAAAATTAGGTTAACTTTACCCAGTAGCAATGTGTTATTTTGACTCACTGTTACACACAGGATTAGCTAAAAACTGTCACAAATGTATTTTTTCTTTTACAGAATGATGTGCATATGACATTCTAAAAAAAAAGCAAGCTATTAACAATCAATAATAAACCATGATATGTAAATTTAAAAAGATTATTTACAAATTATAACTAAGCTTTAGTTTAGGTAAATAACAGTAAGAAAAAAACACTAAAACTGGGTAAAAACAACCCCTTGTCATGAGTGGCTTTCTGTTTAATATTAACCCAGTATTGTGTCGCTACTATATTGACCCAAACCAGGTAAAATTTTAATTCAGTGATTTTTAGTGTGCACTCGCCATTCTTTTAGTGGTTCCATTGTTTTTTTGTTTCAGTTGAATTGTTGCCCTGCATACAGTATTGGTCTTGTGATTATGCAGGGACAAGGATGCAGAAGGCAAGGCCATATGGTAGATGTCTCCTCACCATCCTGAAAAAGAGAGGACTTGGGAACGGGCCGCAGGGTCACTCTTTGACACCGACCATCGTGCACCATAAAGAGACAGCAATTATATACACACACACCCAGCCTGCGAACTGTATGATTTGACTGTATGCTTCCAGCATTGGGCCTGTTGTACTGTGAAACATCTGTTGTGTTTATGGAAATACAGCCACAGCTTTTCTCATGCTGACAATAAAGTCTATCTTCCTACACAACATGTGTTAGGTCTCCAGTTGAAGTAAACAGGCAGTAATTCTGTATCTTGTTTCTACTTCGTAGGCTTGTCTGTGGGTGCAGGCAGGGAGGAGATGAGAGTTGATACTTACACCTCTGGCTTAACATGGTAGGTGGGAGCACAACAGCTGGCTGACGTTTATTAAGGCAATGCAGTGTGTGTGTGTGTGTGTGTGCGTGTGCATCTGTGTATGTGTGAGCATGTGTACGTGTGCACAAGTGCGGCATGAATTTCAACCTGTTTACATGTCCATTTGAGTGTATGAGTCTATGTAACAAGTGTTGAGGCAGGCGCAATTGACTGTTCTATCAATTAACACTAACTTCAGCTCCATAGAATGAAGAAAAAATGATTTTCTGTAGTCAGTTAGGTGGTCATTTTGCTGAACATGAGAGAGAGCAAGGAAGAGAACAAGAAGGAAGAAGTAGAAGAAGAGAGAGAGTACCCTGTCTATGTGAATCCACTTCAACTGGATTTAGCTGTATGAAGTGGGATAGATCAAATATTGAGTAAGTGAAGGAAGGGCATCACCACATCAAAGGCATGGATTGGGAGGCACAGGGAGAGATTAAAGGCAGCCTTGAAGAAGTGGGTGAAGGAGACCAAACTGTGGTGGTTGTAGCCACGCTGGATGGGCCAGTCAATAGCCGACCCACTGCACTGCTTCTCCAAGTTGCTGGTATCTGAACACATAGCTGCTTTTCTCTGCTTGGGCTGCCAGATCTTAAGGACTCCATCAATGACCTTGAAAAGGGAAGGGTCATGAGAGCACAGGGAAGAGGAACATCAACAGGAAGGGGAAGATACTTAACAGTGAAATTATTCAAAGGATGAACACCTTCGAAAATTCTCCACTGGAAGAAGTTCTCAGAGTATCGCCATCAATCCCTTTCATCCCCCTCCTCCCTCTTTGTCCACCCATTACGTAAAGGTTGCAGGATTTCAGCTTTCATCTACATCCATGATATTCATTTCTCAGAATTTAGCATATTTCTGTAGACAGCCAAATAATTGACGCAGCAAAGAAAGGAGAGGACACAATAGAACGTAAACAAAGTCGAGTGGAGACCCAAACCCCTGCCGATTCTGGCCCAATCAGCCTGCCCTCTTCTGGCCCAGCCTGTGTGCCTGCATGCCTGCCTGAGCTTGGCTAGGTTTGAAAAGTCAGGCTTGTGGGTGGATGCTACTCATAAATATGTATTTGGCTTGAGCTGTGTAGTCCCACTGCTCTCTGCTCTGCCTTTCTCACCCAAACCTTATGCTCCTCTCACTCGTCAGTCCTTCATAAGTTAGGGATGCAACTTCCTGGGGCATATTAATGAAAAGCTTAACAGAAAAAATTATTGATATTAATGTTCTTATTACACAGGGATTGTGCAATGGGTTGGCTGCAGGATGATTCAGGTTTGCAGAAACTAGAAATATCACTTTGTGGTTGTATGCTTCCATCAACCAGTCAAGTTGCAGTTTACATCCATGTCTGTAGTGAAAACTTTAAAGGAATTTAATAGAAGGTCACCACAGTTTCAAGGTGTTCAACCAAGATTAGTGTCACCAATTCATTAGCAGACCAAATGTGAAATATGGTCACAATCTCCCCTTCTGTTCCTGAATCATGGCATTGAATAATGGCCACAAAAGTGTTTTTGCAGAACATTATGATGTCACAGTGAAATTGACCATTGGCCTTTTGGATATAAAATGTCATCACCAAAAGTGGCCCATAGTGTTTTGTGAGATCATAGTGACCTTCACCTTTGACTTTTGACCACAAAATTCTAATCAGTTCATCCCTGAGTCCATGTTTGTGCTAAATTTGAAGAAATTCCTTCAAAGCGTTCCTGAGATAATGCGTTCACAAGAGTGGGACGGACAGATGGATGGACAACCCAAAAACACAATACCTCCAGCAATTGCTGTTGCTGGCACAGAGGTATAATAACACCTAGGTAAACACTATCTTTGTAAGAGCATATTCTGCCAAATAAAGACTACAATGAAACAATTTATTGGGTCTCACCACTGCCGCCGCACCATTTCCTTGGCAGTGAAGCAACACATAGACATCTAAGGGATTAAAAGCTTTTATGCCAAGAATGTGAATCTTGGGAGAATCTGGAACTTACCGGGAAGCAGCCCAGAGGTATTGTTGTTAAATATGTAGCCGATAAATACTGTATGATAGATATTATCTATCTATCTGTCTATCTGTCTGTCAATCTTCACTGATTGTTTCATTAGCATCTGTATATTTAACGGACCATAAATTTTCCCTGAAGAGGATTTTTTTTCACCTTGAAAATTGAGATATGTCCGACTGAGCACATAATCCTGATCCTGAATTTTGATTTAGGCTGCAGCTAGTGTTTGTGAGGGTGCACTCTCTCTGTATGCGCTTCAAGTCAAAAGGCACAGAAGCTAAGACCTAAGATCTCTGCATGTACAATCTGTTGGGAATGTGTCATGTGACAATCCTTTTTTATCTACACAGTTGGTGTGTGTGTCTGAGTGTGAGTAAACGTTTGTGTGTGTGTGTTTCTGTGCTTGTGTGTGTATGTAGCTCATATAAGCATTGAATCACCATTCTATCTGTGTTTCCTAGGTCGCACATTTGCAGTTAGCTTAGTGAGGATGTACATATCCATATCCTGCAGTTAAAAGCCATGTAGATTCTTGCAATAATTGATTTTCTCTTTGATTTTACAATTACACTTGAAGAACTGTCTTACAGTAATCAGAAGCACTAGATTGTCAAGCATTGTGCTGCTCTTTTGTTCCCTGACTATTTATGCTTGTGACAGTTCCTGCCCTTTTTTCTTGAAACACTATTATTAGGAACGCTCTGGCAGAATCAGTGTTCTTTCATTTCTTAGAAGATCCCCCAACAAACAAGAATTAATGCATACCTGTAAAAACATAGCTTCAGGCCCTGATCAGATAGGAAGCTTTGCAGTTCTCATTCTTACAGTAAATGCAAAGCACAGCCATAAGCACTGATAGTAAGAGAACGTTCAAAGGCCACAAAGTTGGTTTCATCATTCTTCTTTCTATGCAACTATCTAGTTAGAGTTAGATATCTAACCAAAAATAATAACAAGATAACAGAATGTTGTTCTTATGTAAAAGGCTGTGAATCCCATTCAGTGTAGCTTAATGGAGCTGTGATCTGCTGCTTACTACGCTCCAGGGCTCCAAATTGTTTCACTATTTGATACTAAAGCCATATATACCTTGCAAACAGTGAAACATATTCAAGTTGGAGTGAAAAGACGGATGCCACAAAAACACTAATGCTTGCTACATGATCATGGTGTTTGTAGTTTGTGCTTAATATGTTCTGTTTTTATTGATGATTATTATTATTTCTTCTATTACTTGGTATATAGATGCCTTGATTAAGAAATCATCAATTAAATGTGTGTGCTTACACATATGTTCCTGTTCAAAGGCCAACAGTTAGAAAGGGAATCATCATCAACATGACAGAGAGACTTAGGAAGATTGAAGACATTGTTCTTTATTTTTGTCTTGTTGCATGTCACCCATGTCCCACTTTTGAAACTAATGTATCATAGTGTTTTATGCTTTTTTTATGCGGAATGATTCTCAAGCTGAGCCAAATTATTATAAATATAAATGGGATGTCAACTATCTGTCACAACAACACACCAAAACACAACAAAAACATCATGCAACATGAAATTTTGCTTTGAATGTGTAAGTTAGGGTTCTTTATAAGGTCTTGTCAAAGGAGAAGTTAGCATGGTGTGTCTCTTATCTGAATTCGTGTAGAGAGGATAAAAGAATGACAGTCTCCCGGCCACAGGCCAAATCGAACCTTTCAATCTTTTCCCTGCAGGAACTGACCGCTCAACTTTGTGAGCCAAGTACTGCACACTGAATGCTGCAGTAACCTTGACAGGAGCTGATCTCTGGGCTTATTATCCTTATATTCTGTAGTGGTTGTTATGGATATTTCATAACTGACCTGAGCCACAAAATGTCAGTCTGTGCTTTTGTCTTCTCAAAGAGGAGATAAAAACATGGCTGTTTGATAACCAGGAGCCTCACAGGTGAACCAAGGCCAGAATGCAGGGCATCGCCAGATGAAACAAGACAAAAACCCAAGATACAAAATGAGATCACAGATTTATGATTTGGAACTGATGACCCAATTTCTCTGATTTGCTTAAAGGCTGGTTTTGGACTCTCAGGACTCAGACAGGTTGGGACCACCGTCCAAACCAGGATGAGTTTTCTCAAGTTGTCTCCCTTGATCGAGGTTCATTAAAGCATTCCCAGAACTTTCAGCAGACTCCTCTTTTGGTTTTTCTTCTTCAAATTGAAAACTGCTGACATCAGCACAGAAAAATCCACAACAGTGGTATTCTTATCCAGAATAAATCCAGACCCAGTGTTCACAAGTTTGAACTCTGACCTTCATTCTCAACCCCTATTCTCAGCCCTGCTCCAATCCTTAAGCAGCCAGTACACTCTGTCAGAACTGGTTGTTGGATGGTCTAAAAACTTAGGAAAGTCCCTCCTCGATAGCTGTTTGATATTGGATTAGGAAGGGCTTGTGCAGGGCCATTTATGTAATTTTGCAAAGCCAATAATCTGACATTGATGCCCACTTCATGCCATGATTGGCCAGCTGTGCAGAGGTGAGAAAGGAGCTAGCGTCTGAACTTCTCTCTCTAGCAATCTTTTTTTATTCTTGACTGAAGTGTTTCTGTCACTTTTCATTTGAACAACCTAGTGCAACACTATGAATGCCTTCTAGGAGAGACTGTCTGAAAACGTGTGTTGTTATCCCTGTATGTAAATAGTATCTTCCCTCTTTCTATGAAGGCCGACTTTTCAGTCAGCTTTGAAATGTGGCTGTTCGGAGCAATCAACAATCAACCCGAGCAGTTTTGGCATTTTTCAACGTTTTTCATACTTTTTGACCCCCGATGCTTAGCCATATTCCAAGCATCCCCATCTCCATAGATATTACCATTCCCTCTCCTATCCATACCCCGAGGCCCATCCTCTCCAGGCCCAGGCCAGGGTAAACTCCTGCCTTCAGTAGCCTGTCCACCCTGTGCCCTGGCTGTCAGCTTTTCAGGCAGGCTGCGTTGACAAGGGGAGGCCACTAGGGCTGTCTGTCATGGGGTTATTCTCGGGGCGGAGACGGTTCAGCTGATTCGCTGACACCGGCTGGCGTGTGCGGGGGCTGGAAGGGCGGGCATTTGGCGGGGATTTACAACATGTGTGTGTATGAGTGTGTACGTGTGTGCAATTGGCGGGGAGCTACCAGGGGTTAGCCTTGCCAGATGACAGGTATAAGGGAGGCGGGGAGAGAGACTCGGGAGGCGATAAAAGAAAGAAACACAGGGCTGGCTCTGACTACACACCTAAACACACACAGACACACGCACACGACCAGTTGAAGGACAATGAATAGGCTTCCAGACCTCAGCAATACAGCTGGGAATAAATGCCCTGAGCCCTGAGAGAAGTAAAATGTTGGATAAAATGAATAAAGTGATCTGACTCTGCCTCTTATAGCTGATTACTTGCAGATTACATCACTGTAATCTGCAAGTTCCTCATTATTTCAGTGTTTTTGCAACATTTTTTTTAAAAGCAATCACTACTGTATATTCTGTTGATGAAGTGTCTCTATTGGTGGTTCTTGATATTTTATCTATTCAGACACGGTAGCTATTTCTGGTGATGCACAATTATTAGGTAAATTGTATTCTTTAGGATTAATTTGTATTGTTGAACAAATATGTTCAAATGTTGTTGTACACTCCATTTTAATTCATGTAAGGGTAACTTCATGGGATTTCATGATAAAAAGTCACATAAATGCAGTGCAATGTGGTGATGTACAGTATCTGTGTGCCTTTTTGTCACCCCTCTTGGCCTTTTTTAATGATCTTAAGGCCATCCCAGCAGAGTCAGAGAGACTGTACCTTACACCCTGCTGTAGTCTCGTCTGAGATCTGGGAATCTAAACACTGATATTCAGTATTTTACAGTGTCTGGGATGTTCCAAGCTTGACACCCTCCACGGCTTCTTTGGGAATCTGATGCCCCTGCTCAGATTGCTCTATTTGTCTGTGTGTCTTGTTGGTACAATAGGACTATAACACCAGCAGGCATAATGTGTCTGATCAACTGTGTTTGCACAGTATGTGCACCTTTAAGAGTAAGTTTGTTGTTTAAGATTTTACAAGTGCACTGGAACTACAGTATATATGTGAAAAAATCTACTCAATAGTTATTCTGTGTCTGTGTGTGAGGTGGTGATAATCCCTTGATCTCCATCAGAAGGTCCCAGCGACATGCCAATGCTGACTTTGGCCACAGGAGCCAGGACAGCCCAGGCGCCAAGACAGCCCAGTTTCACTCATGTGGTGCCAGCACTGTGGGCCTTAAACAAACAGGGTCAGCTTACAAAGACAAAGGAATGACATGGATCCACTGGACTCTTAGTCAAGTCTTCAGATTTACTCTATTCATAAATCTGTCAGTCTCCCTGCACACAGGCATATTCACAGCAGCTGGGGGGTCATTATCCAAGCAGAGACATGTAATGTATTCGATTTATCTACGCAGCAATACTGTTATGTTTGATTTTTACAACTTAAAAGTGAGCCTCAGTGTCTTTCTTGTGATCACTTTTTGTTAGGAATATTTACAGAAAGAGTTACTGCATCTGAACCATTTCACTTTTTTTTACTGGCTGTCTTTGACATTACAATTTGTCTTTGATAATTTCTTAGCTGATAGCTTCTCATATATACATATAAAAAAACAATTACTGAGAAAGTTTCTCTGTTCTTACCTTGGACCTCAATTATCTTGAGAGTTTCTAAATCCTACATTAGATAAATGGCAATTGACTCTTTTCTGTTTCCTATAATAGAAGCAGCATCCTGACACTGCAAATGAGATAGAGTTCAGACATTAGTATGCTGTTAATTTGACCCTAGGCGCCTCTATGCAATCAGATCTGAAGCCAAAGCACTTAGCCTATGCTAAGGATTAATGACGGCTATCTAAAACAATTTGGGAGCCAATCAGTTGAACTGAGGAGGGTAAATCTAATATGATAATTTATCTGCATCAACGCGACTCGCCTGGCAGGGAGGAGTATGCTAATTGCGCGACCCTTACCTAGTGACTGGATGCACACAGCTGGGTGTGCTGGCTCTAGCTCTGCTATTAGGGAACTTTGAGGGACTTTGGAGTTTGCTGAAGCGAGTTCTCCTTGGAGGGTGATGGGAAGTGAACCCCGCCGCTTCACACTGAGCTCAGCCCTGCTCCCCTCAACCCCTCCATTTCAATTTCCATAATGTGCCCGCCTCCAATGACATGACAGCAAGGCGCAAATAAGTGTCTATATTGGTATCAGATGGAGATGTAGAGGATAGGGGTTTTAATATGGTTGGAAGGCCTCCCCAAGGGACCATTTTTGCCACTACAGAACATCAGTTACACAGTTACAACAATAGTCTCTTAATTGATTCGTTTAATTAGCCGGAGATGGAGCTAGCGCTACAGCCTGTCATCCTGTATCATAGGGGGTCTTCTCTGCAGCCTGCATGGCCAGCCTCTTACCCCACACCAGTCAGACTTCCATTAAAGTGTAATTATATGTAAATGAAAACTACATAAAACCCCCTCTCAAGTTGACCACTCAAACAGTTCTTTCAATGGCTCTTTCCCTTCTCATTTTTACTAATAAAGCAAGAGTGAAAGAGCATTTTGAAATGCAGCAGCCAGACGTTTTTAAAACTTAACATGGAGGCATTTTAAATCTTTTGCCCTACTTGTGAAAGACAAGCAATTAATCAGTGCTTTTGATGGAGAGGTAACTCTGTAAATCAGTTGCCAGCTTTGTATTGTAGGGAGTGAGTGCACTTGCGTGAGTTGGGGGTTGGAAAGGAGGGTGGGGATCAGGGGGCCTGTATGGGGGTATGTAAGAGTTTCTATTTAAACTGATGCCTCTCAACAAAAACAGCCACCCTTCCAAATCCTATGCTCCCACTGCCCCCTCCCCTCGCCTTGTTGTTTACCACAGCCCCAACTTCACAAGCCCTCTTGGTATGAAGTTGGAGCCACAGAGCTAAGAGCAGGGGAGTGATTACAACTTCCTTCAGTGTGAATAGTGCAGATGTCGGCCTGGCCTCAGTGAAGCAGAACAATGCCCTCAAAGGCGTCTGGACACAATGAGCCTTTCTCCTCTGCCGGAGATGTCTCTCTATAGCAGCTTGCAGCGTGGGGATGCTAAGCAGGTGGCACACAGAGAGACAGAGACGGCCCCGGCCCTTTCAAGTTCCCTCAGCTGAAAAGCATCAGTGGGTACATGTGTGGAGGAGTCGCCGCAGATTGCTTCTGTGGTCAGTCTGGGCATTAGCGTCTGGAGGTGTCATTTAGCTGTGGATTAGCCAGGCTGCCTGTTCACTGGGGATTTTCCCCCATTGATGGGCCACTGCAAGAAGCTGGGATTGATGCTCTCTGGCGTCTTTCTCTCTGATCTGCCACGGCTTGGTCGAAGATTGAGAGCTCTTTCGCTCTTATATGAGGAAGTTACAAAGTCCACCTCCAACTCGTCATTGATTAACTCTCCCACTCTCCCAGCACCCCTTTTTTCCATATTTCTGCATCACCCTTTTCTTTATTTTTGTCTCAAATAATGATTAATTTACATTTTTTTTAAACAGTAAAAAAATATTAATGAAAAATTGTAATTAATGACGCAAAATTTTAACTAAGAAACTGATTTTTTTTTTTGAAGCAATGTCTTAGGTGACATAATATATATAGTGTCTATTAGGGGTGTGTCCAAATACAAATACATTATTCGGCAAAGCACACATAGTGGATTTTTTACTAATATTTATTTATATTTTATGTACAAATATTTTAAAAATGATCTGTAGTAGAAAAAAATGTGTCAAGCATCACCAGCATGCAGGTCGGTTACATCACTATCTCAGTCTCTCTTCTCTATTCTGCTGTTACGTCTATCAGCAGGTCTTAACAAAGGGAGTCACATCTACCTGCTACATGAGAGTCACATCCACCTGCTACATGATGCACATTTCCTAATTTGGACATCACTCCTGGAGTTGGGGGTGTTCCCCAGAGATAAAGCTGAGCTACTGACACACACAAAGTGCTCCCAAGGGACTCTCCATAACCTGTTGTTCCTTTTCTCTTTTCCACAAAGTTAGGTTGTAAAAAATAGACAATAATGAAAAGTGCAAAGCAAGAATCAGTTTTGAAGTTCTTCCCTACATGTTACTCACTGCGCTGTCTCTGTTATGGGTCTGTCTGCAATGAGGTGATGAGTAAAGTTTTAGCTTAGTAGTCAGTGCAGTTATCTATGATCTGGGAGACTTCAGTTTGAGACCTGGTGTGTGGACCTCCTTCACAAGATAGTTTATTCATGAATACTTATTGTAACACTTCTAAAATTAAAAACATAATAAAAACAAAAACAGAATTTTAAACCTCTTTCTACTTTTATTTGAATACAAATACAAATAATTTTGCTGCCTCAATGAATATAGATACAAATGCAAATACTGGGCCCTCTGCACATCTCTAGTGTCTGTGTATGCTTATATTTTATATAATATTACATTATGTATACATAAAGTATATTTTTGTGTGGTTTACAAATGTATACAACACATTATGTGTTTCCGCTTGATTGTGTTTACCACATCACGTTTGTGTACTAAAAATGGAAGCACCCTGCTCTTATGGATTTGCAGATTTAATTATGACAGCACGAGCGTCCCACCGTGTGTTTACCACAAAGAGTCCCTCTCTATGGAGCTGAATAATTTGCTCTCCACTTCACCAACTGTGTGGCATTACTGTGGTTTTCCTGGGCCCAGTGGAGAGCGGTGGGGACCAAATGAAGAAGAGTCACCTGGCGTCTCCTTCCAAGGTCTCGCAGAGTTAACATGTAATGAATAAATTAATATCTAATGAAGGAGAGGGCCACTATTACACTCACCCTGCACTCATGCCATCAGGGAAGATAGAGGCTGATGACACTAAATACTGCAGTGGGTGCTGTGAATTGACAAACAACATCAAAAGATAGAAAGTGGTGCTAAATACTTTGTGCACTCTCCTACTGTGCTCATTTGAGCAAAAGTTAATGTCATCTGTACTTTTGTTCTTTTGTCTTATTTGTGTTTTCATCTAGTGAGGTTCACGCTGAAACTGTGCTTTCATCACAGTGTGGGCTGATTAAAGATTTTTAACTCTTGTAAGCAGTCTTTTTTCTTTAAAGCATAATTGTTTTAAATGATGTGTACCTAGAATTTATATCTTAATTTAGGCTATCCACTGATCTACTTCCAAATGATGAACATTCACACATAATTTTCCTCTTTCTTGTCCTTTCCTGCTCTATGCAATTACTAACTACACCTAGCCACCTCCACATCCCTCTGTTACAGGAGTGTGTACAGTATGGTGTCCAGTGTATAATGGTGGCAAAACAATATGCCTTCCAGATTTACCTTTCGTGTATCTTTTGTCATTGAGGGATTTAATGCGTCATTGGCACACGTGCAAGGCGAGTCCTGCTGGGCTGTTGCTAATGTCGAGGCCCCCTTGTGAGAGTACATTATCTCTGAGCCTTCCTATTATTCTGGAACAGTCTTTGACTTCTAATGTGCCTATCTACACGTCCCCGGATATCGAGCGTCATTATGAAGCGTACTAACAATCCATTATTCTCATCTCTTGTCATTACAGCAAGCAATACTCCATTAGGTTAAGTTCTCTTGTTTAGTTCTCTTAATTTACATGAATGTCAATTTACTGTCCCACAAGTATTAACACAAAATTTATGCACAACAGCTATGAGTCACTTAATGAAAGATTTTCTCTATTGTTTGGGTGCATTGTTAGAAAAAAAAGGCCAAGTTTTGAGAGTCAGCGGTAGAAAAAAAAACATAAAAACTGTTTTCAGGTTTTATATAACAGCAAATTCTAGCTCCAATTTGTGATGTGTTCTTAAACCTCCTCATACAATCAACAAAATCTGAAGTCTCTAAAGAAAATGCTATAAGAAACACTCCTCATGCAAGACAGCTAAAAGAAAAACATTTTTCAACAAAATGCATCAAATCAAAATTTCACATTTGCATCAGTAAGTGACAATAAACAAAACATAAAATAAATAAATATTCCTTCTCAGTATCTTGCCTGTCATTTAAAACAGGTGACACATTTTCATATACATCACACCTACTGCAATATAATTGTGAAAATTCTTATCTTTGAAGAATTGGTACTGTAATGTAGTCAAGGATTACTATTGATATTTTTGGATGGACTTAGACCTTTCCTGAACTGAACGTCCTTTATAACATTGTAGTTTAGGAAACTATTTCCCCTCCTCAGATTTTCCCACCTTACAGTAAATAACACTTACCCCTCTACATGTGACTTCAAACTGAGTCAGAACTTGTGTACCTCTGCATGTGGTCACACAGTGAATGAGCCATCAGAGCAGAAACAGATCTTATTAGGAACAAGACTCTGTACTTAGTGCCTTCACCTGTGTTAAATGTTCTACATGCTATGTTTTATGTGTGATAGTTGTGTTATAATCAAGATAAATGTGCAGAATCACTCAGAGTTAGAATACAATTGCACATTTTTCATCATTTGTGGTTTTAAAACAGAATTGGCAGAAGTGCCCATGAACAATGGAGAAAAACTGATATTATCAATGATCGGAAGTGGCTGCACAGATAAGGCAAGGAAAGTTAATCAGATAGACCAATCAGTGTTTGTGGTGAATGTAAACAATACAGCTGCCAGAGGTGAGACACATTAACCTCTATCCTGAAACAAATATTATATTTTTAGGTCTAGTGAGTGTTCAAAGTGTACTTTGATCCAGTGCCCATGCACAGAGAAAATCAGTGCTGACCTGCACGTTAGCTGACTCCTCAGAGGAAATACCAGAGTTTTCTCTGGCCATAGTACACAATACAATAAATGTAGAAAGTTAAATAGACAAAGAAGGAGGGGGATGGCAATAGCTAGTGTAGTGGATCATTTTTAAGTGGCCACAACAATAACAGGCAGTAATGACTTACTATTCAAATCAGCAGTTGCTATATCACCCCCATGCTGCATGTATAACAGAAATAAAGCTAATCTTTGGACTAAGCAGCATTTTGAGTCTTATAGGATATCACATTTTTAATGGAGTTCATTAGATGTGGCTTTTTTTCACCAGTTTTCCTGCCACAAACATGGCACCACAGTGTCAGCTAATGATCACCAAGTGACAGACCAGCCTATTTTCCTGACCAGAGCAGTCATTATAATGTCAGCACAATAAACCTAAACCAGGAGGAAGGGAAAACTAATAAGGATAATTAGATCAGAAAAGAGTAAAAAAAAAAAAAAAACAGCATGTGTGTGATGAACACAGGCTGATTGTTAAATACACCAATGTGAATGATTAAAAAATAAATATAAAAAAAAAGACAAAAAAAATTGAGAAACATAAGGTAATAAATAAAAAAATAAATAATTTAGTTTGCCTGAATTCAAATTATATCAATTAAATTACTTTTTCACATTCATTTAAATGTAACTTTATTTAAATATGTGGATTATGGTGGCCAACCTTGTGCTTGCTGACACTAAATGCTTATGACTGACTAAAACTCTCATTTATGTATTTCCGAGCCTCTGAAATGGTGCCTAATGAGTCTGATAGGGATGTGATATGACACTATTTGCCATAGTCTTGTTCCAGAGAAACAAGCCCAAAGGAAACCCAAATTCCCTGATATTGAGTGTTAAGGTGAGTGCTCCTTCTCAACAGGAGTCAAGGCAAGCACATACACTATACCTCTATCTCAGATTACACAGATCAGCAGATTGAAAAACATGGGAAAACATGGGAAAACATGTTTTCCCATGTCAAAAAGCCTGCAAGTGATGATAGGTCCTTGGTCTTTGCTTTTACCAGTTTTGTTTTCTTTGTACAGAGTGGCAGGTGCATGTCCCCCCAGTCTGGACACACCATAAATCTCTCCTATTTACGAGCAGAACCATCAGTACCTCACCAAAAACAACAAAATATGTCACTGTTCCCCCTATTCTTGTGTCATGTTTGTGCAATGACATCACTGACCACTGACTGATAAATTACTCTAATGGGCCATTCTTAGGCAAGAGGGCATGGTAGGGTCATGACCTTGAGGATAGAGGAAATGGTTGCAATAAGCAGGGGGTCATCCTTCTGTGATAACCACCCCTGCGTCACCTGTGACTAACTTACTGTCTATCTACTGGGCACTGAATGCCTTGGTCCTCCTTTACCAACAGGAGAACAGCACGAGGTCCTGTCGTCCTGTCCTCCATAGACAAAAGTTTGGCCCAGAAGAACAATAAAACAGTGTCAGTTTCTACAGGAAAATAGAGACAAAGTGAAAGAGGAAACAATTCGTTCACAACAGGACACAAGGCCGTTGAGGATAACCTGCCTTCAAAGATGCTGGGGTAGCGTATCAGAATAGTTTAGAGGTGGCGCACTTCAAAAGGCTTGGTGCGGCTCCCGTACCGAGTCGTTTTTCCTGCTATTCTTGTAGGTTGGTTTTGGGTTGCTATAAGTAGCCTGCATCCTGTCCCTCTGTGGTCTCAGGTGGATAGTTTTTGTTTTTGTAGCTGGGGCCAGGCCTTTAATGGCTCTCTGTGCTTCCACTGCCTCTGTTGGCAGGGCTGATTGGCTTGTTAGCAATGTACACATATATCATACTAGAAAGCTGCCAAAAACTCTTGTGTAACTCTAATTAGGACAGGTCATTTTCTGTGCAATGTTACATTAGCCTGATGATGATGATAAGGGAAACAGTCTAGAAAAGCATAATTGTAGCATAAAAATTATGCTTTTCGTCATCTTCATTTTTGTTTTGTAGCCTTGATTTACTATAGACACACACAGATTAAGTCTTAATCTACAAGGACATATCACTGAAATACAAAACAATGATCTGAGCAAAAGTTAAATGAAAGTGAAAGGTCAATACAATTTTAATAAAGTGGATATCTGAAACTTTGATTTGTTAATGTCTTCAAATCCTCTTTGTCCTTGTGTGAGAAAGCATCTGTGCTACGCTTGTCCTAAGTGTCACTGTATCCGCCTTTATCCCCTCAAACCTCCTGGATAAATACAGGTTTGAAGACGTGCCAGTCTGCAACTTTAGTGGACCCTTCCCCATCCGTCTGTTTGTCTCTGGCCTCTCCTCATGTTCCCCCCTTTTCAGAGCTTTTGTGTCCTTTTGAAACATCTCGTCCATGTTGATCAGTGGTGGTCTGCTGGTTACCTCTGCTCCTCCCACAACACTCAGAGGCACACATGGCCCATTGTTTGGAGCACCAAGCCTGATTAGCGTGCACTCACCAACAGGATTGGTAGACAAGCCACTTAGTGGAGTAAATGACCTCTGTGGTGTAATTAGGTACAGTCTGTGGTAACCTGGTGGTCTAAATTCTGGCCAGAGTGCACCTCTGCTCCCCTTTCCCCACCTGCACCTTTGTTAGTCACCCAGGCTTCCCTTGGTGGCTAACAAAGTCCATAGTACTCCATGCTCGCATCCCTCTTCCTCCCCTCAACCTCCCCTTCCTCCTAATGGCTTTCAACTTTGTCTGGCTTTCCTCTCCACTGCCCTGAACCTTAGGTCAACCTCCCCATTAATTACAGCTTCTGGTGATTACGGGAATGAGAGGGAAAGTGGCGGAGTTTGCCTAGCGTGTGGCGGTTCCAAACTGGGAAGCTTGAGGACTGTTTATTTAACGATACTAGTATCTCAGGGTAAGTATGTTCATGCCATTGTTTCCCTGTGACCCATGACCTCTGTTGCCTGACATTAATCAAGCCATTTGTGCCTTGGGGACTCATGTATTTTCTCATATCAAGTACCTTTTTAAAGCTAGTTTTAGTTTATAGTTTATGGTTTTAATGTTATGACATAGTTATTAGCAGTATAAAGTACCTAGTTTTGTTTTGTTTTTTTACTTTTTTTTTTTTTTTACCTTGTAGGAGCCCAGCCGAGAAAGGGGGCTGGGTTGGCAGCACACCGGCAAACTCACACATGCTAACGGGTGCAATCACAGCCTCATATCCTGATTGTGCAGTTGGTAGTGTGGACAATGAGGGCGGAGAGAGGGAAATGTGCACGGCAGCTTTCCATTATGAGATAGTATGTATTACTGTAATCCAGAGGGCCTCCTGCTCGCTGTGGCGTGTGCCAGACTCCTGGGTGGGCAATCTCAGAGACAGTGGGGAGGCCCAGCTTATTTCTGGGCACATTTGGCATGGCCTATATGGCTGTTACAAGAACTAGAAGTGGAACAGAAGTCATAAAAAGACGTTTTGATATTTTGGGGGAAACTTTTTAAGTGCTTGAGGTGAAAGGTGTGTTTTATTTATTTTTTTGCTTCAGATGTGGTGACTATAAAAAGGGCAGGTTGTTTAACATGCTAATAACTCAGTGAAATGATGGTGCCTCTTTCTGAAGCATGTTAGGAATAAGAATATAAATTATAATTTCCTCAGCAAATTAAGGCCTGTGTCTTGCTCTTCCATTTTTTAAATGGCACTCTTGCTTTCATGAACAGGTGTTGTGTTAGATTTTCATTTTTTAAATTATCCTATTGTATATAGTATCAAATAAAGGGACACATTTGAAAGTTGCATATATGAAAAGATTGATAGGACCTATACGGTTTGTAATTGGTCCTTGGCTCTTGTCACTTACTTTCTTGTGGTTCAGTTGTCAGAGACCTTCACAGTATGAAAGCCTGTGCTGCCCTGAAGACCACTTGTTGGAAGCCTGCTGATCCTCTCTGAGTCTGGAATGGCCTCAGGAGACCCTGAAAGCCTGTCAATGCTCTGTCAGAAAGCTTATCCCTGTGCTGATGGCACCAGGCTGGCACTGGAGCACAGCTCTCCACTGAGACAGAAAGAGATGGTTGGTGTCCCACTGGAAATGTGTCTCATGCCTGTTAAGGTGTCTGCAGGAACATTGGCACGAAGCTTTCTGAGGGCTTTGCAATGAAAACAGAACATAACACATTCACACACACACAGTGAGAAAAGGCAAATCGAAGTAAATTTAAATGTGTGTGTGTGTGCGCGCAAGGGTCTAGGTTTGGTTTGGAAAGTGATGGGGTCATAAATTTGACAGGGGGTCTGATGGTCCTCCCCCAGAAAATTTAGAGAATTTTTCATTGTATTCTCTGCAATTCTACACAATATACTATGACTATATAGTACTTTTCTGAACATAATAAAAGGTGAGAAATTATCAGTCAGTTGAAATGTCTGCCTCTATCTCTCTCTGATGCCAACCACTATGTAATACACCTTCACTTACAAACATATTTGTCTAGTTTTGGTCTTGCATGTTGATTTTTAACAATGTTATCAAAGAGTCTGTCTCTCCCTGATACCTGTATTAACAACCACTAAGTGATACCCCTTAACTTAAAAAACAAAAAAGACAAAAAAAGGGACACTGTTCATGCACTTAGAATAAGTGACGCGATAAGTTGGTTTAACAGCAAAGTCATGAAAATGAAGGACCTGTTGATTGCAATACAACGCTATATAGTAAGTTAACTCACCAAGCATGTGCTCACTGGTAATGTTATTTGCTGATAGATGTAACGCAATTGAGTTAACTCAGCATTTTACTAAACACATAGAAATAAGACCATATGATTCTCCTTTTCCTGACATCCATGATGATAATCCAGACCGCTGAATTAAGAGGTAATTGCAGGAGGTTAAAAATAATTAATTGTAATGTTAACTACAGTAACCCTGGAGTCACACAGATGGGATGTGAAAATGGGGAAGGCAGACTAGCAAACTAGCAATCCAGGAAGAATTAAACTTGTTTGGCCAACAAGTACAATACTAACATGAGAAGAACAAGAACAGGTAATGTTAGCCAAGTCAAAAGTAATAGCACAAAATCCTACAGCACACCTTGTCACAACTTTTAGCTTGCTAGCTAACTATGTTATCTGTTAATGTTAGCTAGGTAATGTCTGTACAGTGCTAACCTTAGCAAGGCTATTACGATTTCTGGTCTTCAGTGAGTTAACCAGCCCAGGACAGCTGTGTCTTCCATATGACTGAACAATCTAACTATCAACATGTTTAATTTGATACTGGTACTGTAACGTTTTGATCACAGAAGGCAAAGCACCTGCAACACAACAGCCTGGATTGTCTTATGCTCTAGCAACAAGTTCTGTCCTCTGATTAAGCGCACTGCGCTGTTTCTGACTCAACCAAAATGCATTATTTTTTCCCACCTGCATTCCACAAAGCACTGGCCTACTCTGCCTCTCATTGGCTAGTACTTGCCTTTGTTGGATAGGTTGGTTTTGTTTAGGCATGATAAGTGAGATACTTAGGGTTAGGGTAAAAATTATCAGGGTTGGAGCCAATCAGTCTTCACAGAATGCTGGAGTTAATCCTTTGTAGAACCAGTGGAAATTATATTTGATATAAACACATATGTAATTAATATCAAAATGTGGTATGGACAGGTAATCAGAAAAGTGGTGGGGACCTGTGTATAAACTGACATAGTTGATACAATTAATATAAAATGTATTATTATCTCCCCCATTACCATTAATAAAACAAAGTTTAAATAATAGTTTAAACTTTTGTTGTTGTGTGGATATATACTGTATAGAGGTTCACACCCTCTATGAAAGCAGGTGTGAATCTAACCTCAAAGGGGTACGTGATTGCCATAGTTACTGAAATAACAATGATGATCGTCTCAAGGTCATAACCTTGTGTGACCTGAGTTCAGGGGGAGGTTGTCTGTGGATTTCCCAAGAATAATAAGTGGGAAATCTTCACTTCCCAGACCTCCCAGTAACCCTACAAAGTGAGAGATTTACGAGGCCCAACGTGGGCTCCCCTGATTGGCTTTATGACAGGACTTCCACCCTGTTCTCTGCGTCTGTCATTAGGGGGTCCTCAACTCTAAACTTAGGCTGCTATGGAAGGTGTTTTGCTCAGAGAGTGGTTTGATACAGAGGTATAGGAGTACTGGAGCAGAGTTGCTGCAAGGGTAATTACTGTGGAAATAGGATGGGTTAGCAGTATACTGTACATTGTGTTTCTATAGCACTGTGCACATGTTGCTGTTCCATTATGTTCCAGTGCTCAGTATCCCTATAAACTTGTAAACTGAAATATACTATGCTCGCATGGATGAACAACTGACTTTCACTCTAATAGACACATACACATACACACTCACAAGCATGCACTGGCACTAGTGGAGACATACATGGGTCACCTGGCAGGTCATGCCCCCCCACTGGTCAGCCCTGCTGTAAGATTGCATTGATTATGTGCTTGTCTGCAAGCATGCGGTCAAGCATGTGCATTTTAGCATCTGCACATAGTCTATGTTGGCACATAGAGATGAGATCTGTGTGTGTGTGTGTGTGTGTGTGTGTGTGTGTGTGTGTGTGTGTGTGTGTGTGTGTGTTACACTTGCATGTCCATGGACCAAAGTCATCATGCCAGCATTTTCAAGAAGTTTGACAGGATCATATTTTCAGAAGATCACCATGAGGGGGTAAAGCTCTTGTCTTGCTGTTAGCTTTACACTCACTGAAGGAGTATCTGCACCAACGTGTGAGGAAATAATAGGTCAATAGTATATTTTCAAACCAAAAATGTCACAAAGAGACATATACTAACCAACCATTTTCTCACCACTGTGAATCTCATTAACAGTCTCATTATGGTTGGAATACAAATTGAAAACATGTCTAGTTAAAAAGTTGCAACATAAAATGGAATGTGCTTAGCATTGTTTTACACTGGTGCTCTCACATTTTTTTTTACTTTTTTCCCCTCCAAAATATCTAATCTTGCAGTACAATATCTGCTGATAGTACAGCAATATTAAACTTTTTTCTCATATGTATGGCAGGGTAAGATCAAGAATCGTTTATCAACTGAAACCAGGACTTTTCACTAACCTTAACCTTAACCTTAAGTGCTTTTGTTGCTTAAATCTAACCACACATGGGGCTTAATGCAGTGCAAACCTTGATCTCTGGTGTCAAAGTCCTGCATTTAGTACATTTTTTAACCTGATGGACAAATGTCAACTTGGTTTGTCAGAGTCATGACAAATTCACACTGGACTTGTGTCTTCATGTCAAGGGTTAACGAAGAGAAGAGAAGAAGAGAAAAAGAAAAGACAGAAGTGATAAATTCTGTGAGAGCCACATTTGTGCCAAATGTAATTGAATGTTCTGTGTATTATGATGGCCCTTCAGATCTCATCTCATTTGTTTCTTATCTCATTTGTTTCTCAACAGTGAGAGAGAGCTATGCAGTCCACAAGAGGCCCACAAGTGCTTTAAATGAATACGATCTGCTAATAGCTGTGAGAAGACTCCCTGGGAGCAACCATGAAATATGTGCAAGGACCCATGACCACTGAGATAATAGCCCCTGCCCAGACCATGGATTCTCTCTGTCCACTCTCTCCTTCACTCCACTCCTCTCCCACCCAGGTTTGGAGTGGCTCATGTCTGGGACAGATGGTAAGTTGAGGCCCCTGTATTTCCTGGCAGAGCAGGGGGAAGGACAATGCCCCATGGGTGATATAAGGATGAACAAAATTTGTCATCCCATCAGTTTAATAGCCTTTTTCTTATGATTATTCTCCTGTGATCAGGATAATAATCAGGCACAGTGCATAAATACTTGCATTTGTGCATGTCTGTATATATTAATGTTTTTATTGTGTCTCTGCATATGTGCATAAATGGGTTATACTCAACTACGATGGTGTGCATTTGCTCACAGTATGACATTTTTTATTTATAGCAAAAAAATAAATAAAACTTCTTTCTTGACCATGCAGGTCTATAGTCAATGCACTAAATACTAACTGCAGTAAGCGAGTGTTGGCTATTTCCTAGCAGGGAGTTTTGTGTGTAGGAGCTTTTTGTGTGTGGAACCACATCCAGGGCAAGAAAGAAGAGAAGATAGAGGCAGCTCTAATTAAAGCCAAAGGAAGAGTGTCATCTGCTGTGAACTCCCAACTAGGGGCCACAGCAAATCAATGGACAGCCAGCACCGTCATCATCATCAACAGCTCCCGATCAGAGCAATTGGAGGGGAACAAAAAGGAATGAGAAAGACTCTACCAGGAAGCTCCTACCACCTGTGCAGAGCAAAAGAAAGCAGGGGAGAGGGAGACAAACACAGGGAGAAACAGACAGAGAGAACAAGATTGTGATGCCACGGTTCCAGCTATTGTGAGACGTTGGAGATTTATCATTTCTTAGTTTAGGGCAGGTGATTTTGTCATCATCACCAAGGACATTCTATTTTGATAAACAAAGGTGCAATTGTATGAACATTGGCTCTGAACTGAATGATCTAATGACCCCTCAAAAAATATTGATTTTTGGGCTTTTGCTAGAAGATCAAACCGCTGCATATGGTGACTGCCAATGGTAAATGTTCCTGGGAATATAAAAAGTGTTCCCCAAGAGCAGATTTAGACTATTGAACCCTGTGAGCGGTATCAGTGCTCTCCTGTCTATGTGAACTACGCCTCTTGGCCAACAAGCCAAGGGAGCACTGGATCAGATTCTTACGCAAACACAAGCACATAAACGGCATGTTCTCATGGCATTAGCATTCCAAATGTTTTTCAAGACGAATGTGAATGCGTCTATTTTTGTCTCATAACCCGCTCTCTCAGATAACTCCCTTTGAATAAATGAATTCTGACAAGGGGAATCTGCATACAAAAACACAGCGGGTTTAGAGGCAGCGGCTGGTCCACTGGTGAGGGCCTCCGAAGCTCTCTCTGAATCTCTTCATTCACTGCCTGCTCCTTATGGACTTACGGTTCTTTAAATGGCTGCCTCTGTTTATCCCCTGTTCACATTGGAGTGAGGCGGTGAGGCATACAGCTGCACATTCAATCCTCTGTGCTTCTGGTTGGCACCTGCACATCTTTTTACTTACTATGTCTTACAGTGACTGAACCTTTTACTGAAAAGTTACATATCTGTTGAAAAGGGGCATTTCCGTTGTCGGGGTCAAGTTTGCCTTTTTTTTTTTACAAGAAGAAGTTGGAGAATCAAACAATAAAAGTCATTCTGTGTACCGCAATTTATTGCCTGCTTCTAAACACGCAGACAAACCTACCAACATGCTTTGCTACATAAACCTTACATTAGGAAATTGTGCAGCTTTTGGCACTCCGCTCATCATCCCATGTGGTGCTGGTGGGCATATAGAACAGACTTTCAAAGCAGTGCCATCTCCATATGTTCACCACGATAATCTTTTATCCTCTTTTATCCCTGACTCTGGTTCAGTCCCTTCCTCGCCTGTGGCAACAATTTTATTTCTGCATCAATTAGCACAGTGATTAATACAACAAGCAAACAGTTTAGAGGTAATGGCACACAATTAACATCTTTCCCCATCATAAAGGGTATGCTAAACACTCACACCAGCACACTCTCTGCCTGGAATGGAGAGAAGTGTTTTGTCCCTAATTCATATGCTCTGGGATGGAAGTGGAGTGGGCCTGGCTTTGTGCTATCACCACATTAATCTAATTATAGATAGCTGAAAATGAGTCTTGCAAATCAGGACTGTGTGTGACACCCTTACCCCCCACCCCCTTGCGCACACACACACATTGTCCCTTAAATAGAAGAGTGAATGAGAATGCCTTTGCTTTTCAATGCACTGCCAACACGGAAGTGCCAACCCACTCTTCAAATGCCAACATTGCTGGTGAAAAGGCACCATTCACTCGCTTTGTATCCAAACTTGTTAGTGACTTACTTTTACCACCTACCCCTGTCTCTTTTCTCTTTTCCTGTTGTCTAATTACAAACCCATTGGCACCGGGAGGGTGTGCATGGGTAAATAGAGCTGTAGGGGCCTGTCATGTGTGTAGTAGTGGAGAGAGGTCCTCGCAGCGCTGAGGGATGAGATGATTTGTTGTGATTGACAGCTACCTTGAGACTGGCCTGATGGAGTTGTCAAAGCTGTATGCTAACAGCCTGTTTCCTTACCACTGCAGATGTACTCTGCTCCGCTGTACTGCACACACAGACACACACACACATGCACAGCATTTTCTAGCATTAAGCACATCATGGGAACTCAAATATTTATCAGGACAACGGTTTTTAGATGCAATATGAGAAGAGAATGTCAGATTTCACATCAAATTTTGCTTTCGGGGTTATTCTAGTATAAACAAACATTTTGTACTGACAGTTTCACACTGCCACCTCTTTCATATCACAGTCTTGTTTTTTCTGCAAAGCCAAGACAGAGCTGTATTTGAGGGTGCTGTCTTGGGCTAACACCGGGTGTGTGAATACAATGGCAATCCTACATCTGGGAACTCAGTGGGAAAACTATCCTATTTCTCACTTGTGCTGTTAGAAGAGGGTGTTCATTTTTACAAGGTGGATAGTGTTACTACAAAATGAAGTTGTGCAAAATTCCCTGTGAAAATCTGGTTATGAGCGTTAGCTACAGTATGATTTTGACTGCTACTATTCATCACATGAGTCCACTGAGAGTCAGCAGAGCAAGTTTGTTTATGGTGGGCTGAATCCCTTCCCACCCTTGGTATATGTAACAGAGTTAGAAAATTCTGTCATTAAAGACAATTACAAATCGAAAAACCCAAACTTAACTGCTGTTTATACTGTGAATGTGTAGAATGGACACATCGCATGTAAACATATTTATATCCATGAATTAAGATGTATAGTACACTGTAGGGGCAAAATGACCATAATTGTTCTGTTTTGACATGGTATGCAGGCATTGTATTATAGAGTGTGTGTTTGTTACTGGCTTCAAGGAATTGCAGCAAAAGGAAAGGTGTGTCACGGCTCAGAGGCTCTTGTTCTTTAATGGGGTGCAGCTTTAGCGGGGTATAGAATGACCATCCTTACTCTGCGCTTGGTCACCGGATTTCTCCTCTGGCCCCAAGTCTTTTTTCCTTTTCCCTCTCGTTTTCCCTCGCGCCTCGTTCTCCTTGCAGTTATTCATCCCAGGAACAAAAGCTAAGTGTTTAGCTGTGAGCCAGATCAAGGGCCTGCTTCTTCCTCCCAGGAAAAGGTGGAATAACAAACATGGCCAACGTTGAAATCAGCCATACCTTCTGTTGGCTCCAGACTCCCACATCTGTGCCGCACCTCTCTCCGTCTCCCACGCAGCTGCTGCTGAGGCTGGGGAGGCTTCAGCCCAGTGCCTCCCAGCTCCTTTCGCCTGGGAGTCCCCTGGGAAGCAGCTGACTGGCACCCAGACTGCCAACCAGATGATGGATCCTACCAGGAGAATCAGACGTGACAGGGGGAGGTGAGGCTGCAGGAGTGGCCACCACTGAACCTGAGGACGAGGGGCAGATGCGGTCAGCTGCCTCAGCTCTCTTTGTGTGTGTGTGTGTGTGTGTGTGTGTGTGTGTGTGTGTGTGTGTGTGTGCGTGTGTGTGTGCGTGTGCCTGTGTGCGTGTGCGTGTGTGCGTGTGCGTGTGTGTGTGTGTGTGTGTGTGTGTGTGTGTGTGTGTGCTTGTGAGTAAGTGTTTGCATGCTACGTATCCAGATATGTTACTGTCTGTATAAATGCATGTGATTCAATGCCCATGTCTGTGGGTGGTTATTTTGGCACATGCAGTCAGTCAAGTTTTTTTTTTTCTTTTAGTTTTTCACTCCAGTCACATTCTCCATCTGGACCTGAAATATTTTATTAGCTGTAGGATGTTAAAATCTTTTTTGAAACCTGACAAAATATCAGCGTTTGTCATGTCTGCTACTGGACCTCCCCAAAACTGTGACAGATGCCAAATGACACATGTTGAGGATGAGCATACCAAATCACGTTGAAAAGAGAAGAGTTAAATGAACAGAGGGGAATTTGAATTTTTAGCCACGATATTTCTGATTTTGACACTAGATCCTTAATTCTCATAACTGGTAAGCAGTCGAAGAAGTTGCCACAGGTGAGTCTATTGTATCTCTAAACTGTATGTTTCAATTATTTAAAAGAAGGAGAAAAATGTATGTTTAAAACCTTTTACTGGGCTCAGCATATTGTTTTGTCATTTCTGGCATGACCAGCTTGATCTTGTGATACCAGCTGGATGAAAGCTTCATTCTTGCCCTGCGGCGTCCCGCTGTGCCATTGCCTCAACCAGACACTCTGATGGTAAGTGACTGCTGTAATTGTTCTGCTCCCAGCTCTTACACTTCAGCCGTCCAACTGGCTCCTTCCTCCTGGTCATGCCACATTGCCCCCATGGGCCATATTGGCATGGACCCACACACAGCCCCCCCCCCCCCCCCCCCCCCCCCCCTCCCCATACGGACATTTAATACAACTGTACAGTTTGATGTTGATGCGGAATTTCTTTCAGATGAATCCCTATTGATGATTGCAGCACTTACAGAACTCCTCTCATCCTTGTATCAATACAAAAAAAAAGAAGCATTAAAAATAAATAGGATTCAATATGAAATCTATACCTGCTTATCTGTTTGATGCTGTGAGCAGATTCCAGTATCTCTGCTTAATCTCTGCCAAAGTCTGTTTGGAAAATAATCTAATTATTGGGTTGATTCACCCAAATTACAAAGTGATTTTCTCAATGACAGCTGCTGATAGCAAAAGTCTCAGCGGTGAATATTTTAAAACATGGGTGAATAAAAAGAAAACTGCAGTGATATTTGCGAAGCTTTCTAGTACTAATTGGGAAAATATGTGTTTTAATTTTTTTTCACCACAAAGATATTTTTTTAAATTAAAAAAAACCCACCATAAAAAAATGATGACTACCCTTGTACGTAAGTAAAGTGTTTACTTAGCAGCCTGCGTGTTTTCATCGTCATCTCTCTGAGATTATGCATGGACTCAAATGCTCTCATTGCCTCATGTAGCCTCTCAGACTACGCCAGCAGCCGGACACACGCACACACAAACACACACAACTACACACACACACACACAAGAAAACAAACAGCGGAGAGGGGAGTAAAAGATGAGGGGAGGGTTGCTCACTGTACTGTACATCAAATATTAAATTGTTTACCATGGCGAATAGACTCATCTTAGCCCAGTCTGATTGAAGTGACAGTCTTTGCTGTGAGTAGTGGGTAAAGTGGATCAGCCCTTGTTATATGGTGGGGACCTACTACTGTAACTAAGAACCTCATTTCCCATTCACTCTGTTGTGTCTCTTCTTCACACGTTCCTGTTGGAAAAGGCACCCGCTCTGCATTAGTCAGGCCTTACGCTGATATCTTTGCTTTTGGGTGTTAACGTTGGAGCCCTGTAGCAGTCTCTGTCCGTTTGCTTATGTAACTAATGTCATACAGTGAAGAGGAAGAAGAGGAGGAGGAGGAAGGGAGGAAAAGTGAAGAAAATCAGTGAGGAATTGTGAAGAACAGTAAACTCTGCTTTAGCGCCAATAATGTTAAAAGATGTGTGCTGCAGCTACTACACTGTGTGTCCATCAGCAATCCATCTCCCTTTACCTACAGGGTATGAATATACACACACATACGTGTGCATACACACATGCATGTACACTCTGAACACACTCAACCTGAGGGATTTGTGTGTCTGGCTTTTATCTTGCCTAACCACCAGTAGTCAAGTCAGGAACCTAGTGAATAATTCACCATATTTACCTGCTCCTCTCTCCAAGACTTATAATGTTTGTATTGCTGCACAAGTAAATGAATGAATAAATAAATAAATAAGTAAATGAAGCACCAGGTGAACATGTGAATGCATAAATAAGTAAAAGAGCAGGGAGGCAGGCCGGTGTCTCAGCCAGAGGTATGTTGCCATCTTCTGGTTTTGGAGCCAAACTTCAGGGAAAGGTACTGTTTTGCCCAGATACCCTAAAATGCTCCATCTTTCATATTTGTGAGTTAAATTACTTTAAAGTGAAATCTGTGTCTTCATTGGCAGCACTATAAGACCCACATGAAACATTTAAAGATCACTGTCTCTGTTAAATGTCCTTATTTCACATGCAAATTTTTTGACAAACTATTCACAGGCCACCACTTGCTTGGCTGAGAAACTTTAACCAAGTGCTTTCATTACTTTCTTTGAGTTTTGTCTGAATGTGCTCCATACAAACAAACCATGAATACATGTTATTAATGAGATTATGAAATGATGAGAATCTTATAATACAAGAATATATGTATTTGATAGGTGACTCAGGGCTTTATTTTGAGGTGTTGTCACAAGTTGTTGCCAGAATTTAGATGCCTTTCTTGTTCATCTAATTTGCATGTATGATTATCCACATATGCCCTCCTGTTCCACTACTGCTCGGAATATGATCTGTGCTGTGGCAGGGTGTTAATTGGCTTGGCCCTGCAGTGTGTCTGTGCACTGGTGTGTGTCTGTGTGTGTGTCTGTACCTCCACACAAATGTTTGCGTATGTATATGTCAGCATGTTGACAGCGTGAACAGTGTCGGAGTCTCTCTCGGCGGCCCAGCACATGTGGCTCTCCTCCAGTCAGAGTGGCTCTTTCCTCTGTTCCTAACATGCGCTCTGTGCCTCCCCATCCCTGCCCAGCCCTGGCTGACTCTGTGAGGCCCTGTCCGCAACAGACAGGGCCTCACCAAGGAGCCAGCCATTTACTCTAGCTAAATAGTTAGATTCTATAGACTGACAACCAGAACTGGGTAATAATTCAATGTTATCAGTTATAGTCTTTCAGTGGAGCCGAAGACATGATCAAATCATCATATAAGAACTAACAAAAGAAAACCATAGAAAACTATTTATTCCACAGAACATCAATTTGATTACTTTTATGTGTTTTTGCATTATTTGCCATATTTGCCATATAATGATATATATATCCATATTAGACAAATATTCAAATTAATATTTTGATAGTGATTTTAGACATATTACTCAACCCTAAATGTAACATACTGTACAAGCATAACAAATACATATAGACTTGTTTTTGATCATTTCTTCCAGCTCTCCTTTGCCAAAACAAAACATGTTTTAGAAATGTAATGTAACACGTGTCCAGTCTCAATTACAATCTGGTGTGTAAAATGTGTATTGATGTCTGTATCATTCAGTGGAAAATTCAGGAAATCTCAGGAAAGTCCTGTAGAGTTTGTGATGATTCCATTGTTTTGTACAAGGATGTCCCATGAGATATTTGTATGCCTTCCTTTATGGCATCCAGAAACTTCCACAGCTATGTTCCATCGTGTTGCTGTATGGTGTCCAGGTTCTGTTTGTGTGTCTTACCTGCCAAGTGTTCATGTGAGTATGTGAGAGTCTGTATGCTCTATGTGGTGCGATGGTCAGCAACATGAGAGGTGCTGCTTCCTTCTGTGTCCAAAACGTTTGTGTGACTGTACTTTGCGTGTTGTTGTGCTGTCTGTGGTGTGTAGTTTTTGGTGGGTCGGCGTGGGGTGCTGAATAAGCGGGATGCCACGCTGAGTGGGCACATGCCCCAGAAAGTGCCAGAGGACAATCAACAACACAGCCAAACACACACACAATCTTTTTCCCTCCCTCTCTCTCTTTTCCTGTCTGTATCTTTTCCCACTATCCCTCCTTGCTCCTTTTTGCCTGCGGCAAGACAGCTGTGTCCATCAGGCCGTGAGGCCCGTGACATGGGTCACACGCTAAGAACCCACTAAGATCATGGCAGCGGAGCAGTTCTTCTAGCTGTTTGTGCAGGGAGGAGTTGTGCAGAGGCTCCCTCATGACCCTCATACAAATAGTGAACAATCCATTTTTCTCAGTGATAAAAAAAGAAAATCTGAAAAAACTCCTTCAGTTATATTTTGTCATAAAGTTGTTCTAAATTTTATTTATTTAGATTCTATATATTGATGCCATACTTTCTACTTTATCTAAAAATATTTTAGCTGTGTAATTGTGATTGCATAGATGAAAATAATACAAAGGAGCCCTGTATTGTTACTGACACTGCATAATATATTAATTTGAAAAGTGACAGATTGGTTAAAACATTTAGGCATTAAAATGAAGAGCAGCAGTGAACTATAATTATGATTAGATAATTCAGTCAACACAAATATTGAAAATTTTCTTTCTTTCATTTTTCAGTTGGCAGGCCTCACTTCACTCTATTAAGTCTTTTAATGTGGTGCTGGAAGCTACAGAAGTACAAATGGCTCCACAATAATGAGTGGACCATCATAGCGGCCTCTGAATGAGATCCATTATGATTTCATGGCTGGCTGGGCAGAGTTTTAACTGCATGCTCTTTAAAAGCTGTCGTCAGCTTTGCTTAGAATTACCTGTATCTGTTATTTTGTGTTACACAAGGAGAATGCTAAAAGAAGAAATTGCAGAAAACATAAATCACTCACTTAATATCAAAAAAGGCCAATATAAAATACATTTTACATTTTATTGATGCAATTTAAAATTGTACTAACTAAATTGCTGGTCTTCAAAGCTGCCAGACCAGCTCAACAGTATATTTAATATGACAAAGTAATAAATGAAAATGTCTTTAGTTTCTTATCTAAATGTATTTCCAAACAGCTAATTTGATTTAAAGTTAAATATGAATGCACATATATAAAATATTTATAAACTTCACAGAATCTTATTAAATATCACAAGTGCATATAGAGATGTAGAAGCATAAGTGGCAAACAGAATCGTGCAAAAAAAAAAACTGCAAAAAAGGTGATTTATGTGTAAAATCAAAAAAGAAAACTTTTTCTGAATTAAGTGTCTATAACTCTGAAACAGAACTCTAACTCAGTGTTCTATAGTGTAATGTTCACTGTAAAGGTACCACAGGGCTTGAAAACATACTTTACAGTCAAAGTTGTCATATATTGCTGTTTATCTGCTTGAACCTGTAATCAGTGATTAATCCTGTGGATTAATTGCTCAAGTCAGAAACACAATATTTCAGATACTTTAGAATTACTTTGCCTCCTAAAAAGGTTGGTAACTTGTATAACACCACTGTAATAATTTACATTCACATGTACTTTATCATCTTCTTTTATTCTTCATGATTTTAAAGTTACGATCATTCCTGCATTTTTTTATTCTTTATGTCACTGTTCGTTCACTTTTTAATTTCTCAAATAATGCATCTGGATTTTGATTTTGTTGTTGTCCCAGTGCAAATAGTTTTTTGTGGTAAAATTACAGTTATCCTGCAGTTGGTAATCCATTACCCCCCCAGCCATGTGGAGCTGTATTTATAGTAAAAATATTGTCACACATTGCCACAGCTGCTCCAATTCACTTAATGTCGGGTTTTAAGGAGCAGCTAAAAGCTTTGCTCCAACAGCTCCGTGTCTTTGATGTCAGGGAACTAGATATCCCCCCAGATCTGGAACACAGTCCCAGAATAAACACTGTGGTCTGGAGGTTAACTTGCAGAGCACTATATAGCCCGAATGCTGAAATCCATACGGCTTCAATGAAGGTGCCTCTCTCACTCTTCTCCCCACTTCACCCTTCATTCATTCATTGCTTTCTTTCTCTCTCTCACACACACACACTAGAGCAGCTTTTGTAACTTTGCGTGGTGCGGCAGCATGTGCTCTCTCCCTCTATCTTTCCCTCTCCATCTCTCTTTCTCTTGTCCTCTTTCTCTGTCCCTTTTCACTTGCGGAGGTTCGTTTGAACAGAGGAGCTGTGCTCTCTTTGACCTGTGCTTGTCAGTGTTAATTGTATGGGTTTAATTACAAAAACACATTTAGCACGTTGAAAGGGGTTTAAGTTAAATCCTTCCTCTTCAGACCAAACCTCCAGGATTTAGATGTGGCAGGGCTGTATCAGCTATCCGAGTCAGATTAGATGTTGCCTCTTATCTTACCACAGCCTGTCTTTTGAGCCGCCTTTTATTCAGCTGTCTGTCTGAGGCTTTTCCAGGCTGCTTAGATGCTCTTAGCAAGGCAACTTGATTTGTATGATGCATCTCATTGACTCTTTAAATAATGATTTAGTATTCCTCTTTGCTTGTTACTTATTAAATCAACTGTAAAAACAAACTTTTTAAATCTTTAAAGAATTTTGAAATAAACCTGCTGTCAGGAAAAACTGTATCTACTGATTTATTAAAAGTTATTGCACAATTTTGATTCGGTCCAAAGACCAAAACAAATTAATTTTATTCATTTATTTGCTTGTTTATACTCACAAAACCACCTTTGCTCCATAAAATGGTACATTTGCAGAAGCAATTAAAACAATTTAAATTCTATAGTTTCTGTCAGAAAAAGATAAAAGTATAGACGAATGTTAACAAATATTTAAATTACTACCTTGATGATTTTAAAGTTTGATCTATACATTCCATAGTGTTAACTGGGCACACTTTTTGGAAATATCTTTAAATAATGAAACAGACAGCATTATGACATAATTCTACAGTAACTGACACGTCCAGACTTAATTCAGTTGATTCACGTCCATTGTGAAGCAGCCAGTGAAGCTCTGTTTAATCACAAGGATTTGTCATGTGATTGACGGACTGTTGACAGCAGTATTGGGGCAGTATTTAGCAAGGTCTCAGGACCCCCGTGGCTAAAGTGAATTTTATGGAGACACTGGTGGGTCGCTGGCATAACAAGAAGTCAGGCAGTTTTTAAAGCTGATGCAAATGAAGGTATTTCATGTTGACATCTCACCGTCTGGGGTGTGATAGTTGATCACTTTGTGCATGGTGGGAAAACAAAAGTGCATGCAAAGCCAACCCTACAGCATAGTCGCTGTGTGTGTGTGTGTGTGTGTGTGTGGTTACACCCGCCAGTGTCCCTCTCTGTGTCTGGGAGCAGAGTAGAGTACATTAACAGACCTAATTTACAATGTATGGACTCTGCGGACTGGAACATTTGGAGTTATGAGATAGTTAAGCGCTTGGTTAACAATGTTTGGATTGAAAAGGGGGCAAATGGCAGGTATTTATCTTGCGTGTCTCTAATTATGAGTTGTTACTAAGAAGATTTTTTTAAATGACTAGTAAGAAAAAAATCTATATTCATAGGAAAATAACTGAAGGTAAGTTAGTGAGGTGTAATTATTAGTATGCATAAAGTTTATGTATAATTCAATTTAATAACTTTAATTTGACACATCACATTAACCATATTTTAACTTACTCCACTTCTTTTTCATAATTTATTCAATTCATTTTTCTTTCTATTTTACTTTTCAGATTTTAAAATACAAACCTTGTTTTTTTATCTTTTTGAAATGTCCTATAAAGTTTGAAATGAAAACTGACTGTACTTTTTGTCAATGAATATCTGAGAAGGAGTCATTTACTCTACTTGATGCTGTCTGTTTCAGTTTTATTTCCAATAGATTTCAAGAGAGAGAACTCATCCCTAATAAATGAGGTTTCATTCTGCTTAATGTAGATAAACATGGAATTTTTAATATTGTTTTAGCAATTTCAACACACCCAGTGAAACTTTAATTAAGACTGCTCTGGATTATGAAACATGATAGGTTCTACAGAATATTTATTCAGATAATGTTTTAGTAAATTTTCTGTGGGGTGATTATATTCTTATTTTGAAGGGAAAATGTAATATTATATGCTACTATAAATCAAATTGTCAAATAAACAATGCATTTGACCATATAAGCAGCACAAACTGTTATCTAAATTCTAAGTAATTTGGGGTTTTTATTTGTGTTTTTTATAACCTGGAAAATCTTTGATCATGATGAACAAATGACAGACAGTTTTTTCACATTAACTGCAAGTCTTGAAATGTAGCTGACATTCAGCTGCAGAAATGGCTCATTCACTCACACATCATGACTATCAGAAACTAAAACGAAATGTTTTTAGAGAGAGGTTGTACTTTCATAAAATCCATATGACATGCTTTGATGTTTTATCTTTGACCCCTGACCTGCACATTTTTCCCTTTACAGAGAAAACAAAAAACAATATTTTCTCAAGACTATTTCTTGAGGCTTTTTTTTCACTGCAGTCCTGAGGTCACGGTTTCATAGGCAGCACTGCCTCTAGATGTAACACTGAGAACTACAGTCCCATCAGAATCTGTATTACACTTTTTAAAGATAAGGCATTTTGTAAGAAATTAGTGCAGTTTAAAGATCGCCTTTGAATTTACATAGGTACCTTTTGAATTTCCTGAAAAACCCTCATTTCCTTGTAATCCTACCATATTTCCATTTGTCTTAATATGTGATTCTTTAATCTGACAGCTGGTCTCTCTCACATTAAAAAAAAATCACAAAAAGCATAAATCTTGACTCACATAAGTGATTTCAAATTTGTCTCTTTCCAATGAAAGGATAAAAATGAGAATGAATGAATTGCAGCTCTGAGGTTTAATTGCTTTTTCATGATCCAGCAATCCTGCAGGAAAATGCAGCGTAAAAAAGCCCAATTAGAGTCTTTTCACTTTGTGCTGGAGACAGCAGGGTTCAGGCTGATTGTCTTTCTCTGCTAGTTGCTCTGCTCCAGAAGGTGATATTGGGTTGGACCCCTGTTACCCTCCGAGCCTTCTGTTAAATTTGGCAGAAAAAACACCGGGGCTCAAGGAAGAACAAAGGCGTGCCGGTTTCACCATAGAACCAGAAAAAGAATCCCTGAAGAATGGATTAATTTGGTCTAATCGAGGAGACCCATTCCATGCTTACTCTAGCAATGAGAGCTATTGGAGCAAGCAGGAAATGGCTCGGAAGTTCTTTAGCATGCCTCCCCTATACAGCAGATGCTCTGCATTAATTGGTCTATGAAGGCCTGACCTGGGGTTCTGTGCAAGGGGTTTAAAAAGCATATTTATTATTTGCTATAACCTGGCGTACATGATGTGTGCACACAAGGGTCGTATTTCATGATATTATACAGTTCTTAATGTTGTGCGTGCTTCAGGGAGCTGGTGTTTGGGAGGTAATGTTTTAACAGCAGGTAAGTCCTAAACACCATTCATCAGAGGCCTGCTCTCTCCCCTCATCCGGCCACAGCCATGACTGATGGGCCTGTCTTTTGTATGAATGTTTAGCACAGTGGAAAGCCATATGCCACTGGCACCAACTCCTGCCCACCACCTCCTACTGTAGCAGTGGTGGAGAGAAGAAGGAGAAGAAGAAAGTCAGACTGAATGGTAGGATGAAATGAGATCAAAAGCGAGGATAACAGAGGACAAAAATAAGTGTATAAATGTTTTGCTCTAAACTCACCACACTGTCACATTCTCTGGTGCTGTGCCTACATCTACTTACAACTTTAAATACAGTTAGTAAAACAGATGATGGGTCTTTTCTGTCACTTTTACACTACGATATACCAACAATATACCAACAAGGAGTGTACATGTACATACACTCAACTACACACATTAATAGTGGTAGAGATGTATTTTTAATAAGAGAAGCGGTGGTGGGAGGTGAGAGGGGAGGTGGTGCTGGGCTGGTCCATCTGTCCCAAGCAGCCTCTCTCCCAGTGCTGCTGCCGCCCCCTCGTGAGAGAAGCACAGCTGTTACTGGAAAGCCCTACTGTCCAGAAAGGGGCTCACACTCCTCCCCTCCATCCTCCATCCCTGTGTCCCTCCAGCCCTCCACCTCTCTGCCCAAACACCCCTGCAAGAGGATGAAACGAACCAGTAAGCCCAGCCACTGTGCAGTCAGCCTGCGCGTCTGCAATTTCAAACCTCTTTAGATCATTTTTCATGCTCGCCAGAAATGAATAATGCACACATTAACTGGTGCCAGTTAATAAATTTCCGTCTCACTGCACTATATTTTTCAATAAGGGTCTAGCTGCTTCGTTTTGTTTTGCAAAACAGCCTCAGAGGACTCCTGCTGCAAATTATCCCAGCCCCCCCTAAGTCAAGGAAAGCCAAAGAGCCTTTCCTTGACTTAAGAAATGATAAAATGATCATAAATTGCCTTAAATTTTCACTGTTGCATGCAAATGTCAGTGAGTACATTTGCCATTTTGTTATATACATGATCACTCATTGTGCTTTTCTCAGCTGAAGATAATACACCACAACATTTTTCACAAGAGTGCATCTTCAACATTCAGCCCCCAGGGTACCGCTACATGGAAACAGAATCAATCTTGGGGAACTTCCAGGCTTTGTAAGAGAGCCAAATTGGCAGACTATGTCCATTATATCAGTTCAGCAAAGCCCTGGCTAGCATCTGGCCACACTGGACGTTTTATAGCCCATCTCTAACTATTAATCATTGGCCGCGACATCACGGACTCTCAAGAGGGTGGCTGGATGCTCCGTTACAGAGAACACCACTGAAAATGCCAAGGCATGTAGACACGACAGTCCCAATAACCACTGACAGTAGCCCTCCTTAAAATGACAGAGTGCATCCAAGCCAGACGGACAGAGTGGTGTCAGGGAAGCGCTGTGACAGGCGAGGGGACCCCTCTGAAAATGCCACCGTGCCCTAGTGGCCCACCGTGTTGTAGTGCACTGGTTGTATCTGTTCTGAGGTCGTGTCATGTAATATGATCTAGATGAAGCGGACAGGGTGGGTCCCTCTCTGGGATGCGGATGGGGTGTCAGACAAGCTGCTCCTCTAATAAGGACTGCCATTCTAATGATCACTCAGTCAGCCTAACCTCTGACCCCTACTGTTATAAGACACAGGGAGGGGCAGGCTGAGATGGTGGGAAGGACTGCGGGTTCAAATGCGCAGTATTTACATCAATTAGACAGGCAAGATGGAGGTGCCCATCAGAGCCCATTAGGATTGTTGTGGTTGGGGGGGGGGGAGCGGGAGGGAGGGACAGTGTGGGCCCTACAGAGGCCCAGCGGACACATCACAGGACTGCCCTTGATCACATCCTGTCACATTGATGAGAACTCTGTCAAAGCCACTCTTACAGATGTATGATATGTGACCGTGTGTGTGTGTGTGTGTGTGTGTGTGTCCTCTAAGCTGCCATGCCTGCTTCCAGTCTCTCACCAAATAGGGCCAACCACAAAAACAATAAAACTATTCACGTTAGACACAGTACAGTATTTGCCTTCCATCCCGGTGGGCATCAAAAGGCCACGTTCTTGCAATGCCAGTCATTCAATTTCAGGGTGACCACCGCATGTATCCCCGCTGCTGCTTCATTTAATGTCTCGAGATATTTCAATAAAGCAGTTTTGATAAGCCTTGTGTTTCTTTATTTTGTTGGGGGGTGGCTGTTGGTGCTTATCAGATGCAAAATAGCACACCTGCTGTTCCAAAACACCCTCAGTGGGTTCAAATTAGTGCTCCCCTGCTTCTTGTTCTGCTGTTGAATATGCCGCTGCAACAAAAGGCCGACAATGGGGGATTTTTTTTTTATAACAAGTTTTGTGGCAATCAAAACAAAATGCCTTGTTGAATTTAGTATTACAGATTTGTGAAGGGTGTTTGGCTGTGAACAATCAGTCATCATTCTCTTAAATCCATTGATTACAATGATCAAAACTTATCGGTATGATTAGCAGAACGCAATAAAGAGCCCCACCTGGGAGTTGATTTCATTATATGATTGTGATGGACAATCCGAGCAGGTAAAAGGTATACAGAGAAAACCCAGAGAACAAGGAGAGGACTTCTTAAGGTTGTAGTATCCCATCTTTTATTAATGTCACTCCCTAGGACAGCAGGTTTTTGTCAGTCAGAATGGATAATGAAGATGTTGGCGGGCCAGTGAATCCATCCCTTTAATACTAACATATTTTATGATAATGAAAGGTATTCAAAGAATGATTATGATAAAAGTGGGCTCCCCCACTGATGTGCCAGCACAGTTGTGCGGCTAGACTGTCAGCTGCAGGCACTGAAAGAAAGGATCACACAGAAGGTAAAGAAAGGATCCATAAGTACATAAAGCGAATAGCTGATGGTTTTGTAGCCAAGCGTACATCTGCAGCACTGCATGTTGCACTGCATGACGAAAAAATAATAATATAAGGGAAAAGCTTTCAGTCTTGAATGTCACTATTCAAATCTTTTTGATCTTTTTCTGTCTGCATTCACTCCATAGCATGAAGCCCTTTCACCACACTGACCTTTACATGGGTCTTGTTGAAACAGGTTTAATCTTCAGCTAAACAATACTTTGAGTGTGTCATGTATATAGGCTATTTGTTGTGGTTTCAGCTATATCTACCACTGACTCTTTACATCAAAGCAGCAAAAATAAAAAACAGAGTTGAGTAACAAGGAAATTTCATCATATTAGTTGCATATTTAGGAGGTCATATACAGAGGACATCGCTGGTCGTGTGTGCTGTGGCACCCCCCGATGAGAATATCAGTAACATCTTCCAAGCATCAAAGCAACAACTGGTGTATTGTACTGTATGTGTAAACAAACTTAGCGGCCCCTAAAGCAAAACCATACCAGCCTGCCAGAGCTTCAAAAGTTTCCTGCAAGCTGTAGGAAGCAGGTGAAAAAATAGAAGTGTGTTGAACTTTGACCTCCCGTGCACACTTGTTGACTGATGTTTCACACTGAGGTCGCCTTTTCCCTCAGCAGCGATCTTCAAGAGGAGCAGGCCTGTGTGTGTGCGTGCATGCGTGCATAGTCCCCGGGGAGATCATCCCCATCTCCCTTTGAAGGCTCTGTGCTATAGAGCTGTTTTCATACAGCACCGGCTACGGGTTTCCTGTCTCAGCTGACCCCTTGTCTCCTTGTGGACACTTCAGAAAAACTTGCCAGGACAAACACCTTTCTCCCATTAACTACAGAGGCTCCAGGAGGAGCAGAGGCAAAGGGGGGAGTGCCATCCCATTCAGGAACAAAGAGCTGGGTATTAAAAAACAAACAGTAACCACATCAGCCCACCAGTGGCCAACACTTACCAGCTCATACATCTCATGGACAATCAGTGTGTTGTGTTTTTCCTGCTTGAGTAAAGACTATGCTATGAACATGTGCAGACTACTGCTCTTGATCCAAAGCATCACAGAATTTTGAGTATAGGAACATTTGGGACTTTTGAGAGAAGGCCAATCCAAATAAATTTTACAACAGATTCTCTGGATCCACACATGCTTGGTGTTCTGTCCAGCTGACACAACACAGGGTCAGAGATGAAAAGAGGATGGGGTTCACCAAGTATCAGTTCCACATGGCCTTCAGACAGGGCAAAAAAACAGCACAGTGCAGGCGACCATGTAACCAGAACAGGCATCCAGCACACCTGCCCCTGATACAACTCAGACCCATGAAATCAAATGATGCACACGCAGTCTCATACATGAAAAGCTCTCTACTAGTTAAAGCTACAAAATGACAAAATGCAGCTGTTCTAGACTGCTTTTCCTTTCAGTTTTCCTCCTTTACACTGTGGATTTTTTTTTTCAAAGACCAAAACTAGAGCCTCATACACAAATTATCTTTTTTTTTTTATTTCCAAATGCTACAAAGCCAGAATTAGTGTGATAAAATAAAATCAATTGGAACAGTGGAGAAATGTGTTTCATGGTAGGCAAGGGTCCTGGTGGGCTCCCTCAGGGTGTGTGCTGTTTAAGCTGGTCCAGTTTGCGTCGCAGCATGTTGTAGTTGTCTCTGGTCCCTGGAGCCTCGGGGTCTAACTTTAGAGACAGCTCATAGTGTTTCTTTGCCAGTTCCAGCTTTCCCCAGCGATGATACAGCACAGCTGAGGACAAAATGACACTTCTTCAAGCTGAGAAGCAGCAACAATTTCAGCTCTGTTCATTTAGTGTGTTCAATATAGGTCACATAGGTTGCACAATATTGCTTCTTCTAGTGTGTCCAATTATTTCGGAGTGCTTATAATCTCTTTTCTACTCAGTATAAAATATGTGGTACAGCCCAAGTTGCAGTAGCCTTACCTAGATTGCCATGGCAACTAGCACCATTTGGGTTAATCCGAAGAGCGTGAAGGAAGAAGCCCTCTGACTCCTGAGGAAAAACACAAAACAAATAGGAAAAAAAAGACAAAAAAACAAAACACAATGAATAATCTTAGCTGGTCAAAGAAATTTACCACTCCTGACTTATAACAGATTATGGAGAACCTTTTAGGACTAAAAATATCAACATGCATGAAAAGTAATAATCTGAGTTGAAATGTTTATACCACACTGACTGACCTTATACTTCTGTAATTTCCCCAGGACATTAGCCAATGAAAACATGATAGTGTGGTCATTGGGGAGGAGCCTCAGAGCTTCCCGACCGATCAGCTCCGCTTGACCCAAGTTACCTCGAAGACAGAACAGACAAATACCAAAAATGTCAGACATTCATATTTAGTGATGCACACACACACACACACATATATATATATATTTATATACAGCTTGTGACACATGCTCACATGATATTTTTAGTATAAGCTACACAACACAGTAGACAGTGCATATGCTACTAAGAATGTGTGTTAATGATCAAAGGAGTGCAGTACACAAAACACAAACACAAATCATGAGATAGAACTGTAATAACAGCTGGTATATGGAGAATCTGATTGTCTGCTTTATTTGTCAGCAGTGTCTAGAGCAGAGTTTTTCCCTCTCCACACATGGAGGAGCGGTTTAGTCTCCTAATTAAGGTTGAACACAAGGCCCACTGGGTTATTGATCTCTGTCACAGACCCGTCTGATGTCTGGCCAAAGATGGAGAAAAAGAGAGAGAGAGAGAGCGAGGGAGAGAGAGAGAGACAGTCAGACAGACAATGACAGTCATGTTCTGAGTCATGGCCTGTGTCCTTCATTCACAGCTTGCCAACATGTGACTACATATGAGATGGTGTCTGTGCCTATCTGCCTGAATCTACACTGATTCTGCCTTTTGTTTGTGTAATGATCAAAACAAAAGGGGGAGTGAATACCAAAGAGAAAAGAATATTCCCAATTCCTTGCTATTTGAAAATGACACCCATTGTTCTTCTTTTCTCCTTTTTTGTTGTTTGGTGGGGAGCTGGGGAGAGAGGTAGAATTATTTCTGTCAGATTTGGGGAACAAATGCGGTGGGGGGACTCTGAGGGGGCGCTGTTCTGGCTGTGCTTGCCCACGTTTGATCAGGAACATACTGGGCCCTGATTGGACAGTTCCAGTGCCCTCCTGGGAGACTCCGCCCCCGCGGGAGCGGCTTCTGACAAAACGGCTCGAGCGTTTGGAAATCAGAGCATTCTCCACACGGCAGGGAAGAGTGCCTTCAAAACTCAGAACACAAAGCTTTAATACATAAATTTCAAGCATTGCTGATTCCTGCTCTTCCGGTCTAATCTTGTTGGCCATTTAGATTTCCTGCCTTTCCAAAATAACAACGCTGTGTTTCTTGGCTGTTAATGCTGGGACAAGCTGCACACAGAACAGAGAGCTCTTTGAAAGACCCATAAATTCACAAATGTGTGAATATTATTATTACTATTATCTATTATTTGTATTCTTATTCATTCTCATTACAAGAACAACAATAAATATTTCAGATATAAAGAAGCCTATAGGAGCAAGAGGAAATATTGAAGCTTTCCTCCCTTCAAAAATGTGTTTTTCTTCTTGTTCCTTCAGTTGGATGTTCGAGCTCCACTGTGCACAATTTGTGTGCAGAGTTTGACTGTAACTCCGCGGGCTGTTTTCACATTCACAATCTGCTGAAGGGGGAACGTTTCTGTTGCTCACCTTAAATCTGAGTTAAAGGGATAGTCAGATTTATTTGAAGTGGGGTTGTATGAAGTACTTATCCATAGTCAGTGTACCACCTACAGTAGATTGGGGTCAGGACGCCCCCTAGTTTGGAGATGCAGGGAGGAGTACCGGCACAGAAGCTAAGTAATGTACTGTTGTGTACAGGGCTAGTAGCAGAACATATTTCTGCCACCTAAAAAAAGGCCTACAAAAAATAAATAAATAAAAATAAATAAATAAAACTCAATGTGTTCACTATATTTAGAACACTTTCACTGTTTTACCTTGTCGTGCTTTCTTTTGCCACTACATTTTCTCAACCATAGAACTTTCATATTACTATGCGTGCTGTGACTGTATTATGCCGTAGAACAACAGTCTGATCTCTCAACAGCACTTTCTGAACCAAACAGCTGATCTGCAGCTTAATACAGTGTGCAACATGCATAGGAATACGGAAGTTCTACATCATGACTAGTCTGGAGGCCAACTGTGGTCCAGTATGCACTTCACAGTAGTATGATGTGGAAACTTAAAGCCTTGTTCAGCAGTGAAGTGAAATGAACAATATTTTCATATTCATAGATTCACAGATTTTTCAATGAGGGAGAAAAAGAAGATATAGTTTTAAATGATATTTGACTATATAATTGAATATTTTTGTTGAAAAACATATCTGACACAAATTATCATTCAAAGCTGAGTATTTTTATGTCTTACAACATGTGTAGAGGATAGGCCTGACACAACAAATACTTTTGTTGGACATATATATTATATATTGTCCCAGAAATTATTTCAATAAACAATATTATTGTCATTTTAAGACTATTTTACGCCATTGATATAATAATAATGACATTTATATATGTAATAGCATAATAATGCAAATCCACGCTTTCAAAGAGCAATGACCTTCTAATTCTTAAGAATCTTCAGACATTGGAATGTGAAAAAAATCTTTCCCCTGAGCTGCAAGGTTAGTCAGGATTGCCTGCGCACAGCTCCCATCTCTGATAGCACATGTGAACACAGACGTGGCTGGGCAGTAATGGCAGCAGCTTTCAGTGGGTTTGGTACAGGGGAGAAGCTCAACCTTGAGCCGCTTTAGCTCACCAGGGCAACATGGGTGGAAGGATTGGAGGGTGGGCTCTACACTTCTGTCAAAACGCCAGGCCGAGTTATTTGCAGTCAATGCTATATGAGTGGTAGAGCTCTCTTGCGCATTCCCCGCTTGGGATGTGCAACAGTGTGGAATGGCGGCAACTACTTAATAATCCAATGTAACATGAATATCCTATTAGCCGCTACTACTGCTTGAGGAAGATCTGCCCCTGATGTGGACACTGAGGAAGAGCAGGCTTCACATGCCACCTTCCCCCTTTTTTTATTTTAACAGCAGAAGCAAAAACTGGATTTATCAAAGCGCTGAAACCTAAACAACCTGCTGACATAGGTAGACAGATTATTTGCTTCAAATAGATGAACCACACACATCCATGTTTATTCTGGCATCTTTCTTGGCTAAAATGTTGGCAACATTCTTATCTAAACAAACATCCATGTAAAGTTAGCAAAGATGATCAAGATCATGTCCAAATATCACGTACCCGTAGTACACGTAGTATATGCATGGACATGATAATGTTGATAATTACGTTATCATACGTATCTATCATGACAGGCCTAGTAGAGGGGATTTTTAAAAGACCTGCCTGACAATTTAGGAGTGATAGCAGATTCCAACCTTGATTTACAATTATAGCTACATTGTTGTGTGTGTGTTCTTTTTTTTTTTATACCAGTGTTGTCCAGTAGAATGACCATGTTGTTCCAAGCCAGGCTGTGGTCAGGTTTTAGCACTGTTGCATTCCTCCATGCATTCAGGGCATCCACAAATCTGTTCTGGTCAGCATACTAAAAAGAGGAAACTGTTATAAATACACTATAAAATGATCTTTCCTACCAATATGCAGTTTTTCTACTGTCATTTTTAAAAAATATCACACATTGATTTTTTTTTTTTTTAAAGAAACCAACTGCTAAACAGTAATTACACCATGGAGTCTCACCAAGCGTCCCAGGTTATAGTAGCAGTCCGGATATTTTTTCCGGAAGCGGATGGCATTCCAGTAACTCTGCTCTGCTTCTTCAAATTTCTGCAGGCTGTTCTGAACTATACCCAGATTCATCCAAGCAGCAGCAAAATCAGGCCTGTAGAGATTTAAAATTTTTTTTTATCATATTATAAAAAATTTTTCAAGTTATTCTGTGAAATGAATTTGTCGTTTGTGTGTAATGAGTGCTGTATTCCTTTGTGTTGAACAACGTACTGAATAGAAACTGCTTTAGACAACAGCTGCTCTGCCTCAATCAGTTCATTCCTCTCCTTCAGGATGTTCCCCAGGTTGTTCATGGCGTGGACGTAGGTAGGATGTAGTCTGAAAGCCACAGAAAACTGCAGTTAACACAACTCTGCCTTCTCTCGCATTCTATTCAACAAGGAAGAAGCCGATTGGATTGCCAATACTTGTGAGGAGACATACCTGACTGCCTCTCTGTAATACGTGATGGCAGCAGTAGTGTTCCCTCTATCAGCCAAATTCTTACCGACATTATAATGGACCTGAGGAATCAACACATTAAGCAGCAGAGTATGACTTAAAAGTGTATGGTTGTCATTTATTTCCACATGCTGAGAAAAAGACTTAATATATCCTGTAGAGTCGGTCAGGTAAACACACAAAACATGGATCTTTACCTTGGCATTAAGTGGACAGACAGGCAGGGCACTGGTAAAGAGGCTTTGCTCCGACCGCCACTGGTGACTGCGGAGAGCACAGCGAGCTACATATATACACAACAGTGTAAGCACAGATGCACACAGCAGCTTCTGGAATGTGGAAGAAGAAAAAAAAAAAACACAAGTCATTATGACCCTTAAGCTTAAAAGTAAATTCTCTGTGACTCAAAGTTAATAGACTGCAAATGTATCCATGTAACACGTGGACACCTCCTGCTGTTATCATCCCTTTATAGATGAGTCATTAGTCATTTCTCATGTCTGTCCCTACACTACATCACTGAGTTACTGAATCTTCAAAGCTACATAAACAGGTGGTTAAATGAAAGGGTTTTTAACTGGGACAGCATGACCTGGTGGCTTTATAAATAGAAAGGTCGTTGAGTTGAATCTTTGCTAGAAACCGAGGGCTCATCATCACCATGTGGTAGCCTTTAGTTTGTTGTGATCTTTTTTTGATATCAGCCCACCCTACCCTGTATTTGGTCCAGCGGAAACAGCAGTGTCCGACGGAGTAGGCCAGCAGTAGGCAGAAGCCAGATGAAGACAGGTAAAGCACTCTCTCAGCAATGACGAAGCCCACCCTAAAAAATATGTTACAGGCTGGCAGGAAAGGGACCACCAGCAGCACCAGACCTAAAGTCAATGTCCTGGCAAGGAGAAGAGAAAAGTCACACAATGCAAAAGGACTATAATCAAATACTATGCATGACAATATAAATAGCTGTATGACAGTGTATGGAGATGAAATTTCAGCAAAAAAAAAAAGGTAGGCTCAATAAACCACTCTAAAATCATGCCCTTAACTCAGGAAACTTGAACCACACACAGTCTGCCTCTCAAAGCAACAGCGAATTTAAAAAATTCTCGAACTGCAATCGAGATGTGGTGCTCTGGTCACACTGCAGTGGATATGATACAATTTTTATAATCAAGTCTAAGTCTAGAGAGGCCAACATGCACTTCATCTCATCTACTGCGAGTGCGAGATGGCTCTGCTTGCTTACCTCCTTCTCTGGCTGTCCTGCGAGCATAAGGCTTGGCTTATCAAGCCTATCAGGACACACCAGAGCAGCAGTAGCCACACCATCCTCCAATCAGTGACTGACTTAATGAGAGGCACACAGCCCATGGACCAATCAAAACACAGCCACCAGGGACACAGCAGCAGCCAGGCATTCAGAGAGTAGTAGTAATTATAGTTCACTATCTGCCAATCAAAGAGGAACAGGAAGGGTGCAGAATGGAAGAGAGTGGGGAGAGACGAGGGAAGGAAAGCATTTCAAATTCAGAATTAAAGTATTTGGGGCAAACATAATATTAGAGGTTTAATTAGATTTAAACTATGAACAAATTAAACATGCTTCACTGGAGTCAATTCATTATTGCACAGATCCTGACATATATTTCTCATGTTTCAAGAAAATAAAGATCATTTCATGTATAGCCACAGTGTGTGATCAAATGTTGTATCTCAAATGAATCTCACTCACCCTGAGAAATAAATTTTCTGCAAAAGAGGCAGGGTTGTCTACTTCAGTGAATGCTGGTGGTCCTGTTCCCATGATCCTCCAGCGTGCATAGAGCATTGAGAGTCCTCCAAGACCCATGAGAGCCAATCGTGTAAGCAATCCTGATCGCAACATCTCACTCACCTGTCAGAAAATATAGAAAATACATAATCTGTGCTTGTTTCAAGCCCTGATTCAAGAGCGTAGTTATCTCAAGTTCATATCGCTTTACATAGACAATGTATAGGGTTCCTACACCTTTTTCCAAGCATTTTCCAAAATAAATAAATAAATAATATATATACACACACATAATTATTTCACCTCTTCATGACATTAAACCAGATGTTGCTTAATCAGATGAGCTATGAACAATCAAAATGTTTAGTGAGAGCATTCTACAGAAGGGAGACAAATGAAAAAGGAGAACACAACAAAGTTCAAGTTTCAAAATGTGTCACTGACAGAGCGATTTACTATGAAAGCAATGCAATTACAATTTCAAGCTCTTTATTCAAAATCCAGCAATTTTCAAACCTTGAAAATACCACATTAAAATTCAAGCGTTTTCAAGGATTTCCAGCACCCATAGGAACCCTGAATGTATGTGATGTGACATTAATCACACAAGGGAGTGCATAATTTATGACAGAAAAGAGGGGGGGGGGGGGGGGGGGGGGGATAAATAAACTGTAACTCACATTGAGTGGATTCTTCCTAAGGAGTAGCCTCTGGCTGAGTTCATACACATTAACATTACAGATCAGGAGGACATCAAAGGCTGCATTCACACCCTGGAGGAAAATACATAGAGAAGGAAGGAGAAATGGCATTTTAAATGTATATAGGTCAGCAACAAAATGGATCTTTACCTCCAATCACACATGTGAAAAATCATCAGACCTAGCTTTTCAAGTAAGCAAGAACAAGAGATCACATCAATTATCATGTCTCCATGAAGTGTATCTATTGGTATCCACTGATGAGGTCTCTCTTTTAACATCGTTACAACTGGATGTGATGAAATCATAAACTAACTATAAAACGCTCTTTACAACAACAACAAAAAAAGACTTTGTACCAAGACTGTGATGCCTTGTTCTTTACAAAGCATTGCTGCAGCACACAGCAAGAGGCTGACCACAACCCACTGGACAGAAAACCTGTCATCTCTGTCAATCCCTGAGAACACAAAGCCGAGAGCAAGCCAGTTATGGACAGGAAATGCAAGTGTATAAAAAGATACACGCACACAAAAAAAGCAAGCAGCTCCACAATGTTTGATGCAAGCACTACATTTCTTATCTCATATGAACAGGACTTTGTACTATACAGTTTTATAGTGTATATAAAAAGTAATACTTGTGCTAGATACCTACCTCTGTTGAAAGCTTTGCAGTAGGTGAGAAAAGAGAGCTGGAAGAACAGGGCGCACAAAAGGTCTGCTCGACCAACTATACCAGCCACCTTATTCAGATGGAAAGGGAGAAAAAGACAGCATAAGAGAAGATATAATAAGCTACCAAATATACATTAAGAAACTGCCTTATCATATGCATCCTTTCATAAATGCATTTTGTTTTGCATGGCGTATTGAGTTACAACTGCAGGCTTATTAACAGAGACAGGAAGAATCTCTCATTATCAGAGTGGCTTGTTGGTGTGTGTTCTATACAGTGTGTGGGTACAATATGGTTGGCATCCTGGGGTTGCCTGCTTTGATACATACAGCAGGCCTAAGCCAACAGTCTGCCTGCCTCCAACCCCCCAGGTCTCACCTAGTCCTTGCCCTGCATGATTAAAGAAAATGGAGAGGGGGAATTGCTGCCTTCCAACCAGGCTTTACAGCAAAAAACACATATGCTGGCAGGTCAATAAGCATCCCAACACAGCTAATAGTCAGGCCATGCTACCACACACACCTTGGCCCTGCACTCCCAGCTGAGACGGGGCTTTTGTTCTTGGTATGGAACCACTGCATGTTTAGTATTAAAACCTCTGGACTAGAGGCAAGATGCCATGATGCACTGCTGTAGGGAAAATAAGTTTATTTGTAGCCCAAAATCACATAGTACACATCACAAGTACAATGTCTCAATGGACTGCACAAGCCCACAACAACAACTGTTACTGCCCAAGTTCAAAGCAAGAAGGGGAGCTAGCATAATTGGGTACAACTGATGCATCAGGCCATTATATGAAAAATAGCCAATTATGTAAATTGAATTGTATGTAAAACTATTTTTTTTCCATTTCCCCATGAGTTTAAAAATTGTAACTGCTAAACTGTTTAAAAATATATCCAAAGTCCAAGAAGTTGGATGTAAACTAACTGTTTCAATTACAAGTTTTTCTTCATTGTTCAGATTCATTTCTTCCAACTGTGGTCTTCTGCAAATGTAATGAACCAGCGATCACAAGTTCAATTCATTTACTTACATTTTAATGAATTTTAGTTCTCTTCACAGAACTATCACATAGAAAACATGTTTTGAGCTCTTCAAATATAAACAGAATATATTACAAATATTACTAAGCAGAGATTCACAAGGACTGAGTGAAGATTTCTACTGAGACTTCTGTTTATATTATTTCTAAGCATTTTTCCTAATGAAGAAAAATCTGTTTCTGCTATGTTGTCTCATTCACACCTTGATTCCACCGGGCGAGGTTGTGTCGCGTTCCAGCTGTGACGCAGTTTTGTTTTGTCCTCTGCACAGCGTAATTCCCCTGTATTTCAGAAGTGGGGCGCTTTGCTCCGGCAATGCCAGAGAGAAGAGAGCTAGCCCTCTACCTGGAGAGGAAGCCAGGGACCCGGGCAGTCGTGGCACTTCCGAGATTAACCTCTTGTCATCCATGGTGACAAATATTTTCTGACCGGTTGACTTCAGGTTCAGTTATAACTTAATGTTGATGTAATGATGTGATATATGATTGGGAGTCTGCACAGGGCGAAATGCTCAGCTTCCATCAAAAACAGACCAGGCGCATGTGTTTAGCGGAGCAAAGAGCCGCTTCTGGGTCGCTTCTGAAACACGCTGCGGTAGTTGCGACCTTAGAATCAGCTATGGCGACTGCGTCTCAGTCAGAATGCGACACAGATGCACCCGGTGGAAATAAGTCGTCAGTGTGTGAATAGGTGGAAGTACCAAATTTGAGCCCAAATTTTGTATGATTTTACATGTGATCGGACACTTTGGGTTGGTCACTTTACTGTATGTCAAATTATGGAAGCAGAGGCGGTTGAAAATGCAACTCTGAGACTTAGACATGTGTGAATACAAGGTAGTAAAAATCTATAGACGAGCAACAGCTGTATATCTTTGGAACGGCGATTTACTCATCAATGTGAGCTTCTGTTATACTTTTCTTCCAGATGAGAAAAAGACCAAATAGAGTTTTCAAGTCCATCACAAACTATCCAAGTTCTAACTTCCACCATACTTATTATTCCTATCTGACTGAGCACTGCTTGTTTTATTTAATGCTACAGTGAGAGCCAAGCATGTAAGAATTTCAATGTTCTTGTTAGAGATGAAAAATTACCATGAACATGATCTGGACTTACACTTTCTGTGTGGACAGGGTGTGCAGCAAAGAAGAGGGCAGCAAGCAGAGAGGTCTTGGGAGCATGGTTCAGTATCTTACTCTTCTCATCATAAGCCAGTCCGCCAATCAGTATAGCAAACACGTCAATCATAAGGGCAGAAATGACAGCATGGAGGATGATGTTCAACACATGGAAACCAACAGGGTGCAGGCCTCCTGCCAGTAGATAGTTTAACCTGCAACAGCAAGAGAGGGAAATACTTGACGCTTAATGTAAAGTAGGTGAAGGAAATAACAGATGTGTGTGAGGAGCAGCACAAGCTATTTTAAAGCCCAACATGAAATGGTGATGGCACTGGGATGTTCCTGTCACATTAATATATGATGAGAAAGAGGCAAAAAAAGGCCAAGATGCAGAGTTGAGCGATGATTCTTCTACTAGGTCTTTTACTTCTTTTTTAGGAAACCTGGAAGTGTATTATGACACTTACACACCTACCACAGGTAAAAAAAAATGTGGCGTGCGATTGACTTGCCATCTATTTTTTAAAGGGAGGTGTACATTTGCCCCATAGTTAGTGTGAGGTAACTGAAAACTACTGTAAAATGAGACAAAAGCACTATTACTGTGGTTACCTGCATTTTAATATAACATAGCATTTAAAGTGATAGCAGGAACTTTGTTGCAGTGCCATGTTGAATGATTTTAACAGATGACTCCAAGCCAATCAGAAACACTTTTTTTTGTATCCATGGTGTAACAGCAGAGAGTCAGTTCATACGCTACACAAGAGTACTAACCTAAATGTAAAGACAGTGAGAGGTCGGTAGGATTTGTGACTAGAGTTGCTACTCAAATTACTTCCCCAGAAGTCATTTCTCCAGATGTTGTTCAGAGGCGTTGCTGGTTTCAAGTCCTGCAACAGAAAGCAAAATGAGACTAATGCCAGCGACACTAACCGGTGCAGAATGCCACTCCTCACTCTGCAGAAGCCATGTCATGAAGGAGATAACTTTTTGCAATACAAAGGAAGGAAGCTCAATGCCCCATACAACTGTTTGTATGTTGGATTGATACTACTGGAAAAAAGTTACCTTATTGTTGACAATTGCTTCAGAGTCATCAAACACAAACTCCCCATCATAACTGTTTATGAAGCATAGGAGTGCCACCAGGGCGACAGTGACTTTGGCCTGGACAGGAGGAAGCTTTGGCAAGGGTATGTGGTGATCCCAATAAACTTCAGACAATGCCATAATGCATCGGCGCTTTGGTTATTATGTATCATCATCTAGTCCCTGCAAGGGAAGCAAATGGATAGGCAATGTCACCTGCTATAAATGTTATTTAAATACTGATAGCTGATTGAATAAGAAAGCATAGTCTTTGGACATTGCGTTGATTCATAACAGTTACCTTTATCTTTTGAGAGACACCTTGGGAGGGTTCACAGTCTTTATGCCAGCTAGCTGCCAGGTTAGCTAGCAAACGTAAACATTAACTCATGGAAAGAGCCGGTCGTACCTGCACACAAACATGCTGATTCACTTTATATTTTTTAACAGAGACGTGAAATTAGTCTGTCTGACAGTTACACGACGCTGCAACGTGAAAGTGAAACGTTACCTTGGGGTTTAGCAGGCTAATAACGCGTAACTTTAGCATGTCTTGTTAGCGGGCGCTATCCACATTATTTTACAGCATAGACGTAACCGACGCACGGTAGTAGCTATATCGGTATTGCTGGCTATCTATTTTAAATATTTCTGAGACAACGATGTAGAGTATTCTGCAGCAGAAGTAAGCCCCGGCGAGGTGCAGACAGAAAACCACGGCTGTAAACAAATATCCACGCTCAGGTTCAGACACTTCCTGCTTAACGTCACTGTGACGTTTTCATTTTCAGCCAATAGGTGAATAGGATGTAAGTGCTGCCGAGGTAGTGTGGTTCAGTTAAAAATGTGAGGATACTGTTACAGCTTCTGTAGGCTAAACACAGAAACACACATGATGCAGTTTAGCCTCTAGAAGTTTATTACCCTTACAGTTAGTAAAGTTAGTACTTACTGACAGTTATTTGGCTGAAGTGAAAAGCTCTCTTCTTCAACTCTTTCTAAACTTCACTCCCAGGAAGTCTGGAGCTCATTATGTAGACTGGGTTTAGCTGCAGGTTTCAATCGTAAATTCAGAACCTGGAAAGTCTGCTTCTACTGCATGGTGTTCTACCTCTGGATGATGTCAGAAAACCATATGTTTTCCCTGATGATGCTTTTGAATGGTACTTTCTTCATATTTACAGTACCCCTGTACCCTACCCTTCATTGCATCGTATTCATTTAGCGAACTACTTTTGCCTTTCTTCTACTTTCTTGTTTGTTTTTGTTTTTGTAAAAGTTGAACTGTGTAATTCAGCAATGCAACAGTTTGCTTTAATGTTGATTTCTTTCTCAAGCCCCTTTCAGTTTCTGTCTCTCTGTTTATCTACTTCTTGCTGGCTTAACCTCTGGCATAGTGTTCTAATCCTGTAATTGATTGTTCATCCTTGTGTCCCTTTTGCAGAACAGCTGACGCATCAGATGAGAAACCAGTGCAAAACAATGCCAATTAGGCTTGTCTACACAGTATATGCACACACATGTTCATGCACACACATACACACACACACACACACACACACACACACACACACTGTGGCTTCAATATATCAGGTTTGCATTAATAATAGTCATTATCTACCTGTCTTCATCATTCAGATTTTTTTCTCCTACATCGTTTCTTCACAGTATGCACATAAAAGGGTGAAGTACTAAAAAAAATCCTAGTCCATCCATTCTATAACAGCCATACCAAGTGTTAAATTTTGCATTTAATATAGAGAGGAAATATGGGCACAGAGGACTGTTTTTAAAAGTTTTGAGTTTTTATATGCCACTGAGGTCAATACTGAGGTTTGGGTTACAATACAAGCTTGCCTTTGTTGCCTTTGTTCATGTGTAGTTCTATGTTCAAAAAAGCCAAATGGTGTGAATATCGTATTTAGTGTTGATTGACATTCAGTTTCATGAAATAATGTTCATGTCAGTCAAGCTGTAAACACTCAAGTACTGAGAGTAAGTGTGTTACTTGGTCTTGTAACTTATGTGGTGGCTTAATCAAGGGTCTGGAGCATTTATTGCTAGATGCAACACTTAGAAAGTGTGCTGTATTTAATTTATTTACATGGTGATTTAGATTATAACTGTTAATAGGAGATGTTCAGCATCATTTATACTAGTGTTTGGCATCTGGAGTTATTTGAATCTTTAGTCTTTCTGCTTAATGGAAAAAGACATCAAAAAGTTTTTTTTTTAAATAAAAAGAAGCATAAGGTGTGATTAGTAATTATGTCATAGCTACTGTAAGCAATATGCTTGTCTCAATAAAAGCATGTGGGTTACATTTTATTAGAAACAGACAGCAACTGTGAGTAAATCCACCCTATTGGCCATAGATAATGTAATATCCTGAGCTTGGGAGTTGGTGTTTTGAAGTTGCAAGTTCTTAGAGGAGTCATGTATCAGAATATAATATGATAACATGAATTATACAAGGTTGGCAGAGCAGACAAATCATTTCAAGCTAATTTTCTATTTAATTATTCTCCATTAAATAAGGTAACCGATGAGCAAGCTTTTCCTTTTATATGAGAAGATGTAAAACCTCAGTTTGCAGTCGCCATCTTAAACTTTGATGTTAACTGGCTTGAACACAAATGGTTTCTGTATGGTGGGATGGTGTGTTTGTCTTTGTGGGTGCATGTAATGATATCATGATGGATATATTTTTCTGCCGTAGACTGGACGGCTGTCATCTCCAACATTGGTAATCTGTTGTTTGTCAAAAGATATATTAGTAGAAATAATAAGCGTTAATAGAAAGACCGGTGTCTGTAAGAATTAGAGGTGCTGAGGTTGTGGAGAGGCCCATGGCTGGCTTTGGGATTTTGTGCTCCATTTCACCTGTCATTGCTTAGGGAAGACAAGGAATCTCCCTAATGGCCAAAGCCATGGGGCCCAGGGCGACGAGAGGGGGAAAGATTGTCAAGGGCACATTCTCAGACCTTTAAAATGGGTCTCAAGGTTGGTTAGAGAAGTAGACACTTATTCAGCAAGAAAGCACACATAATTAAGGCCATGCTTCAACAACATACCCTGCTATCCGCACAGTTAAATACAGTTTTTATGGATACTACCAGTTTGGTGGACCTTCATGGTTTGAAGGACACACCGTGATTGGAGAGCAGAATCAAGCTTGGATTACTTCCACCATTGGCATATTTCCTACAAAAAAAATATGTGCTAACATCATTCTTAATTTACTCAGTTTTTCGCTCTGGCCTTGATATTACAAGCTTTCAGCTGAATTTTTCCTTCCTCACCAGGAACATGGAAACTTCGGAAGGAGCATTTAGTACTCCCAAAATCACCTAATTACCACCACATGCAAAATGCATGAAGTATGGATTTCAACTCCAGGTTCTTCACCCATGTCAGTCAGTTGGAATTCATGTTATTAGCATCACTTCAAGTAGGCTGGTGTGGGCGGGGTGGAAGAGATAATGAGGGAGGATGTCCCAGCACCACCAGTGGAAGATCTAGTGGCCCAAATGCAGGGAGACAGGGCTGCCAGTGGAGACCCTGTCAGAGAGGGTCCACTGTTTTTGTGATCACGCAGAAGGTGACAGACATTGATTGTGTGCAGTCTGACACAGAATCACAGCAGAAAGGAAAGGTCAGGGTCAAATGGCGTGAAAGTGAAGAAATGGCTGAGCATCACGCAATGTCCTGAGATGAACGATGTAGCCTGCATGTGTTTTTCATCATTAGCTGTTAGTAATCACAGTTGGCACAGTTTTCATTTCTCTGATCACAGTAGGTGATATACACAGATATTCTCCGAAGTCAAGCTTAGCAAGTTTATATTTGCAATGCATGCTTTGTGGTGAAACATCTCACTTTTTTAGTGATTACTTCCCTAGCAAAAAATAGATAAAACTGCTTTTGTTGCCAGAAAAATAATTATCTTTTGAACGTGTCAGGCAGCAAATATTCAAAGATTTCGGCCGATGAAAATGCATTTTTAATGTTTGTTTTTTTTCCATTTTGCCTAGTTACTAAGTAAACTCTACTCAACTTCCTTTTTTTGGAGTGTACTGTTGACGATGTGAAAAACACAGGATGTTGTCTATCCCAGTGGACATTAGATCTAGAACAACATATTCAGAAGGTTGATGACAATATTATTGTGGTTGTTTATTAGGTTAGGACAATCATTTCAATCATGCAACATGTTTTTACATTGAATAATTGTTTTAGATCCTATCAGTATTCATGTTATGAAGTGTATTCCATAAGACAGTAAAGGTTCTCCAGATTGGAGTAAATTGAACACTTCCAAAAGGTGTACACTGATGGTAAACATTCAAAAATCTCAGACATAATTTGACATAAAAACTTTAGATTTAGTCTTATGCTTACCATACACTGACAAGAGCAGGAATAAACTGGATGAAAACATTTCTTGTGAGTGGAATTCAGGTCTGAAGTGGTTATGTTAACTATTGCCTTTGATGGGAGCAGTTAGTCACACCTCAACTTTCAAGTTTCAAGTTCAAGTTTCAAGTTTCTACTATATGTAGATCTGTTTCCCAGGTGTTGTGTGTTGGAGTCAAAAAGAATACCCATACCCTGCTGCACACAGAATCTATCATAAGCCCTTTCCGTAGTGATCTAGACATGATCTGCTTGGTGCCCAGGGCATGCAGTAGAACTCTGCTGCCATGGAAATTGCTGTGAGGGCAAACCATGAGGTCAGTCAAACATACAGTAGTCACTCCAAGGCCAGGCCTTAAATATGAAGAATAAATGTGGCCAAGACCAGTGATTCTCAAAGTCTTTGTTCTATTATTTGAAAGTGTTGATGGACAGTGGTGCATATTTGCAATTGGCACAAGTCTGTGAAAATCCAGGTAGGAAGATAAAACCTATTCCTTATTCTGCCTTAAAAAAAACCCTTGTTGTTGTTTCTTTTTTTTTCTTTCCAGAACAAGAGCCATTTCATTACTGACTATCTACAACTTCCCTCCATTTAAGTCACTGGACTCCAAAGTCTTCTTGGAAAACGTTCCTATTTTTGTCTGGGTTCAGAGGTGAAACAAACATCTACAACAAAGGTGAGTGAGATAAAATTGACTATAAACCAGGCACTGAGTTATCACTTGTCACACGCCCTGTCTGAACCTCTTTAAAAGGTGCTCTTCACTCATTATTTCGATAAAGCTGTAAGCCTCACCTTTTCTGATCAAAAGTTTCTTAATATCACAATCCCCAAACTTATCCTTAAAGACAGTACTGTATCGTTATACGCGTTTCATCTCCTCTAAGTTCTCGTAAGCGACTATTGATGCGGTGGAGCTGAACCGTCTCCTTTTGAAATGTTCACCTCAAAGGTGCTGAATCCAAATCTCTACACGATTGAGCTGAGCCATGGGGACTTCATGTGGAAAATCAAACGCTGTTTCAAGCACTTCCAAGCTCTTCATCAGGAGCTGCTGATGTTCAAGGCTGTTCTAAAGCTCCCCCTGCCAACCTGCATGTAAGAACTGCTAATTTGCTCACCTTTTGTCAATCACTTACATATACAGCAGGCAAAAAACCCACACACACACATAAGCATGTGAATCACACAGAATGTACGCACACATACATGCATAGAACTGACTTAAAGCAAAGAAACACTTTTTTAACAGTTGCTTCTGTATCCCAGAGTGTTCATTTCTCAGCGGAGGGTGCTCAATTTCTCTTCAACTCTCTCTCATTTCCTTGTGTTCAGCAGCTTGAAAATTTCAGCATGCTCTTGCAGACGGTGAAAATTCATTTATATAATAAGCCCACTGAAGGATTTCAAAGAACAATTTCCAGCCAAATGAAAAGCTCGTAGTCTCTCTTCTCCCTTTTTTTTTCAGTTTAGCAACAATCTATGTCACGCTACGTTTTTAGAAATGAATAAATGTAAGCAAAAACAAATTAACATTTTATTTTCTTGTGGCAGATATGCTTCTGCGCTGCATTCATGAGATGAATCTGCTAAAATATGTTTCTTCAAAGATTTTCTGATGATATTTCCTGATGTTTTTAATTAAGGTAGCTGAGCAGTAAAAGTGAGAGTTATCAATATAGTATTATCTTATTGAGACTTGTGATGTGATGAATGTCATATCATTACAAAATTGATTGCAATCTTCATATACAGTTGTAATAATAATACTCTTCTGTAGGGGAACAGTCATTAGGCTATGCGTGCACTCTACAGCTGAGTGGAAAACAGCTGGACTCAGTCTGACAGATGCAGCGTGAGGACTACCTGAGAAACATCCTCTAAGGCAGCATGTACAGGATCCATCCATTATAGTCAAAGCCTTGTCTTGTAAAAGAATGACATCAATACAGTCAACTCCATTGAAGGTGAACCTTCTGCACTTTAATTAGGTGTGAAAGCTAACAGTAATTTCATCCTTGTCAGAGTTCTGTGGCCTGCATGAGGAGAGTCCCTTCACAGAGGACGGTGATGGAGAATAGCTTGCATTAATGAGGGGAAACACAGCAGGCAGGAGCAAAGAAACTATCACTTAAAGAGCTAAGATGGCCGCTAATATCCATTGCCTACAGAAAGAAAGCGATGAGATGACACATTATAATAATGATGCATAAGTGCAAAGTAAGCATCTTACAGTAAAACAAAGTCAATTTGTTCTTTAAGAATATGTGCGACTAACTGTAAGTGAAGTATTATTGTTTCTCAAAAGTTTGCAGCATTCTTTTCAAAGACTGCAGAAGAAATTGCTCATTGCAGTTTCTTTCATTCTAAACAGTTCCTTTTCAATGAGAGAAGTAGTCTAATATTTTTATATTTAAAGGTTTCAGATGGACTTTTTAGGACTCAGTCTTCTCCATCAAGGACCTGATGCCCTAATAAATGTAAGAAGAATGTGAGGCAGATTATATCACTTGTATTCTTTGAGCTGTAAATAAACAATTTCAGAAAACTGCCAATATTTTGATGCCTCATTTAATTACTTCTTTATTTGAACTAAATGTATGCTAATCAGTTATCTGATCATATGGAGGTTGTCTTTGTTTAAGATGTGTGTGTGTGTGTGTGTGTGTGTGTGTGTGTGTGTGCATGCGTGCGTGTGTGTGTTATCAAGTTAGTGGTTATTCTTAAAGAAACCAGATAAAATATAAAATGTCAGTGGTTCTGATTATAATGTGTATCTAATGGTATGTGTTAGTCCCAGCCTAAAAGACAAGAGAAGGCATGATTGCACACTATTCTGTGTTAACATTACTTCTTGGCTCACTAAATATTCATAATAGCCATATCTCATGCAGCTCCAATGTTCATGATTGCATCATTCCTCACATCTGTGTTACAATATATTCAGCTTTCTACACACTGAATTCAACCATTGTGTGTAGAGTGAGCAACCCTCCCCTCATCTTTTACTCTCCTTTCCTCTGTTTTCTTGTATATGTGTGTGCGTGTGTGCATGTGTGTGTGCGTGTGTGTGTGTGTGTGTGAGTGAGTGAGCGAGTGTAGTCCTGTGCACTTTTTAGATGGCTGGTGGTGAAGGACTCTTTTGTTCTCTACATGAGGCCGAAGGACAGCCAGGTGGGAATGGTGATCCTCTATGATGAGGGCTTTCACATCAAGATGAGCACCCGGGAGACCGTCGTCCATCACGGAGTCACCGCCAAGAACCTCTGCAGGCAGGCATCTGATCTTATCATATTTACATTTTGCTGTGATGGCATAGCCATGCGTTTGTGCTGACTGTACTCCTACACAGATTATTTGTGTGGTTTGTTCTATACTGCTGTATACATGCCACAAATGTTACATCCCTATTGTTAGGGGCCAAAGTATGATATTTCCAACTAGATCTACTAACACAGATGTGATGGACTAAAAACAGTATACTGTAGTAGGTGTGTAATATGTTGCTTTACCTATGTGTAACAAAACCTGTTTAAAAAAATTACATGTTTCTTTTGTCTTCTCTGAGGGCTGTGACACTGAGTGATTCACTTTTTGGCCACTTCACTTGATGCACTTCATGCATCCATTCATTCAATCCTTTATTCATTCATTTACATCTTAGAGGTACAGTATAGGAAAGACTTTGACCTTAAGGAGAACTACTATGGATTTTTCATCCTCATCAGGGAGAAGAGAAAAACACAATAATACATTTTAATAATTATTCATTTTATTTGATTGGAGCCGTTTACTATCCAGCCACTAAAAAGAAAACAGAGATCAAGCAGAAATTGAAAAGACAAAAAAAATATAGTCATCATAGTAGTATCAGGCTGGAGAGTGTTTGGGCATTACTATTATTATAATTATAAAGGTCCTTGATCTTTATTGGGAAATATGAAAGTCTTCATCAAGAGGAACTCCCCTGATTTTACACATGAAAGTCCGTTTACAAGTGTTGGGGAGAACTATTGCATATGTGAAAAACATATAAAGCCTTTTGTGGCTCCAGAGGGAGCTGCCAATATCCACAAGACTACAAGTGTGAAAATGAGAAAAATCTGTGGTGTGCATATGCATGGAATAAAAAAGACAATAACTCAGGTTCTGTCGCATCAGTTTTCATGCTGTTTATCTTGAGCCTGACAATGTTATACATGTGCAATGCTAAATCAGTGGAGTACTCTTTCATCAAGCAAACATTACTTTAATGCCATTAGTTTGGGAACCAAATAGATTATTAGCGCAGCCTTGTCCAACAAGTTTAGCTTCTCAGTTGGACACTTTCCATGGGGTAAAATGTTGACAGTATGTACAATTATGACCGGCTCCAATTCAATCTACCACATAGTAAATCCCTCTTCTGTCAGGCTGAATTTTGACATATTCTTAAAAAGCATGTGGCAACACCTGGAGATTGGCCTATAGTGTATGTACTGAAAAGATATTGGCTTATTTTCATCTCCTAAGATCCTAAGTTGACACTTAATGCTCAGAGTCTTGCTTATTTATTCTTCTATCCGTTATGTATTTCTTGTTTTGAATAATACATTAATTTGATAAATATTTTATGTTGAATCAGGCAAAGTAAAGCTATTTGCATCAAGATTACTTTAAGTACTGGTGAATTGGAGAAGTTTGTCAACATTGCATTAATTGATTTGTCCATTTGAGGACAGAAGAACTCTGACATGCAGCAACTTTAATTTTGTATTTCTTGCCCAAACCGTTTTTAGCTCTTTTTTGGTCTCCATGAGCTCCTGATTTTAGGTGCAGGTAGCATTCAGTGGGTTTATCAGAGCTTTTTTGATTACTGCCTGCTGCAAAAAAAAAATAAAGTTGATGTCAGCGGTCATCTTACCTTATGAGGCCCCTGGATTGGCAAGATCACACATCATGAGATCATGCAAGAATCCATCTTGTCGGGTTTCAAGTTATACACTTTTGTCCAAACCTCTGATGGTTCAACCAATCAGTGTTCTGAATGCAGGTGTCTCACAAGATAAGACAGTTATAGACAGATGGTTCATCCAATCACCTGCCAAGTATTTTTTGAAAGTTCCAAACAGTTTACATGGACGACTTCTCAGATGGTTCTGTATAACAAGCCATCTGGCGCATCAGATTAGCAGTCAGCCTGAACCATTAAGTAACTATGCTCTAAAATCAAAACAATCAGCTAAAAGAGACTTAAAAGTTCCATAGAGCTGCGCAGTTGAATAATACTTTTCTGTGGATTCAAACACCATGACTGACCATTTTTACATTTCATACATGTAGTGATTTGATTCATTGTTAATAAAGGTAACATGAGCAGTGTGGTAAAAGGGTGTGGAAAATGATAAGTATGTAATTGGTATCAGCACTGGAGTACCTATATCAAAATCTTTCAATTCTTTGATTGATGTTACATCATTAACATACTAATAATAAGAAATGAATTCTTATATTATTATTAAAACTTTAAAACCCAGTAAAGTAACTGCTTAATAACAATTTAACTCTTGACATTCAACAACTGCTGCCAGAATTCTTCAACACCTGCAGTCGTCAACAGTCCTCCTTGGACACACACAGATATTAAGTCCTGTCCAAATCTATCAACTTTACCCAGTCCCTCCACAGGTGTCTGTGCCCCTGCCTCCCAAAGTGACAGAGCCATCATAACACATCACAACTCAAAGTGAAAGAGTGGCAGCACCCAGCTAGCCTAATGTACAGTGTAGGCCTCTGGGCACGGAGATGGGATGGATACTTGGATCATCCGCTAGATGCCAGAGATGACTCTCTTACTGTAGGGGATGGCAAAACATTTTGTCTGCATGTGACCCCCGCCGGCTTCTTTCTTACAGGGGTCAGGATTTATACCAGGAGAATGGTTGGATGAATCGAATGGCCAGAGGGGGGCTGAAGAGAAAAAAAGGGATGTGTGAGACCTGGCAGTGGTTGGGTTGATTTGTTCTGTACTGTGGTCCCTGCTGTTGCCTTCTCCCTGGTGTTGCTCACAAAAGTGTTCCGCCAAAAACCCTCTTGTCACCATGGCACCGCAGGCCCCGGCATGATTGACACCCTGTCACATTATCTTATGACAGCGCTGGTGGAGAGAGAGTGCTGAGGAGTGATACTGGGAAGTGGCTGGGGACTTGCACACAGACACAGACATACACACACAGGGTTTGCACGTACGCACACATGCCCGCACAAATGCATGCATGCACACACATATACAAGAAACACAAACACACCCTAAGGAGCTCCAACACACACCAGCTGGGTAATGGAAGTACATATCAACCATAGTGTGTGCGGATTTGTGTGTGTGTGTATGAGTGTGTATGTGTGTGTGTGTGTGTGTGCATACTCATGCTCTAGAGGCAGAATTCACTAAACACCGGGGAAGGTTCATACAGGGGCGCAGATGTTTTGCACATTGTGTACATCGTGCTTCAGAGACATGCTATTTTAGGCAGCAGGGTGTATGGAACAGTCCGCTGATTCATTTATGAGATGAACATCAGTTTATATAGCTGAAAGTAGCTCTAGGCTTCGATTTATGTCATTTATGTCATTCTATACCCAAGAGATACTCTATTGTAGCATTGTAAGATCTCTGTGTACCAAGGAGTAAAGGAGTGGTAAATCAGCAAGGAGGCCTAAAATAGATGAAAGTCAAGCAAAGAGAGTTTAATGTTGATCTCATTTATGTTTTGAAGTTAATGTGTGAGGCTCAGTGACGGCAGTTGAACTGGTAACTTGAATTCCAAATTGAGGGTTTTGCAAAAAAACAACAGCTGGCTGCATGGGAAAGAATATTCATACTTATGCCATGTTGTGTCTTGCTACACTTGATGATCTGCCACTAAGATCATATGCACTACACATCACTACTTTTGGCCCTTTTCTGAAGCCTTACTTACCTTTTCAATGCTCTTAGGGTGGGCAGTTTATTTTTTGGGTTGGTTCATTTTGACATCGAAACAAACCCAACTACTCTAAAAGAGAACAAGAGATGAGAGAGACATAATTGTTTCTATCCTACCTTACATTATAATCAGTCCCCCGTTACCCTGCTGCATGTCTCCTTTTCAATATTCATTGAAATGTCACACAGTTGCAGACTTGCATATACTGGCATGCAAAATTATGTCTCAAACATGGCTTTTTCATCCATGCATTTTAAGGCTAAGACCTTGCCACAGTAAGGTATTCAATAAGGCCTAAACTCTAACAGCCATCACGTGCCAACATCCTCCAACTCTTGGAAGTAACTCAACATCTGCCACACAGTATTCAGAAACTAACTTATTTTAACAGTTATTTATCATGAAACCTCACAGTGTGACTCTACACTAAAATACACTAAAATATGATATGTTGCAGGCTTCATTCTTCGTCAGTAGTTGTTAAGGATAGGTTGATGCTTCCAGACCTTTAAGTAAAACAGACAGTGGTTACCCTTGCTGTAAATGGGAGTCACAGGGAGCCACTGCCAGCAGTGGGCCACCAATGTTTGTCCACATGTGTATGACCCTTTCGAGGTCCAGGTCAGGGCAGGCATGCCAGTAACAGCTGGGTGAGGATGATGGGTGTCAGACTACAGCACATGTCAAAGCCCAGACATTCATCTGACAGCTGGATGACATTGAACTGGAAGTTAAGGATAATTTGCCTGTTGGGTTCTTGTTATTATCAGTAAAATGCATTTTCAAAAATCCTAATCGCATGATATTTTATGAGAATATAATATTTTGTAGTTTTTGGTATTGTTTCACACCACCTTCAAGGTCAAATCGGATTCGGTTCAGATTCTGAACTTTAATTTTTAGAGCATTCCCATCAATTATTTGGCAGGTGCATTGAGCAGAGTCAGACCAATATGAAGTCCCCATTAGCATCTGAGGCCCACTTTAAGGGTTGATATTCATCTACCTCCATCTCTCACACTGAGAGGTGGAGACTAATCTCTCAGGATACCCCCTAACCCCCTAATGCCTGTCTTTCCATTTCCTCCCCCCATCCTCCTCCCCCCCTTCCCTCCTTTCCCCTCTGGAGGCCTGCATTAAACATAAAGACTCTGCATGGATGAGTGAGTCAACAAATTACCACAGCCAATAAATGGGAAAAAATGATCTGCCACCAGTCTCTCATTTTCTCTCCTTTTCCCTTTCTCTCCTCCTCTCTTCTCTTCCGTTGTTTTCCTCTTTCTCTCCCCCCACCACCCCCCCTTACCTTACTGTCCTCTATTAGGTTATTGTCCCAGGCTTTTAAATAAACATGATCTTAGCCTGAGCTTCTCCTTATTGCATTTAGTTAGAGCATCCCTCCTCATGCTTGACTGGTTGTGTCCATCAACTCAGGGGAGCCTGACTTGCTGCAAAATCCCAGCTAATACACATGAAACTGCTACAGCTGTTGGTCTAACCTTTGAGTGTCTCCTAAGGAGCACAGTGATATTTGCACTTAATAAAATTATGCCTACCAGGAGAATATGCCGCTGACATTTGCCATTTGTCAAGTTGAGGTGGCAGCGAGGCTTTATGAGTCATTAGTGTTCAGGGTACAGTCAAGAGTTGCTTAGCCTGCAGTTTTATGTTAGTGTACGTAGGAGCAATCTCTGTTAACATCATATGTACAGTAACCATTACATGAGAGGTGTATTTTCACCCTTGTACCTACATAACACTTGTTCTTACTGTTACTGTTTTTTTTCACCATCTTGCACACAGCATGAAGTAAATCATCCCTTCATTCTAATACAGTGTCACATTTAGCAGTAAGTGTCAAAGTAAGCCTTGAGCTGAAAAGTAGCGATTTTGTTTTCTGTGCCAGCCAAACGGTAATGCAGTGATCTGCACTTGTCTGACTCTGAAGTCATAGATTCAAAAGAGAGGAAAAAGCTATAGGGTTCAATGAGGAGCCGAGCACAGTTAGCAACTTCAGCCCACGCAGAGTGATAGATGTTGCAGATGTCGTGCTCTTCCCTGATACAGCCACAAAGAGGTCATGCTATGAAGGTATCGTTTCGGCTGTTGTTGTAGGACAAAGGGAAAGGACAGAAGAAAAAGTCAGCCTAGCGTTATTTACAAAGGATGGGTAACTGATGATCACAGCCTTAATGGTTGTTACAGACATGCAGTTTGATGCTAATGTGTGTTGATGGGGGGGATCCTTATGTGGATCAATAAACGCTTTAGTTTTATTCAATGAACACCCCCTTTGAATCTTTTTTTTTTATTTCATTGGACATTTTTGACACAAAATTTGCTTGAACTATAAAGCTTTTCCCCCCCAGAAGGACATTTATGAACTGCTCAATCCATATTCCAAAGCTAAACATATTGCACAGATATGCAGTGGAGGTGACTCATCCTGCTTGGCTGCCAATAACAGCAAAGAAGAGCATCTTATAACAAGTCTGGTTATCCTCTTCTGACACGGCCATAAAAATGTATGCTTGCTAAGCGGTCTGAGCTTGTTGTTGGCACTTCATCATGTTGAATCTTAAGCTTCAGGATGCGTTTTAAAGTGCATCTTGATTTAAAATAATATTTGAAGTCATCATCTGTAACAGTACCAATGTCCTAGAAGTGAGTGTGAATACATCCGAGACATGAGTGTAAAAGAACCTGCAATACAATGCCTATAAAGAGTAAAAGGGAGATTTTTTTCATATTTTATTCCCAAGAAAAAAAGTAGTCTGTCTCAAAGGCCCTGGAAAAGTATTTCTCTATAACATTAATTATTTTACTATTATGACTAAGCAACATTTAAAGCTAAAGAACAATAGGTGTGGTTGTGGTTTGATCAGATGTAAATTGGCAGTGACCCAGAAATACAGGAAATAACCCCACAACTGCTATTACATTTTAATTCAAAAGTTGCTAAATCCTGATACTAAAACCCCATGACTTTTAGTAAAAATGCTGACTGAGGAAAAAGTTTTTCAAAATTTTTCAAATTAAAACCATTCAAGATGTATTTAATGTATTAAAACATGTTCTTAAGATATACTTAAATACTTTACTATCTTGAAATTCAGGCAACAGTCACATTAGCAGTTATAAAACAGAACTTATAATCAGTGATATTGTTTGAATTTTGCATCTTTGAATGTTTTCTCCTGTATTCCTTGAACAAAAATGTTTTTGATTCAACTGGGATTAGATCAACATGTCAATATTCTCAAGTGACACCAGTATCAACACTCTTAACCACTAGACTATGTGTGCTGCTGGTTACCCCCTGCAGCCAGAGAGAGTAGTAGTTTCAGCATTCATTTAACTGGCCCCTCTTAAAAAAAAACAAAAACAAAACAAAAACAAAAACAGATGGCCCCTTGATTAATAAGTGCACAGGTGCTTCCTGCTTACTCATAGAAAGCTGCAAGTGCTGCTGGACTGCCGACAACCTGCAGGAGTTATTGTAAACTACATTTTTTATTTTAAGCCTTGATGTTGTTAATTTCCTCTTTCAGTCTACAGTTTGTGTCCTCTGGCATTGGATACAGCATGAGAGATGCTGTTTAAATCATTTGAGTATTTATAATCTATCACATAAACAAATATATGAATGATAGACTACAATAGAGAGAAGTGGGGAATATATTCTTAATAAAAATGTTGATATATAATAAACCATCATCACTTTGACTGATTAACATCTGCTAATTTCTGTCCCTTTCCTCTTCCTCTTCCTCTTTTTTCATCATGTCAAAGTGTCACTGCGTGGTCATGAATGGCAGCATCATCATGCAGGGCTACTTTTCTCCAGCACTGCCTGAAAGGCCTAATGAGTTTTTCTTTGCTTTCATAATTCACGTCTGAAAACAGAGATGATTAAGATGCTTCATAAACAGACTGAATACTTGCGGAAATTTGAATTTATTTTGGATCCATTTGTAGGGAGACTTTTTTCTTGCATTTGACATCCAAGAGTCTGTTCCTGCTTAATAATTCTTCTGTGACTGAAAGTTGCAAAACAGTAAAACATGAATAAGCTCCAGAGGGATTGCTAATTTTATCAGCACTGTATCATTGCTAAGATTGCCTTTGTCAATTCTTAGTATGTAAATAAAGACAGAAACAACTCAGAGCTAATCGTATTCAACAGTTTACTACAGTACTCCTCATTACAAACACTTTGGAAGATCAGCACTTGTAAAAAAAAAAAAAATGCAGGAGCTGGCAAGATGCTGCATTTTGTGTGTATTTGTAAGCACAGAGAGGGGCAGAAGTGGAGTCAGCCCGAACTCCAGGATGCTTCCCCTTCTCCCACCCAGAGACTGATACAACAAACGGCTGTGTCTGCGCTCCAGTGAGTCTGGATCCCTTGGCTTCCATTACTCCTTACCACTGTCTTATGGTAAGTCTAGCCATTTATATACAGTATGTACAGAGTTAGCAAACTTGCCCAATATTCTAGTAATCCTACAATCCTGTAATTTTCTTTCTGCTTTTGTGTTTGTGTTTCTGCACACATGTGAGTCCGCAGAGACAGACTCCCTGCAGAGCCACATCAGTAATAATGAATTGTGTGGAGACTGGAGAGGCCGTTTCTGGCAGGGTGAAGACTATACTGCAACTTCATCCTCAAGGATCGGGTCAGGCTTGACAAACCATTTGATGAACACTTAATGACTTGCTTGTTTGGTTTCTTAACTGTTTCCAGCATAAGGATAGAACCTCCTCTTGAACATATACAGGAGTTTACCAGGAGTGTATCAAGGAAATTTAGATGGCTGCAGTCAACATAGGATAATTGGGTTTCCTTGGATAATTAAAAATAGCTTACAAACAGAAATGAAACAGATTCATCCCAATAATCTTGTGACCAGCCACTTAGGTTTTCTCACTTCCTGGCAGGTTCTGTCCCCAGTGTGAAATTAATTGCTGTGAAGTTGTCATGTCAAATATCAAAATCTTATTTTCAAATCAGATCTACACTGTCTTAAAAAATCAGAGCTGTGCCAAGCCAAGCAGAAAATAATCTGTAACATCATACAATCCATGAAGGACACTGATTTTCACTTTGATACTCTTTGATGTTGTTTGATTCTGTTTGTTTGCTTTCGTGCATCTATCCACATGTGAGCCTGTGTGTATGTGCAAGCATGAGTTGGAATTTTTTGGAATCTGAAAAATAGAGTGTGACTGCAGAGCAGTGAAAGGTTACATTTGCAAAACAAACTATATGACAACAGCGTTCTCTTTTGATATCATGATTGGCAATCTTCAAATGCAGGCAAACAAAGAAGAAGAAAAGGAGAAAAACAAAGGGGAAGCAAAATTGAAGTTGTCAGTTTGTACCTGAGTTGTCCCAAACTATCCCATTCTGCAGCCAGTGGGGGTTTCTGTCAGTCGGCAGCAGTCTTCAATATTTCTCTGCCTCTGTCACCGCCATTCCATTTCTCTGTCTGGGCTTTTATATATCGCTGGTCTGGGTGCTTGAAATGTCTAGGTAGGACACACAGGGATGAGGGGCCAGATGGCAAATACATAGATTAAAATCATTCACAATTTCCAGAGAAAAGGGAGGGAAATGTGGGCAGGTGGGGATTGACTGAAATTAAAGGTAGTCTTTGATCTCAGTAGAATAAGAAACTACATACTGATGCTTATTGAGTTGGGGAGGAAGCATGTTGTTCTTTTGTGTGAGTGCATGAGAACCAGACAGCTTGACCTACTGTAGCATGAGATGTTGTTTTGTTATCTGTTTTTGCTTTGAATGCATTTTGTTCAGAGTTTTACAAAGGTATGGAAAAAAACTGATCTCAAGTGTAGCCAGATCTTTCTTTTAGGACATCTTGTCTCGTGTTTTTCTCTGATATAAAATCTTCCTTCCCTACTGTACAAAATACTGCCATTTCTGTTATTGTTAGTACATTACAAATTCATATTGCAGAGTGAATGACTTGCCTCTTCATAATGTCACATCCATTTTCTGCTCCCTTGCTCCCAAACACCATATTCATGCACAATTTGATGTAATAGCAGAGTTAAAAACATGAAATTATGAGGTAATGTCTCACCGAGGGTTATAGTCAAATTAAAAAATGCTTTCTCAGTGATATGTAAGATTGCTCTCCCCAGTGAAATTTAATAGTTTGAGCATAGCACCCCCTGCAGGCAGGCATAATTCCTTGCTAATAATACCCTCAATGCTCTGACTAAAGCAGTGGCTCTCATTGTTACCCTTTCGCTGCAATTACAGGCCTTTCTACTTTGATTGGTGGGTAATTGAATTGGTTTGAGCCTGTATGATTTCCTTCTGAATTTGCCACTCATATTCCAATCTTGGCACCAGATCAGACAAAGCCTGTCTCCTGGTAATTAAAGACGCCAAAGCCAGGTGTAGAACCGGGGAACTGGGGAACCATAGCCAGTTGAATGGGACTGATTAGGTGTTTAGTGAAAATGAGATTTTCTGGCTCAAAGACAAAGTGCAGTCTCTCACTCGGTGCTCAGTGTTCAGTGGGGTGGCAATTGACTGCTGATGATGAGGTACATGAGGTAAAGGCCTGAAAATGACTTCTCGTATTCATTGCATTTACAAAGGAGCCGCTGAGTCAAAGTCTGAGTCTAAATGTAGAGATACATTTCAAGCATGAAACAGGCTTTTTTGATTTAACTTTTATGGAAAAATAGAGGGTTTTTTTAATCTAACGAGGCAGAAAACAGCCTGTCCCAGATCAGTTGTGGAGATTGTCATGCACAGAGAAAGCCAATGATGAAATGAGAGCTTTAAAATTTGAGCAGGACAGTGAGACTGAACTTTGTGAATAACCCTTATCTGACAGTTTCCCTTTATAGCATGGAACAAAAAATAGTGTTTGATGATCCCAATTTCCCATGAGGGGAGTAGAAGGTCCAGTTTAATTTGTTGTTGGTTTAACTCAAACAGATCTCTTTAGGGATATTTGTACTTACAATTATTGTAACAAACAAATGACCAAAAATATTGGGACTTTTACTGCACACTCATACCAAAGGCAAATGAATGAGGTCAAAGACTCACATTTTGGTCTTAAGTCAATGACAGCTATTGTTAGGTCAAGGTCAGCATACTTTGAGCGATGGATGTACGCCAACTGACTGAGTGGAAAATGAGAGTTTTTTCTCCCTTCATTGAGACTGGAATGGATTTTAATCAACACATTATGCCAGTTGTTAATTGCTTTTGCCGCCTGCTGCTAAAATAATTTGCTACTTTTTTATTGTAGTAGTAGCCATCTGTTTCAAAACACAGGGACAGGATCAGGCCTAGACCTGGGGTGGATGTTGACATGAGATACAGGCAGCTAATTTGCACTGCCACCACCTTATTTATGAGGCTAAGAATGTGTGGAATGGAGGGGAACATTCACAACAAGGATTGTAAATGAAGAGCAAGCTATATTGAAATATGAAAACAGAATGTTAATCTTTAGAAATGCACATATAAAGGTGCCTTCATTCAAAATCTACTTCACACTTCATTGTCTTCTTGTGTGAAAAGGATAAATGACTAATCACCACTGTACAAGTGTACATGCTGGATTATTCTGTGGTTCTTTTGAAATAGACATCATTTTGGCCCCAAGGAACAATGGTCTCCTTATGAGGCTCACCCTGCTTTAACCCCTATCCGTGTCCCTTTAATTGCTCAAGGCTGCAGACAGAAGCTCTCACTAATGTCTAGAAGGGACAATAGCCATGAGGAGCTCAGTGAGAGAAAGCTTTTACCCTGCTTCACCTCATATTTACTCTAATCAGTCTTACTGTTGAGGCACACATTACTGCTTGGTGACTTTCTGTTTACTCAAGTTGGTTGAGCGCATGGTGACTCTGATCCTCTTTTTGATCTGATTGTGTGTCTTTGCTTTGTTAGTAGGAGGAGGCATTGAGGATCTTCTTGACTCTTTGGAAAGGTGTTGAGATTCACCTGGCCAATAATCAATCAGACCAAAACCTCTCTGTCATTCCAAACAGTAAGAATTTACACATTCAGGAGCAATCACAGCTAATTTCTGCATTGGTTGCATTGTCTCTGTGTGAATCTTAAGATGTATAAATTCAGAGTTTCTGGAACAGGATGACAAGTGTGTTCTAAATTATATCTACACTGCTTCCTCTAGGACCGGTTTTTAATTAGCTCTGTGGAGAGCCATCAACAGCTGCACATGGGGATGTACAGTATACACTGTATGTGTGTGTGTGTGTGTGTGTGTGTGTTTCATATAAACATTTTGGTACCACTTTCTGATAAGTCATCCTTTATAAAATAAGAACAAAGATATTAAAATGAGAACTGTGACCCTGTAAACTTTTCAAGTCTACCTCAAGGTGTAATAGTCAGTTTTTACAGCTTGAGCACTTGGTGTGGAAGTTAGTGTGCTTTTGGGTTGCCAGGTTGTGGAAAATCCACCCTCAGGGTGAAACTTGGTTTGTCTTTTTAGCTTGATTTTTAATTGATTATGGAGACCCCTCCAAAAAAACTGTTTGACCATCTACCCTCTGGGAATGGACTACAGAGGACCAAAAATCTATTTATAAACAGCTTATTAACATCAACTCCAGGCTTGATAGATTATTGTGAGAACCCTTTATCAATGATTTACTAACATTTATAATGACCAACTTTTGGTGATGATTTATTAGAAATTCTAATGGGCATGTTCTAAGAGTGAGGAAACCCAGTGGCTTTTTTGGTTTATGCCATGGATGTATTAAGAGAGCTGTATACCCGCCACTCCTTGCTGCCACATATGTCTCAGTGGCCAACTGCAATACTGCAACACAAAATCCAATGCGGGGAAAGAGACTTCTGTAAAATTGTTGAAAGGACACATTATATAGCAAACATGGGACATGTGGGCATACACTAATGTGTATGCCCTGTGGGCTGCACAACACAGAACCAAACCTGGATTTTGGTTATGCAGTTGGCGAGTGATTTTCATTTGAGTATATCCATGGGTGCTGTTATGTGATTTAGATGTAGCTCTATTTACGTTAGCCACTAGAGGTCACTGCAGCCTATGAACAGCATATGTATTACAGTTAAGTAAGGACTTCTGGGTGGGAGTTTGTTGTATGTTTTTGAGATAAGCTAAGTCACAGCAGCTAAGGTTCTATGTATTAGTCTGGTCATGGATGACTACAAATCATAATAAACACTCAAGTTTTAGTGACTCTTCCTGCTGAATGAGAGAAGAGAGCAGCGAAATGGCGTAAAAGTGTCATGCGCCAGAATCATTTGACTTCACCCAGCCATCAGCATGACTGACGCAGAGAGAGCATTTCTCTTGATATTGGATCACAATAAAACTCAACCAGGAAGATGGTGACATTCAAATTAAGCTCTTTGTTGTATGCTATGGACCCAAGCGGAACACATTATATGAGCATACATGTTCCCAGTGACACAGGGATAGTGTGGAGGCGTTTGTAAGACATCTTTACAAACTGGCAGAACATTGTGAGTTTGGAACTTCGATCGAACAGATAACAGATGGCATTGTCATTGGAATCATGGACAGCAATGTGCGATTTGGCTTTAATCAGTTGTGTTTTGAAAGGAAGCATGTGCTTAAAGGTAAAGACATCACTGCATTTACTTGTCTTATGTCAGCTGTAACTACATTTAATCTCATAGGAATATAATCTGTCTCATCGTGTTTTCTGGGTTTTTGGTTTTCTGTTTGCTCTGTATTCCCTCCTGTGTTCATGTTCTACTCCCCAGCCTGTTTCTCTCTCAACACCTACCCTGTATCAAGCCTTGTTAGTACTGCCCTGCTATCAGTGTTCCCTCCAGACAATCAGCTTCTCACCTCACTCCCCTCACCTGAGCTTCTCTACTAATCTCCCCACATGCACGTAATCTTGTTATTTCAGTTAGTATTTTAGTCCAGTTTTCAGTTCATTTTTTGTCAAGTCGTCTGATCAGATTTGCCTGTTCCTGTGTCAGAATTTCTGTTGACTTTCATAGTTCTGTTTTTGATCCTGTCTCCCTGCCGTCTCTTGCATTTGGGTCCAACTGCTCCACTGTCTTTGTGACAAGCACCCTTTTGAGAGATCACGCAGGCACTGGTGGTGATGGATGTTATCCTGGGTTTCAGCAAGGATAAAAAGGACCATAATCACAACCTCAGAATAGTAATGCAAACCATTAAATCTTCAGGGCTAAAACTGAACAAAGACAATTGCCATTTTGGGATATCTGAAATCCAGTATTTTGGAAACATCATTCAACAAGATGGTATCAGACCCAGCACTGAAAAAGTCAGAGCTGTCACAGAATTGCCCAGCCCACCAATGTTACGGAGCTACACCAGAGGATTGGAATGATCAAGTACCTGGGCAAGTTCCTCCCTGACCTTTCATCTATCATGCACCCCATTAACATCCTATTAAAAAATCATGCTGGGTGGATTTAGGGAGAGGCACAGTAGTAAACATTTAAACAAGTGAAAGCCATGACGATGCAACCAAGCCAATAGAGGTTAGTGCAGATGCAAGTAGCTACAGTCAGGGAGTTGCTCTGAAAGATAGAAAAAGAATGCCTTGCAAGTGTTTGGGCATGCAAGTGGTTTGTGAGGTACTTACAAGGCATGGAAAATGTCTGCTTGCAAACAGACCATAAACAGCTTGTCCCTCTGATAAATTCAATCTGACCTTGACAAAATGCTGGTCAAATGCCAGTGGTTGTTAATGCATTCGATGACGTTCAATGTTGAAGCTGTCCACGTTCCAGGAAAGCAGCTCGTTGTGGCTGACACTTTGTCTTGCAACCCTCTGTGGGACAGTGGTGTACCTGACACATAACTTGATATTAAAGTCTGTGTACAGACGATGATATCAACAAGAACAATAACAAGTGACAGATTGGACATTATCAGAGAGGCTACTAGCCAGGATGCTGACCTTCAGACAGTTGCTTGCAATACCAAAATAGGCTGGCCTGTCAAGTTATCAAAAATACCACACACTCTGCACAAATTCCATGTCACCACAGCTCACCTATCAGAAGCTGAGGGACTCTGTCTGTTTGACGATGGGATTGTCATTCCCCTTGCAGTAAAATGTAGTCTTGCAGATAATTGAAGGTTATCAGGGCTTCATTAAGTGTCATAGGAGGACCAATATGTCTTTTGGTGGCCAGGGATTGGCCACCTGCCGACCATGAGCAGTCAACAAGTCAATTGTCACATGAAAATCGTGTTTGTCAGGTGGGGGATCCCATTGGATCTGGCAACTGACAACGGTAGCCAGTTCTCTTCAGTGGAATTCAGAAAATTCATAGCATAGCATATAACTTTGGACACACAACATGCAGTCCTCACTATTCACAGGCCAATGGAGCAGCCAAGAGGAGTGTTGTCCCAGATAAATGAATCCTGTCCAGTCATCTCACCTGGCTCTGATGAGCTACCAAACCACCCCAATCACTGCATCATGTCTGAGTCCTGCCCAACTGATGATTAGTACAACAGATTAGGACAACAATCCCCATTCTAACTAAACAGCTGCAGCTCCCAGTCCTATTTACTACAAGAATGTCACGCTCGAAGACCAGCAGACCAAAAATGCCTACAGTTTCTTTTGTAACAGACATCACTCAGCATGACCTTTACCTGCACTACAGCCAGGTTGGCATGTCAACATCAAACTGGAGAAAAAGGCTGGAAAACTCAAGGCAGCAGAGTACAGCTCTATCAGTCTATCTGTTTGTGGGTGGAAAAGGTTCACACAGACTTCATCTGTGTGTGTGAATGCCAAGTTTACAGCTACAAATCAAGTCGACAGGTACAAGTACTTTTGTCCCACATTTGATGCTTCCTCCTGAATTGCCAATGAGGATGCTTTACATTTAGTATTTGCAGGTATAAGCAGCTCTCTGGACAACACCTCCTAACTTTGTTTTCTGTGCTGTTATTTGATTTTATGTGGCATGGAAAACTCGTGTCACAACGAAAAGCAATTCATTCAGTCAATAAAGACAAAAAGCTAAATAATTGTCCCTTAAAATTAACATATGTTTTTCATTTAATTATGACACAGTAATACATAGAAAACCCTACATAAAACAATGTGTATTGTATTTCCCTTTATCTCATTATTTGATTTGTTTTATTAGGAGTTTAAATCTACCATACTTAGGTTTCTCACTTTCTAAAAAGCCATCAAGTCTGCAGATATAAATGTTAGCAAGTCGTTAAATACAGGGTTGTGGGTTTCTCCACTTTCAAAAAGTCATCAGCTTAAGTTACCTACAACTTTAGGTGTTAAATCATTAATAAAGGGTTGTTACAATAATCAATCAAGTCTGTAGTTGTAAACGTTTATAAATGGATTTTGGTACATATGCCCTGCAGCCATTTTTCAGAGGGTAGATGCTCAAATAGTCCATTGGAGGGGTCTCCCTAATAAATTACAGCATACAAACCCTTTGTAAAAGGTGCCTTATCAGAAAGTGGTACCAAATATTCTTCTTAGTGGATCTGCATACTGCATTTGCATCTATGTTTGTGTGTGGTGATCTTGTACTACAGTATAGGCAGAGAAGGCATTTTCTAGTCTATGTGCCTGGCGACATCTCAACAGGAGGGGACCGAGCCATCAAAGCCATCATGTACTTTAATTACAGGTAATCTTGACTCACAGACACTCTTCCACTCCCTCTGCACTTAAGAACTTCCTCCTCAATTACCAAAGTGCCTCAATTAGGCCCTAAATAACCAGTGGACATGCACGAGGGAGAGATGGGCAAATTACAATAGAGAGGGTAAAAACAACAGGCCCCGTAAGAGCCAGTGTGATGCAGAGGCAATTAAAAGACAAAAAAGTGTTCTACCATGCAGGGCGAAAATGAGAAAAAAGAGAAAAAGCCCTTTGATGAGCTAGTTCTGAGCTAAGTGGAGCTTAAGAGGCGATGGTTGAGGAGAAGAAAGAGCCAGAAAAGAGAAATTAAAGACAGTTGATTGGCAAGAGGGCTGATGTCACACTGTTTCCCTACAGGACCATATGTCGGTGGGAGCACTCAGTCATCGAGAGACTGGAATGTGTGAGTAAGTCATGATTTCTATAGAGCGAGTAGGCATCCCACAGGCAGCTGATTCTCTAAACTCTCTCTGCTTTCCCTCACATTCATTATCCAGCCAACCCCATACACACTCCATCAACTTACTGGGCTTTTGAATGGACAAATGAAGACCCTGTCTCCGTTAATGGGCTAATTATGTGTCTAACAAGGGCCCTTGTTAAGGGAAAATGCTCTAGCTGCACCCGGCAGTATGAATGTGAGTGCATTAGTCAATTAGCTCAAATCTAACCCAGCGCGATTGTTTGACGAATTAACTAGAAAGAAATACATGATCAAGGAACACAAGGAATAAAATGAGTAGCTAATACAAATACCTCTGTTTATGTGTTTGTGTGTATGTGCTGTATTCACAGTGCCCGTCTGGATCAACTTCATTTTATTCTATGGACTGCACGCTGACCTGGATGGCTGGCTGGAAACTGAGCTCAACAGCAAGCTGCTCATACCAGATGACAGGACTGTTATCATCACTATGAAATAGAGACAGTGCAAGGCACCAGGATAGCTATCTAATAGGAGGAGTAAAAACAACTGCACAATATAATGTAGTCCAATGGAACAGCTATTCAGCTTAACCTGAAAAAAAAATGTAGAATTGAGTCAATTCAAAGCATTAAAAGTTTGAACTATATATTTGGACTATAGAGACAAAATTGCTATGACAAAATAATACTGATTACTAATGACTAATAATTTGTGTTTGATGTTTTTTTTTCTTCTGTATTAAACCTTATAAAACTCTTAATGTTGTCTCCTACCTCACAAAAAAGTCCATTCTCAGTGTATGTGGACTGGTGGCTTCAAGCTTCCACATCAAACTTGTGTAAGTTGCATACTGGACCACGATTGGCTTCAAAACTAGTTGTGAAGTCACAAATCACACTTGTAGGCCTGCCCCTCAAACTCAGACTTAAGATTAGCACAGAGAAACTCTCCACTTTTAGAAGGTGACTGTGACATAACTCATTCTACACAGTGAAGATCAAAGATTCAAGTACAACAATGAACAGAATACATTTTTGAGTGGAGGGGGACTTTAACAGCTTAACCAGGAAGCTCAGCATGTAGCCTATCCAGGAGAGGGCAGTGTTATCCAGAGAAGAGATGTTGTCTGCACTGAGTGTTTGATCTGAGCAGATGTTTGCCAGGAGTATCATTAAACAGCATCTGTCCACTCAATTACCCCCTTCATTAGTCTAATCCTATGTCATTTTTTTATTCATAGAATGGTAATTATGTCTCTCATAAACTGAATGGAATTACCATGTAAAACAACTGATGAGGCAAAGGAATCACAGAATGATCAAAACAACAGAAAAGACTCAGGTAACACAGGCGGCATGTGATGTAGTGTAAATGGTCAGAGATTTTCTTTTCTGTAGACACCAGTAACCATTTCTGTAAGGAAGTGTGTGTGGATGGTGTCTGTTGTCAGGTATCCCAGTGAGTACATACAAAAAGCCTGAATGAGTAGACATTGATTCCCCACAGCGTTATCTTTTATATTGTCCTTCAGATAGGTTGTCATATGTATTTTGCATCCATGCATCTTGATAAGGTTTTCAGTTAGCAGTGAATAAAGAACCTCTTCAATTCCATGGAAAGTGTGCAAATTGGAATTAAACTTAATTTAGAAAATGACCTGGTACTACGTTGCTGTCCTGTTTTACTACAATTCCGCCAAACTTTCGCCTGATGCAACTGAGATTTTGTCTAAATGCTGTTTATAACCTCACTGTTTAGAGTTGATTGTGATGTAAATTAACCTTCATACTAACAATTTTCTAAAATGTTTTAAATGTTTATGATTGTAAATGTGTCTAAATTTGTTGAACAAGTTCTGAAATATCCACTATATATATATAAAAAAAGGGTAGCTTCTCACATGTATACAACTTTCATCTATGTCCTGTAAAAAACATATCTTGAAAACATCAACTTTTCAAGAGCTAAGAAAAAGCAGCTTTAGTCTACAGGTTTTTAAATGTGTCATGTAACATCAGCACATTTCTCAGTGCATAAAGGAACAGTGGAACTTCAGTTGATCTATAAACAATTAGAAATCACCAAATGTGGGGATACATTGGTCTAACTAAATTACATTATGATTATTTCAGCCTGCCTCAAATATATTGAAAATGTTTGTGTGGAGGTTGAATGCACCTTTAAGTTGCTTTGCACCAAAGCTGCTAAATGAATGTAATGTGAATAGAAAAAAAAGCACAAATCTTTTACTCATTAGGCTTAGGCCTTTATTAGAATAATTGAATACTTGATAAAGCTAAAGATTTTTAATAATTTATAAAATATTTTGTGTTTTTAACTCCTCACAAATACATAAGATAGATGTAACTTTTAATTACATTCACAGTCATAAATCTGAATCTTGCAGTAACTTTCGTGTTCTATCAACTAGAACAAGAGGCCTGGTTTAAGTATAAAGTGTCTATAATAAAATTGATATTTATGCAATTAATACTGAAGACCAGAAGAGACAACACTGGAAACATGAACTAAGAACAGAAGAACAGACACAAAGCATTGACATGAAAGGACATCACAAATTATAGTAGCTGTATCACCACAATTATTGGTTTCAAACGTTGACATGAAACAGCATAACAGTAGAAAACACAGACAGCAGCAGCGTCTTGGTTCATTTCATAAATCCAACATGTCCTTGCTGGTCACAGTCATCACACAATATGCTTTAACACCATATATACCTGCATAGAAAAACTCAGCAATCATAAAGAATGGAAATCAAAGAGGAAAAGTAATACATTTCCCAGAGGTATGAAATTGTCACTGCATGTCAAAAAGGCTGCTCAACAAATGTCCCATCAATGACACACAGCCTACCATACTATCTGAACAGTTCCAAAACCTGGATTAAAAAAATATTAGAAAAAGTGTTGTCATTGATCAGGGGAGAGCTAGAAGAAATCAAACAGCCAGCAAGCATCCCAGCTAATCTGTAAAAAACTGCAGGATGTGCTGCGCCTCGTCTCTACATGTCGATGAGGTCGTCGCCGCTCTCATCGCTCTCCACAGTCAGCTGACGGGTCCACCACTTCTTCACCTCTGACCCTGAAGAGGCTTCATCGTTGACAGGGTTCATCTTGCACACAACGGACTTGACGCTTGTGCGACCTAACACGATACATACACACGGAAAAGAGAATTCACAGCCTGACTCTTGTCACTTCAACCTGCATTTCTTTGTCTTTGTATTTCCAATTCCACATGAAGAGGGCCTTTGTCTTTTCGATAAATAAGAGATTGTTTTTCACAGACTTATTCAGATAAATCACTTTTTCTGGTGAGGTCACATAAAGAACTAGTTCTCTGGAGAGACACTTGAGGAACGCCTTGTTCCAGTTCTAACTCCCTTTAACAGATCCTCTGCAGATCTGTGCCACTTGAAAAGGAGACAATATACAGAGGCGTACACACCTGCAGGCAGCCGCCATTGTCCCAGCTTCCTCTGTGGTCTCCCCAGGTCTGAAGAGTCCTGCCTGTAGCCTCCTCTGTCTGACAAAGTGGGGCTCAGTAGCTGCTGGAGACCACTCATCTAAACAAAGAGAAGATATCCTTTGTTTCACCAGTGCAAACGCACACCTGCAGATTATATGATGTGCTTGCTGTATGTCAAGCTGTGAGCATGTGTGAATGTGTATGCGCTGTTGGTACGTATGTGGGGTGTTACCTCAGGCTGCAAGGGGTTGTCTGGGTTGTTAGTATTGTGGTCTTCACTTGGCACTGTGGTCTCTATGCTGGGGGGGTTGAGGAAGCGGCTCAGCTCCTGCTGCTGGCTCTCTCTCAGACTGTGGATAATGCTACATGACTGCTGCTGCTTCTGCAAAGGCACATAAAGACACATGTGTTCAGTGTGTCATGTGTGTGTGTGTGAGGAGATATACTGTATAGCATGTTTGTGTGTTTTCTGTTGAGAGACTAACCGCACGGATGCGTTTGAGGCATTTCTTGAGCCACATGCGTATGGTCTGCTTGGCAACCTCTTCTTCAATGGTGTATTCCAGCTGTTCCCTGGCCAACAGCTCCTCCAGCTGGAGAGACTTTCTAATGTCCACTGAGCGATACGATAGCATGCTGTATGATCACACAAACACATACATGCACGCAAACAAACACAGAGACATACAGCCAGCAGAGGGAAATAGTTCATGAAATATAATTGCGTCTGGACTTTCAATCAAAAATACAGTACTCAAAATTGATTGCTGTATATGTGTGTGTACTGTGTGTGGCGTTCCATGGTCACCTGAGGACATCATGGAAGGTCACATCTCCTCCGCTGTGCAGTCGCTCCATCTCATAGCACATGTGTTTAAACAGCAACTTGTCTTTGTCCAGGTCCACCTCCAACCTGCCTCTGAGCAGACGCAGCAGGAACTTCACTCTGGATGTCGGGATCACACCCTGGAGAAACAGCCGCAGATGACACAAGGTTATACAAAAGATGTCAGATGATAGTTAAGATTGGGATGGGAAATGAGGAGCAATATCAGTGGGATTATTAAGGCTACATCCTAAATCGTTGGAGTTTTGGTGTCAGATACTCAATTCATTTTAATGTTTTTTTAAATCAAACTTGCAATTGAACTGCTTACTGCCTTATTTGGAATCTATGATCAGGCAAATATACCACTCAGGAAGGCAGAGCCCGAAAGGTCTGCCTAATATGCAAATTCTGTGAGCAAAGGATTTATAGAGATTATATAAAGAAAGTAAGTAGAGCCTTTTCTTCTTTTCTTCACTTTGTTCTGCATAAAATAAATAATCCATAGGTTTTTCTCTGCTGCTTGCTTGACGTCTCATTCTTTTCAAGAATAAGTCAGCTGCACCCCATGTACCAGGTATAAACTATTTATTTATTGTGCTACATAAAACTTGAAAAAAAAATATAATTCACCTTAAGAGGCTCTCTTACAAGCCTGAGACAAGCATAGACCCTTTTTTTTGTTTTTTGAGGGATGGCTTGGTGGGGAGAAGGGCCTTGGGTTTTTTTGTGGAATGTCAGACCACAGGTAGGGGTAGTGATTGGAGACAGTGAATAGGGTTGGGGTGGGACCACATATATAGGTATAGACTGCTTTTTATATACTTGTTCAACATGTTATAATTCTACATGCCTGTGCAAAGACTTGAAAAGCGAAGCCTACATCTGGATGATATCATAGATAAAGGGGAGGGGGTCTACATTCTTAATCCAGCACCCACTGCTCTAATTATTTTTTATTCCTATTACTCAATGCCATACTTTGTTCCCTTCAGCCCTTCTCATTAGCTCATCCTGCTTTTATCTTTCCTATATTATCCTTTGCTCACAGATATGCGACCGTCCCTTCTCCTCTCTGCAGTATCCTCTCTCCTATTGCTAATTTCTCACCTCCCGTTTGTCATCCACCATGTTCCAGATGATCTGGAAGTGCCTCAAGTCATTATAACTCAGCAGCTGGTCCTCCTCAGTGGAGTAGAACAGAGAGAAGTTCTCTACGATGATGGCTGCAGCAATAGGAAGTAATATTAATACTCAGAGAGAGAAATGTTCCATAATAGCAATATCAATGTAGTTTCCATTTTGGGTGGCATCAATCACCTTTACAGTATTTCTCTAACAATGAATGTAAGTTGTTCTGCTGCTGTTTTGAGTGCTACAAACCCGGACTGTGTATATATATATATATATATATATATATATATATATATATATATATATATATATATATATATATATATATATATATATATAATGAAACTCATAGAACAAGCTAGAGCAAGAAAACAATTCATTTGATAGATTTGTTTCACTCCTGCGCTTCTTGCTTTTTCATGAATTGCTTTTTATGTGCATGATTTTAATGGGTTTCTTTCTATAGATAAAGTGCTCCTTGCGAAAGATCAGTAGTAGCTCTTGTATTGTAATAAGTATCCGAGGTTTATGCCTCACCATCTGTGTCTTCCTTGAATGGAGTACAACCCATAGGAAAGCGAATGAAACATATACAGCCCATAAAACCAACAGACTGTAGATCATATTGTTGTTGCCAAGGCTGCCAAGTTTACAATCTTTTAATATCTTTCATGCGCATCTCTTTTTTTTTTTCATTCATTCCCTTGGTACTTTACCTAACCTTAATGAAGAACCAAGTCTTGACTCTACAATGTACACACAGATTCTTACACAGATTCTTATTCCCATAGTGTGATTAATACAAACAAGCACACTAACCTACAAGTAGATTGAGCATGATGTAGGCTATAATGACATAGAAAGAGCAGAAGTAGATAAGAGCTCCGGCGTAGTTGCCACAGTCAGTCTCCCAGTAGCGATGTTTATCCGGGGTGCAAAATGGGGGCTGTACCTGGAGATAGAACAACCAAAACATGTTCACATCAACATATGGGGCATTAAAGTCATAGAAATTATGATTTTTTATAAAATATAACATAAAACACAACAAATGTTCCCTGAAATGTTACAGTAAACATTTTCTAACTTACATAGTGATATCTAGACATACAGATATCAACAGTTTTTATTAGGACTATTTAATCAGTAGAATGTATTTCCAGTGGAAACTGCTGAGAGTGAGGTTTGTGGAGTATCCAGTGTAACAGAGACAACTAGAAGTAACTGTGATTTTTTTGCACCACAAACAAATATCCATTCACTTCCACTGTATTGGGGTGCCGGCAGAAATTAGAGTGAAGTGACCCTTCCCACACAAAATATAATACAAACAATATACAATATTTTCTAAGATTGGGACTAGATGGTCTATTGCTTTGTCTGTGTGGAAGTGTGCTGGATTCACAGCTCATCTTACCATGCAGTCATGCATGATTTTATTCCAATCTTCCCCTGTGACAATACGGAAGAGAACAGTGATAGCCTTGCCCGCTGTGGAGAAGTTGGCATGCCTGCAATTAGGAGAAACAGGCATAATGAGACAACTCTATAAATAAGGGTTTTTGCTGTACTGTATACAGCCTGCAGTGCTCACCAGTAGGAACAAGCAAAAAAAATAAAAGACAGGATAATAAACAGAAACACAAAATGCAATCCTTACCGGTTGATGTTCTCTCCGTATTTGACCGTTCCAAAGAGAACAACGCCAGCAAACGCGTAGCAGAGGAGAAGGAGAAACATTCCCACGATGATGAAGAAGCTCTTGTACATACTTACAACCACAGTCAACAGCAGCATCTTCAGCGTCACCTTTATACATCATCACACACATTCAGAAGTGTATTTTGTTGTTACAATACACCTTTTTTTTTTTTTTTTTGAAAATACAGTAAATTGAGTTTTTAGCAGAAATATACTCACATGCTTCCCACATATTGTGAAGAATCTGAAGACAATCACACATGTGCCCATCATGTAGGTATATGCATTCTAAAAGAAAAAGAAAACATAAATTATTTGCTAAAATAAATCAAGTTAACTTTACTAAGTCCTCCCTTAATGTGACAGTAATTTGTCTAACCAGTAAGGCAAAGTGCAGGACTATCCAGATGACACCAAGTGACGTGACCAGCAGGTCATAGCGATTCCGTCGGCTCTGCCAGTAACCCGCTGGAGACATGGCTATCAGCTTCATGGTCACCTGGGTAACAACGCCAACACAAAACTTCAGATGGATATCGATACTCAGAGGAAGCAATCAAAGTAAAACCTTAAAACATCCGGACGAGTAGACAGTATAACAGGCTCACCTCCAACACAAATATAAAGGTGAAGACAACCGACATGGTAGCAAGGGGAAATGTTACTTGATCGTCTACATCCCACTGAAGAAGAGCAGATTCACATGTCAGTATGTTTATTCCAATGGCACATCCTAATTGTTCTCAACATGCAGAAAAATGTTATGAAATAGAGTAAAATCAGAAGCATGTATAGGTGAAACGACATGTTACATACCTTGACTGAGAGCAGCACTGACTGTGCCAACACCAGCACAGCAATGCCTCGTTTGAAGAAGGGATGTTGGGTAATGTCATACATCTTGGCCCGGAAACCCCCGTTCTCTGTCAAGCAGATAGAAAACACAAGATTTAATTGAAACCTGCATAGCAACAATAAAATGTTCTTGATTATTTATTTCAATGTTTTCAAGCAGCTGTGGTGGGTTGAGAAAATTTAATGACCACATTTGAATGTCTAAACTGGCTGTGGCAGTGGTGTGCAGCTTGAAACTGATGCAGTATCTGTGTAGCCTGCAGAGGGCACTCGTGAACTGCTTGGATGGTACTGTCACTGTGATAATACTTAAACAGTGCTGGAGGATTAACACACACATATTTATGTAGATATTTAACATATGGTAAAAGAGACTGAGGTTAGTGTTACATCACCGACTTCACAACAGACTCACAGATACAAATATTTTGGTGTCTTTAAACTTGAGTGACACTTAAGTTCAAAGATAATGTACTTTATGTCTCATAATATATCCTATGAAGCATATTGGAAAGCTTTATAATAATATTGAAGGCACAGTATATTGGGATGTTGTATATTTGTGCCCTGGGAATTCTCTTAGCTGCTTTAAAACAGGATGAGAGGAGCTGATACTATATTCCATTTGTCACTTCTGCTGCGGCAGCCACTTCTTCAGATTGTTCCACGGTGCTCAAGGACTGGATCTACACCGCAAAATTGCAAAAATCTGTTGGCCTTATTCATATGCACTTGTATTTCAAGCTCGGGCTCATACCCAGTCTCATATGTCAGCATTCCAGCTTTGAATTTGAAAACTGCTGTAATGCTTGTTAAGATTGTCCCTGGTGTCCATTTCAAAGCAGGGAGTTTAATATCTAATGAATATCAAATAGAACATCCTAACAAAATGCTCTAACAAAAGAACATCCAGTGGCAGGCAATGTGATTACAAATGACTGCTGACCGCTGAGACAATTTCTGCAAGTACTTTGAATAGGACCATGTGAGTTAAGGCCAGTTCAGTGCTGTAATAATCTGCCAGTAGTGAGTGAGTGGCGCCAGTGCCGAGGGCCTTTGGATGTGGATCAAAGTCAGGTTGATACTGCTGGTGTCAGCGGCACTGCTGACTAAAATTGAAGGCATTGATTTTCTGTTAGCTCTCAGCCTCAGCTGTACTAACAGGCGTTTTCCCACACTGTCTCCGAGGCCCTTCAACTATTCTCACGACTCCAATCACAGAAAGAAGAGCAACAATGTAAATGCACAGTATCCCCCTGGTAAAATGTTATTGATAGGACTAGTAGCTTTTGCTTATGTGTAAAATTCAAGTCAGTCAGTACAAAATATTTATCCAGTTACTGCTTGTCCATTCATGTAAATTTAGTGTGGATAAAGCTGGTAGTTTACTTCAACAGAGGTGTCATAATTTAATGAAATCAATAAATAAATTTTACATAGAAGGCTGTGACATGCATGATTCAATGTTTGAGCCATTTGCACTTTTTTTCATTATTGCTTCTAATTATAATTGGGGTATCATTATAAATCCCTCCCCTCAACACACACACACACACACACACACACACACACACACATCACATGATCAAACAGGGAATGGGGCAAAGACGTGACTTTCATACTTTCATGGTTAGTATGATACTCTATCACTGCTTTGTATTACAGAATGATTACAAAAGCATTTGTTGTGTGTTTTTTTTATGTATGTGTGTATTTTTAATATGTATGTGTGTGTACCTGGGCGAGGAGGCAGGTGGAGAGGTTGGGCTATTTTCAGTCTGCTCTTCAGATCCTCCCATCTCCTCTGGTCCACAGTTAGCAAAGCAGTGCCCTGGTGGTGGGAGACACAACACATTTAAAACCTGGAGTAGTAGTCCTGCTGGACTGCAGACATCCCTGACTGCTTCTCTACTCTCTTCACTGCCAATAAAGGCAAAACAACCACTGAATAATCTTAGTAATCTTAAAAAAATATTAATAAAGTATAAAGTTGTATCTCATAGCTGGAAGTTATTTAGTGAGATACATGTCGCCCTTACCTTGTTCTCGTTGAAGTTCGCAATGACGACGCCTACAAACAGAGTGAGTCCAATCATGCATCCCAGAAACACAAAGACATGGATGTAGATGCCATGGATCTGCCAGCACAGAGGTAACAAACTCAACTGAGTAACATTCACACTGCTGTCACAATACATGAGACAGTAATAGACAAAAATTTTTGATGGCAGGTGTTTGAAAAGTAAGATCAGGTTCAGTACCGGTCCAACGCGGTGAATAATGACATCTCGGACTTCCACCCAGCCTTTAAGTGACAGCACTTCAAAAAGAGCCAACATGGCATTTCCTACATTGTCAAAGTTAAAATTACGAGGGTTGGCCCTGGAGAAGGACAGAATGGAAATATTAATCACTGGCTGTGCTAAAACAATCTTAAATCAAGCAGTAGTGAAAAAAGCAAGTGTTACCAGACTCTAGGTACCCAGAAACCCGGTTTCTTCTCCCCAGGCTTCAGTCTCAGGTTGAGGTTTTTGGAAACGCTGACGTTAATTCTAAATATACCAAAACAGTCCTCCTGAAATTGAACAGTTTAACAGCAAAACACAGAATGAAGCAACCATTAGAACAGCACCGACAGAAAAATAGAGGTATTAGTGAAGTGGTTTACTGCATTTGTTATATGAAAGAAACACTAAAATATTTCATTTGCAAAGATGATAAACACAATGAGAATATGGAAATAATGAATATGCTGTACTTGGCTTTACATAATGCATAAGGGGTTTTAATAAAAAACATAATAAGAATCTTAAAAATTAAAAAGTTATAACAGTTTGCAGACAATCACAGTAATGCATGGTAATCATTAGCATGCTTCCAGATCTTACCAATTAACTTTAACATTTAATGTTTAAGTATTGTAATATATAGAGCATTGTAAAAGGCTTTTTATCTAATATAAGATGTATTCTATAACGACACAAGCTGAAATAAGTATAATGACTGTTTCTAAGAAAGTATAGAATAAAAGGAACCACTGGATTATCGATTTTAAAAGGGGAAACCCCTTTTACTTATTCAGCTTGTGGTTTCCTGCAGGGAGCGTGAGATGGGAGGCGGTGGTTTAGTGGGGAGATTATGTTTCTTGCTGTACCCGTTTAAGGATATGGGGGTCGTTGCACTTGGCAAGCTTTCCGGCAAACAGTTGAACTCCAAAGCTCGCGAACACCAGCATTAGTGTGAGGAGCAGAATGGAAACCTGCAGGAGAATCAATCAAGAGTTTAAGGCAGACAGTTCAACATAATCCAAGCCTGTGAGATTAGAGAAACAGCTAAGCATGTGAGACAGCTGTGAACGTTGAGACCTCAGCCAGGAAAATCCAAGTCAGACCCAGAGAGAATCAGTACCTATTGTAAGCTCCTAATAATAGAAACAAAAATCCACATTTTAAGACATGTACTACAAATGATGGATTCTTTTCTGCCTATATTTTTTCCGAAGGACACAGGATCTTAGTTTTTAACATATTTCAGTGCTTTTTGATCACTGTAAGTTTTCAGTAAATTAAGTTTAATGCTGTACTGCACTTAAGTGAAATGTAAAGATTTAGGTAATGGTCTGAGTAATACTTTATCTTCAGGTGACTTATATTCCTAATTATTTCCTACATTATTTCAGAATATAATGGTTGGCTATAAGCTATACATTTCCCAGAGTGACCTCCGTTCACCCAAATTTACACACACATATCTGTAATGTACAGTATATCAACCAAGACTGACAGTAGCTGCATTTATTAATTCATATAAAACTAGTAGATTTTGAAAATAGTAGCAAGTACTGTAGCAAGCACTCTAGCTACTAACCAGAAAAATCTCCTTGAATCCTTTAAGAACCTCCCGCACCACCTTCCTCATCTGGGGTACCAGCTTGAAGATCCTGAGCGGACGCAGGCAGCGCAGCATCATCATCAGCTGAGCCCCAGACTCAGGAGGGATGTCAGGAGGCAGCCAGCACAGAAAAATCAGACTGACCTACAGTAGCAACATGAATAATCAAGGGAAGAGAAAATAACAAGAAAACTTGGTAATATGTTAATACTATTTCATAATTTGTTGTAATCTGTTTGGTGTCACAGTTTATAGTCTTTTATTAGCACCAACAAAGTCCCTCATTCCTTTATCACAATTAACCTGAGACAGATACTGCATGTTCTCCTACAACACAACTAAACCGAGACCAAATGAGACTTCCCTCGTTTACACGGCATGCTCTAAAATGTGTATGTTTTTTAAAAGCAATTTATTTTCTTTGCACAGTTGCACAATCAACATGGAAATTAGATGCTCATAAGAATTAAAAGTTATTTTGGAAAGCTAATAAAATGTGAAATGATGATAGTGGGGCCAATGATCTACCCTTAGAGAGTTTTTTCCAGTATGATTCCTCCATTATGATCATATCACTTTTTATGCTTAAATGAAGCTTAAATTAGAAGATATTTTTCTCACAAGATAGATGAAAATGTCCATCACTCCTCCAAAGTCTCTGATGACAGCTGTGGGAGTGAAGAACAGACCGTCGGCCATGATCTTCAGGTTTAGCTCGATGCTCATGAAGATCACAAACACATACTCTCCAATCTGAAACAGAGTACACAGACGTGATAACATTTGCCCATTCATGCATACACTGGCTGGTGCATACAACTATTAAATATCTAGTTTGAATACCTGAAGAGTGGGGACTTGCATGATCCTGGTGAAGGGTGATTCAAACATCATGGAGATGCAAGAGCAGATGGTCACTATGATCATCACCCAGTCCAAATAGGTGACCAGGCCCAATAGATCACTGCAGGAATACATAAATATAGTTACACAAAACCACTGTGTGTGTTTTTTTTTTTTTTTAGAATTTACACAGAGCACTTGTATATTCAGCTTAAGTAGGTCAAGAAAGCGATTTGGCGTGCAAACCAGCACGCAATCAGGGATAAGTCAAGAGAGAGAGATGCAGAGAGACAAAGAGAGCAGAAGGGTACGTGGGGAGAGTTATCGGAGAGTGAGAATGAAAAAATCTTTTTGTGTATATGTATGCACAGCTCTGTTCTACAGCAGGATGTCTGTAAAAAAAGATCCCCTGGCACCAATAGTATCTGATGCAAAGGACTGCCTCTCACTTTAATAATGAGACTGTGTGCTGGGCTGAATTACTATCAGGTTGCATAATGGGTGAGATCTATTTCACAGCTCCTCACTTCAGTTTTCATTCCTCACCGCAGTTTTGGGGAAGCACAACAGGCAGGTAATAAGCTACAGAATGAATAAGTATTCTACTGTTGTGGAATGAACAGATCAATACAGAGTGAAGGAATCAATAATTCATCAGACTTACTACAGTTGGTGGTATTTGGTGTTCTTCACTGCTCCTGTTATGGGGTCAGTTTTGGATCTAGATGAATTCATATAAATAAAATAAATTGTCAGCATTTTGACAGGAAGAAAGGAGGTTACACATTCTGAATACATACTGAATTCCCAAAACGTGTATCTCATGGCCACTTTGAACCACAAAATGCTGCCTAATGATGCTGGAAAACAACAAATAAAAACCTGTACAGTATATATCAGCTCAAATGTAAGACTGATCTTACACATTGAAACGCGCTCGAACGATCATTCGGCAAAAGTTCCTAAAGCGATGCTCCCGACCAACAATGAAGAGAGGCTTATCGAAGTAAGGATGGTTCTCCCTCAACTCCTCCTCCTGGACCTTTCTGCTCAGCCACACAAACAGAGAGATGAGATAAACACCAGTTATTGTACAGTATATAAATAACACAGCAAGAACTGAATGTTGCCTACAAGCAATGGTTAACTGGATGGTATTTTTCTTTTGTTGAGAACTTTTACTAGCTGATATTTTGTAGGCATGTGTGTGTGTGTGTGAATACCTTTTCATCTCTGCTTGCTCTTTCTTTTCTTGGATCATCTTGATCTCACTGTCCTCTCTCTGGGCGTTACGGTAGCGTACTGTACTGGAATGCTGGGCGAAGAGACAATCAAGAAGTAGTGAGTGACACAGTTTTTGCAAAGGTTTTACCTTAGATTTTTATATTTCTTAGATACTTCGAAAAATACTGGATAAATACGTAAACAGCTAGAGCCGCCAGAACAGCTATTCTGACATGGAAGCACACAATACAATATGTTTGTCAGTGTGCGTTTGCGTGCTCACATCTTGGGTGAGTGTCTCCAGCGACTTCCCTCGGCTGATCCTCTGACTTGTGGAACCATGTCTCAAAGATCTGCAGATACAAAGAGCAGACAGTGAGAGAAAAACACTTGAAGTATCTAATCTAGTATATACGTAATTACACTTGTTTGCATTTCTGTGTGTATGTGGGTGTTGTGCCGTCAGACCTGCGCTCTTGGCGTATGTGATGCTGGACACTGAGTATGGAGCGTTCCTTCGCTGGCTGGCCTTCAAAGGAACCACTTAGCATACGCTGCCTGGTACAAGCCCTTGGAAAAACAAACAAATATTTTTTTTTTCTCCTCATATCGAATATAATGAATATTAAAAAGAAAAAAAAAACAGATCACCAGCTGGTAATCACAACACAGCTGGATCTGGTGCATTTTTCTACCTAACAAGGTATTTGTAGCCTTTGTAATTCTGGACTCATAATAGCAGCGATCCAGGGCATCATTTTCAAACAGGTAACATTCATTCCATTAGTCAGTGTGTGTGTGTGTGTGTGTGTGACTCTGGGTGTTCCTGTTTATTCTGGCTAACAGCAGAGTCATGTACCAGAACAGAGCTAATGACACTGTGGGCACCAGCAGTGTGTATACCTTAATCATTTACGCAGACTCAGAGCAACTGCTTGTTTATTGGCTGTATGTATATAAGTGTCTGCGTTTGCTGGATTGTGTGTATATTTGCTTACGTTGGTGCGACTGTGAGCCTAATTGTGTATTTGTGTGGAAGATGGCAGGCCAGACAGAACGTGTTATGACTACTGATATGCTGTCTATCATTCAGACTGACAGAATAAGGGAGGAGGGATAGAGGGAGAGCGAGCCAGATTGGACACGGTGCTGGCGAGCTAATCTACACTTAGTGCCAGCTCTGTCATGCTGAACAGCAAATTATCCATTTCCTTCATTGCAACAGTAAATGAGTCTGAAGAGGGCCTGCATGTGTCTTCTGTGTGTGTGTGTGTGTGTGTGTTTGCGTGTGTGTGTGTGATAAAAAGAGAGGCATTAACAATACCAGAGTGCTGTTACTACAGAGCTACATCTAATATGCACACGCATTAAAGTTCACACACTCAAAGACTTTGATGTGTTTTATGACTGCGGATGGCGCATACTAAACACATCAATTTGCTTAGCTGGGGTCTCCAGGGATGGTGTTAATCCAAAATGTTATGGTGTGAAAAGATGTCTAGACGTGCAGGTTAAAATTGGGCTAGGTTTGATCAAAAGGGGGTAAAAAAAAAATTCAGGCAACATCAAACCGTTGTTTCTGCAGCATTTCAGGTGCAACACTTCATCATGGATCAGGTCCTAACTACATGCTGAAATACTGTCATTGAAAATTTCTGGAAACAATTTTAACATCTGCAACCTTTCAACGTAATGTAGCCCAGGTTTAATAACGGAGCTTAGACATCATTTGACCTGCATATGACCAAAACAACGCTTACTGAAGAGGTGTAGACATGTCTTACCGCAGGATTTTATTGATAGTAGTTTCCTTTTCCAGGAGGTTACGAGCTCGGATACTAAATATTGACCTGCGAAGCTGAGAGAACACACACCGGTTGCAAAACAGTGAGAGTCCATTAGGGGAAGCTTGTTAAATGTACTGTAGTCTTCCAAAAACACACCATACACACTGACTAAGTTTACATGCACACTATTATTCTGAATATGACAATATTTAAAATTTGATACAGGTCATAATCTGTTTGGATATTCCAAATAAGGCCCTATTCTGAATGCAGCATTTTCTAATTAAGACATGTGGGATATCCTGACATGTAGGCATGGAATGACAGTGATGACTGAGCAGTTTAGTAAACATCATGGGTTAACCTAGGTACTGGATGTGCTTGTAACTATAAATTTATACTGGTAATCAATATCACTTATAAAGATCAGGCAGCAGCTCACTAATGTTTTTCATCTTGCTGGTTTCTTGAGATCTTGTGATTCCCATTCCCACGGGAGCAGAGGGAAACCCTGAAAACCCTCAGCATTTAAAGGGAAATATTAATGGAATATTCATTTTCATTAGCCATGTAAACGGCTTAGCAAGAATATTGTCTTTTTCAGAATAAGGGTGAAAACTGAAATATTTTGTACAGGTCAAAACAGTAACTGTAAACAACAGGTTAAATTTGCTTTTGCTACTATATTTCTTATTGCTGTGGTTTATCTACTGGATTTAGAGCCATGAGGATGGAGTCATCACCTTCATATCCACTACCCACAGTAGGTGTGTGTGAGAGAGAGAGTGAGGAAATGAGTAAGAGAACGAGTGTGTGAAAGTACTTTTTGGTCGATATACTTGTTGTCTTCAATGGCTGAGCGTTTGGAGTGGTCACAGGAGGAGGATGAAGCGGAGGGGAGACGCCGGAACAAACAACTGGTGTCCTGCTGCTGCCGATCAATGAACTGCTTCATAAAACTCTCCCTAGAGTAAACAACAAATAACACACACACACACACATGCACACACAAATGTGATGAAGTGTCCAACTGTAGAAATCCATTCGCTTAAAAATAGAAAAAATAAGCGTAATAGTATCTTAACACCAAACCATTTCAGTGCATATTCAGCTGCAAAATATGTCAGTGGAAGTTTTTGCTGCAGCAGAGGGGCTCCAGAGGGGGATTGCTGTGTTGAACAAAGTTCAGCTGTCGTACTAAACACTGCATAAGACACAAAAGGCTTTCCTGCAGAATACTATATTACTGGTGACCAACTACAAGCAGTAAGTCACGTGTCTTTAGCACTCGTTGTGGTGGTGTTCTCACACTACCTCCTCGTAATCACTACTCAATTAAACATTGTTCTTCCTTTGATTTTCTGTTAATGTGGTTTGAGCTCCTGTGGGTCTATATAAATTGTGGATATTGCTGCTCATTCTAATGACCAAGTTCCGCTTGTATTTAAACCAAAAACAATTGTTACTGGTGTGTTGTAAGAATACACTTGAGATGCATCTCTCAGTGACAGTGTACCTGATTCTGGGCACAGTGAAATCTGACGGGAGCTTGGAAATCTTCACCATCTGAGGTCTGTTGGGGAACTTCTCAAAAATCCTGAGTCGTAGCGGGAGCTTCTCTTTGGTGTCAGCATTGGCTTCACTTTGCTTGAGCTAACAGGGAAAGGCAGAAAGCCAGTTAATGCATGGAGCTGAAGAGCTAGACAGATAGAGTAAAAGGGGAAAGTCAGCTGCATGATGAGAATGAGGGAGAGAGGCATTAAAACAATACAAAAGGAGAGAAGGGAACAGTTAACTTGAGTGTGGGTTGTGGAAAGGTTTGACAACTTCATGAAGTCATCCCCGGTATTTACTGGAGTAAAGCACGAGATTAAACCTGGTTTCCCAGAGAAAATGCAGAGGTATAATCTTTAAGAGTGCAGTTTTAAGTTTCTGCCTGATGATGGCAGCAACACACTTACATACAAAATGCACATCACATACAGTACAGTACAGACAACCACGTTTAGGATGAGATCCCACTTACTTTCAGAAAAGAATGGAAGAAGGCAACAAAAGAAAAAAAGAAAGATTACTTTGGAGTGGCTGATGGAGAAGAGAAAAGGTAGTGAAAGAATAATGCGCACGTGTGCTGGCCTAAGCACAGCAGCACAGGTCGACAAAATAAAAAGATGACAAAGGGAATGAAACCAATTATTTCCATTTAATTACATATGGGGGGAGGCTGATTGAAATTCCCTTGCAGGTATTCTCTGTCTGGGTGCCTGGAGATAACCCCTGATGTATTGCAGATTAGGCCTGGAAATGAACTGCATTTAGAGCAATGGTGAATGGCAGCTTATCATTCCGAGTAGGCAACCGCTGTGAAACATATTGACTGAGCTCGGTGAATGTTTCTCTGTCAGTCACGCTGTTTTTCTGTCTGTCTGCCGATGCAAACGTCCCTCCACACTGTTCGTGTGTATTGGTATTTCTGTCTACGCTTGTCTGACTGCGAGCAACCGAATGACTGGAACAGCCTCTCATTTTTGAGGGATAAGAGTCGGGGAAAGGAGAGACCTGACAAAAGAGGGAATGTAAATCTGTCTATCCATTTTTCTTTTTCTAGCAGACTAAAATGTGAGAGCTTCTTCTTCACCCTGAGTGGGTGAGTGGTGAGTGGCATACTGTGAAGACAGAATTATGCACCAACATTTGTTTGCCCAAGGTTTCTGTCTATATTCTGACTCCCGAGATAGACATGGGATAGAGAGAGAGATAGAGACAGAGGGGGGCAGAGCATGAGACAAAAAAAGTCAAAGTAAAAGTTGACAGAAGGAAATGTATGGGAAAATATGTATGACAGAAGAGTTGAGGGATGATTACAAAGTTGATTGTTGGAGGGAAAATACGTCTTCCTCGTTAACATGGCTTAAAACATGTTTTTTTTATATTGAATAATTGAAAATAAAATGTGTTGAGCGAACTAGTGATCTTCTCTCTAGTGCTGCAGGTTTCTGTGTGAAACCTGTAGAAAGTGCTTCAGTCATCATCATAACATTTGATTGTTGAATTCCCTGCAAGCAACACATGAGCAAGCAACAAAATCCAGCATGTACACACACACACACACACACACACACACAATGCAGAATTAATATGGACCCTTCAGTTCCCAAACGTCCTAATCAATTGGGCCAACTCAGCGAGATGTACAGTTTAGCCAAGGCTCAACATCCTTATCTACAGCAGTATCACATTACAGCAAAAGTTTCTGTGCCATCCATTGTCCTTTGTTGCTCTCTGTGTTCAACTCGCTTCCTCAGCCTCTCAAAGAATTTGTTCTTCTCCATCAAAGTGAGCATCTATCCACATAGCTTTATATAAGACTGTCCCAGTCTCAAAAGAGTTTCAACTATATATTCTGTTTATTGCCTCCTTCCCTCACATTCTTCTTTCCTTTCTAAAAGAGGGAAAAGAAGAACTGTAGGGAGAGGAACAGACTTAGACATTCAAAAATAACTGCTATTAAAAATCTTTCTTTCATAAACAGACTAATGTGACTGAGGCCCAATTATTCATGTACTTCAATTTATGCTGCATCTGGGGACCCACCTACTGTGGAAATAAATAAGCAAAGGGTGTGCTGAATTTAATTTAACTTTACTCTGGGAAAATAGTCCACTGTACCATGGACCATTTTGATTCCTTCCTCTGGTGAAGGGCTATTACAGCTCATGGCAATTAATGCCCTGAAGCCAATGTAAGAAGTGTTTGTCAGCTATGGTACCAAATGTATAGTTTCCTTAGTTATTGATGCTGTGCAAGGCTGTTCTGTAAAAGGTGAGGAGGTGCACCATTAAGCTGCCATAGATCACCATTAACTGTATGTGCTAACCCATTGGTCCTTCAGTCTGGTCAATACATAGGATCAATAAAGCACACACGGACAGACAGGAGCACAGGAACAGGGCACTTCCCAGCAAAATCCATTCTCTGCCGATTATAGGTTTCACGTGTTATCATGGAACAGGAATCGATTTCTCCTGTATCAAAGTACAACCATGATAGTACCAGGTATTATGTAGATACATATCTATGCATTCAAATGCATCTCGTATACTTATCAGTGTGTGTGTGTGTGTCTTAGTATTAAGAGAGATAAGTTCTACTTCAAAGTGTATGTATGTGTGTGTGTGTGTGTGTGCATGTGCGTGTGTGTGTGTGTGTGTGTGTGTGAGAGAGAGAGAGAGAGAGAGAGAGAGAGAGAGAGAGAGAGAGAGAGAGAGAGAGAGAGAGAGAGAGAGAGAGAGAGAGAGAGAGAGAGAGAGAGAGAGAGAGAGAGAGAGAGAGAGAGAGACAACCATTTCCACCTGTGTGTCTGGATGTGTGTGTGTGTGTGTAGGAGAAAATGTCTCTGTATTTTTCTTTGTGTCACGGTGAATGGTTGATAAATCAAAACTACTGCTTCCCTTGCCACAGATGAGATTTAGTGTATGGTGGTGTAACAATGGAGCCGAGACTAATGTGTTTTGCCTTGAGACCCATTCAGGTGACCTGCCACTGCTTCCCCCTCCATTCAAGCCAATTTCAGGCTTGGCTAAGCTAGGGAGATTTCCGACTGGGATTTCCACAGCTTTCCTGACCAGGGCTGAAAGGAAGAAACTAATGCTGACCATTAGCATTAGACTAAATTCAGTCATAGCTATAGTTCAGTGAGAGCATCAGGAGAAAATAAAGTAGTTAGCATGAAAATGGCCAAAGACAAGTCTAGCACAATATGGAGTGAAACCCAGTTGGGAGTAAAAGCATTTAACAGGAGCAAAAAAGCTACTCTTCTGCAGGGTAAATGTAGTAAAACCCCTGCATAATGACACATTTCAGTGTCAACACCTCCATATAATATGTATGATTACATACAGGATAAGCACGCTGTCACAATAGCTGTATATTACAACTCCAGGACACACAACATGGAGCTCACTTACAATAGAGGGAAATTATTCAGTTTCTTTCTGACCTGCATGCTAATCCATTAAAATCCTTAACAACTTTATTGCATCTTGTATGCACACAATGGGCTATGGAGCTAGGCAAACCCAGTGGTCCTTTAACAACTGATATTTTAACTGCTGGCAAACAACTTGAAAATCAGTCACTGTGTTTACATTCTTTTAGGTTACTCAGAGAATAGAAGGATGTATTTATATGCACTTTGTGTAATCCGTGTATGCTGTACATGCAGCATATGTGTAACTAGATTTCTCCTCTATCCTAGACCTCGTTTTGGACAAATAAGACAACATCTTACTTATTTTAACTCTATTAGTGATAGAATAGATGATAGCTGCTTTCTGACTTTTATTTTGTAACCTGATTACTTTAAGTGCATGTAAACACACTGATTGATAAGGCAGAACAAAAATATCCCAACAGTGAAAAGCTTCCATCTCTCATCTCTATCATCTTTGTCATCTGAACATTTAGGCATAATGCTTTCATAGACGCACATGCTCCAGCTAGTGACTCTAATAGGCATGTGTGTCCCATCTGAACTCTCTGATCAGTCTTGTCAGAGTGGCTCAGAGACATGCAAACACAGAGTAGGAATGTCTGTGAGAATGGCCAATGGAACGATGGGAACTGATGAACAGCCACCTACTAAACTGCTGCCCACACAAACTAGCCCAGCACCGGATGTATGTATAGTCATCTGTATTTTATCATTCAGGCATCAAAGCTTGCCATTCACTAGCAACACCAGACAACAGCTGTGCATGTGTGAGAATGTGTGTATGTGTAATTATAGATTTCGCATTAATTGCCAGTACAACACAGCCTCTTTACTTTCTTTGTGATGCATCATCCATCATGTGGGTAGTTACTAACTGGCACAGCAGAAAAATGCACGTGTGCATGTGCTGTATGTGTGTTTCTCTGTCTTTCTATGAATTCAATAATATCTATGATCAATATAAATATTAAAGTGTAAAAATGCATAACAATATTTAATAACAATTCTTAAAATATGTGTGGCCTCTATCATACATACCACATATTTCCTCCATGGGCCTTTATTTACCTCAACTACAGAGGGTACCAGACCTTTATTGGAAGCAGGCTTATATTAGAGAGAGGCCTTTATTTCTAATTCCCTCTGTTTGATAAGTATTTTTGCTCATATTTTAGTACAGAGCTTCATTGTTTTCTGAATTGCTTCTGTTTGTTCTTTTAAATTCCACCTGGAACATTTTGGCAGTGCAACACTTAGCTGTAACATACAGGTAGCATGCTCATGGATGTATGGTCGCTGACTTAGCCAAGTTACCCTGGTTACCTATGCTCATGTAGTGGTGCTGCTGTCATTATTATTAAAATATGTACCATCATCCCATCCAATTTGACTGTTATCAGCCTATGGAATAGGCATTCTCGTCGCACATCAGCCCAGTAGAAGACCTGTGCTGTGGTTGTCAGGTTTCTTTCACAAACAAGCAAACAAACAAACAAGTAAACAAAAAGACATGGCTGCCATTCCTTTTATTCTCAGTGGAAAATGCAATATTTTGATAGTTTCGGCATTAAAATGTGTTTTGATAACATTTCTAGCGAGAATGTGCATTTTGTTTTCATAATCTTCACTCAGGGAATGCATGTGATGTTTAGTTTGTTAGTTATTACAAAGATTCTTTCAGGTCTTTCTATTGTTGCTATGGTGGTTGCTATGTATGCTGCTATTGCTGAAACCACGTAGCTTACATTCTTGAATCACTGTCTTTGCGTTTTGTATTTATCTTAACTGTTATGTTATTTGTATTATTTTATCTAACTGTCTGATAATGCTCATTCAATAAAAAACATAGATTTTAGAGTGCCCCAGGGATGAATTGAACTTGAAATCCAGAATTAGCTTTGCTATTGGCTGATTACTTGAGGAAAAGCACTTAAATTTAGACTATCTCCAAGCATTTTCATGTACAGTCCCCAAGACTAGACAGGCACCGGGAGTTTATCCTCCCCTGTTTTTTCCTTGGCCTGTCTGGTCTTTTATTTGTTCATATTGACCACATCCCTGTTATTATTAGAGACCCGGCTTTGAATTGACTACCGTCTTTTATTTGAGGAAATATGGCAACCTATTTGCATTCCACTCTCCACGGTCTTGGTTGGGTTGCCTAGGCCTTGGGCCAATCCAGCTGCAATACCCAGGGGAGGGAGAGCTGAGAGCAAGTTAGCAGGGGTCACCCTCTCCTCTCATTAGCTGAGTAATGAGCCATGCTGTGGAGCTGCTGTAAAGCCACACAGCCCGTAAACCTCTAATAGCTACTTCCAACACCCAAAACAACTCTGGGTATGTTATTATTACCATTATCTCAAAATCCAAACCTATATACAGTCGCATTCAACTGTGTGCCTCTGTGGTCAGGTCTTGTGATGCTGAGGTGCCCAGTGGTAGCCTTGTGGTTAAGACTCATACCCGTGTAATTGCAACATTCACAGCTGGGGATCTTTGTTGCAAGTATTTCTCTTTCCCCATATTTCTTGTCTGTCTTCACTATCCACATTAAAAAAGCCAAATAAAATAATCTAGAATCTAGAAAATGTTTAGTTTAAGAAAATGTAATGTCATGTTAAAAACATCTGCAAAAACTATATAAGTATCTTCAAGCATTGTTTATGAGTTACATAACCACACAGCACTGGGAGGCACACATCCTCAGTCTCTCAGTCCACATGTAGTATTCCAATTGTGTGGATACTTCTTAGAAAACAGAGCTAGTAAACAAAATGAATGTGCCCTGGCCTGCACCTAAATTGTCACTTCTCTACCAATAATTTGACCAAGTCATATACTTAAGCACAAAATCTGAGGGAAAACACTTTTAAATGGCTGTGTAACCTTCCTCAGTATATCTCCATCCTGCTATAATCATGGGTGAGTTCATTATGACATGCAGCACATACAAAACCTTGGCAAACTTCATGTGCAATTGCAGCCAAGCGAAGACTAGAATACACAAGTCCACTGTGTGTTAGTGCATGCTAGTTTTAGAACATGGCAGGCACAGTGCCTGGAGTGTCTTCCAATAGAAAACTGAAGGTGACATTCAAAAGATAAGAACACATTGTATTTGGATTCTCCAAGGGGTACGCTCTTTTCTTCTCTGCTCCCTCTGTCTTCCTAGCCTTTCTTCTCCCCTGCTAAATCCCCAAATAAGTCCTTGGTCCATTAAATCACAGAAATGGAGGACAAGCTTTTAGTTTAATTAATAAATAATGAAATCCTTGGTGGGAGGCCATAATATGATCGCCCCATAACTTAACAAAATGTATATTCAACACTGAATGCCTTCTGAAATAGGGTCAATGAAGCACAAGGCAGGGTGAAAACATGTTACCTTTACAATCAAACAAGTACACACAAGCACAAATTTATATTGAGAAGAATCTGGTGTTATGTGGAGAGAAGAGTCCTTATCATCAGAAGTATGGAACAGTGACTACTCATCCTAAACCTCATTTATACTCAAAGCAAACATCCATTTTCCCTGTCCTCCCATTCTCCTTCCTCTCCTGTCTCTCCCATGCTGTGTTTATCTCTTCCTCCATCTCCTTCACCCACTTCCTCCCCCTCCAGTTTGAACTCTCACAGTTCAACAGATAAATATGGAACAAGAAGATAGGCACATCTCTGCTGTTATGCTGTTAATGCTATACTTTTCTCAACGCCAACTTTGACATAGCTGTCACACTGGGGGCAGAAATCTGATTACCTCTGTGCCACATCGCACCCTCTGTCTGTGGCTAGTGGAACTTCCCCCAGTGTTTCTTTAAGAATCTGGTAGTGAGCCATCCCTCACGACCGTGTCTGTTAAACTGATAATATATTGGGTATTTGAGAGAGTAGTCATCCATCACACCACAGCTGATGCCTACATAGACCTCTAAGATACAAAGAGACACACAATTATAAACACAATCATTTTTCTGGTCAAGCCATAAATCCTTGAGTAACAACAATTCATAATTCAAATTTTGCATGTGTAGGCCTTGCACTAGATGGCAGTATGGTTAGATGGTACAAACTATGAAGCACAGCAGTCCGCTTTATCATTGCTACAGCCCTAAACCGATCAGATAATCTGGGAATCTAATATTTACCAGTGTGTGCAAAGGAAATCCTTCCCAAAGGCAATTTTGGGTCTGGCTCAAAAATAACAAAGACCAGAGGCTATTGGGAACACATATGAACAGGGCACAATGGAACCGGTCGCAAAAACTTGACAGATTATTAAAAGCATATAGGGCAAGAAATTTAAAGAAATGTATTTTTATCAAATCAAATCAGGAAATACTTAAACTGTCGTGCTTTGAGCAAATTGTTTAACCCCAAACCTAGATATTTGTGGCAGATACGAGAGTTCCATAACAGAATCCATAACAGTACAATAATAGTAACATACACAAACCTTTTTGAAAAGGATCCCTTAATTTGAGCATCAACATTAATTCTTATTATCAAGGTTTTAATCAGGAAGACCATGAGAAAGGAACCTTGAGTACAGACTATTTTGTCCATTTTGTTTTTGTTTTTTTACCCTGCAATTTGTTTTTTAAAAAATTGTGACCAACATATGTACAAAGTAGAGCATTTTTGATGAAAAAATGAAAAAAAAGCTTCTTCGTGCTTTTTGGTTGACGAACAAGGGCATATTTTACTGTTTGCCAAATATGTTTATCTCAAAAATGACTGGTATTTCTGTGCTCCAATTTGTTGATACTCATCAGTCTAGCTAATACAGTATACCAATATATTGGTATGGCCCATCAGTCAAGCTCCATTTAAAAAAAAAAAAACTTATCACAAAGGCATTGCTTGTATATAGTATCCAACTGCAAATATCTGTGTATGTGTGTGTACTGGCTGGTTGAGGTGGCTGCCTACTGTATAGGTCATGGAAATATCTGTTACTCTGGTCATAACAAACACTAAAACATTATCTAAAGCTCAACTAAGAATTACCAAAATGGAAATGTTGTCAAACAGGTGATTCATTTTAGTTACATCAAACAGTCCATGACCAGGACGACCATCACTCTCTCGCACATACAGTATGTCCTCTACGGGCTCAACACTCACACAGCTACACCCTCTCCTCTCTGCTCATGAGCATCTGGCAGATTTTGAGAGAATGAAAGAGAAAATATCAAAGGACAGGAGTGAGGTCTCAGAGCTCAATGTGCAAAGGATTCAAATGTCGGTTTGTCTGCATACGTAATGTAAAAAGACTGTAGTCGAAGGAAAGGTAGTTATGCTTTTAGCTTTTCTCACTCTGACTTGCTTTTTACGTGCTCCTTTTTAACAATTTCCCAAATGTGTTCCTCATGACTCATCTACCTGGCCTGAGGACCTGTTTGATTGCCACACATTTCCTTATGCACACACGCGCACACACACACACACACACACACACACACACACATTATCATCATCATCACTGCCCTGAGGGGTAAACACCTTTTTCTATTTAGCTGATATCTACCGGCACAGGATAAACATTTTACGCTATCCCTGCACCTCCTCCTGGCCCTGCAGACATTGCTCTGTGGGCAGGAATGATTTGTTGGATGGAGATGGGCCATCAATCTCTCCCATTACTAAGCCCACCAACCTGCCACACAGTAGATGAAGGTAGAGCAATAATAGGCAGCAGAAACATCCAATAGGCAAAGTAATTTTTCTAATCATGTACAGCTATTGGCCCATTCCTATTGTCCTCTCTAATGGTGGCACTTTAGATCTATGACTATGACTGTCTGCAGTTGTGCAGTCACTGCAGACTTAAGTTACACTGCAAATTAATACAAAAGTAGATGCAATTTTATTCATTTGTACATGGAGAAGAAACAAGGGTAAAAAAGAGGGTACAGTGTGCATTCACACAGGCTCCGCCCTAAATTGTATGTAGCCAGCCAATCAGGACATGCCTACCGATTATGTGTGGCTCACACAGTATTTAAGGCACCGCTGCTCTCATCCTTCTCACTTCACCAATGGCGAATCTGTTCACTGACCTTACCTCTACATAAAAGCTCATTCCTGCCTGCTATGCCCCAGCTTCATCGCCACTGATGGACATCTCATCTGCTTCGAGAGATGCAGGGAGTGGCATGATACAGTCACTGCCCTGTGTTAGCTGCTTATGACTTCTTTCAATTCAAGGCTTGCAACGGTAGGACCATTTTCAGCTGTGTGACGTCTTACACTACTGTGAAAAGAGTGACCCAGAGCTTGAGATAGATCTCTGAGTCGATGATGAGTCCCCTGCTTAGTCCAGCACCCCACCACCGCCGCCAGATGCCTCAGCCAGACTCAGACTGTTCCAGTGGCTTCACTGATGGAAAATGAGGACAACCTCTTGTCTGTGTCTGCAACATTGCTGACCTTCGGAAATCCACCTCTGGCTTCAGTTCTCTATGATTTCCTGAAGGTTCTGGCCATGGCAGCAGAAAGTGTAGGGCTCACATTGCCCTCACCTATCCAACCCAAACAGTTTAGCCGGCTACATGACAGGAGGGGACAGGAGGCCATGCTCAACATCATGGTCGCTCCACTTCTGCCATGTTCCTTCTCCGTTCTTTTGCATCAAGGAGATAGATTCTCTCTCCGAGGAGATACAGAACCTGTTGCCAAATCAGGCTGTCTTGTTCATTCCACTCATTCCCACTCATGAAAGGGAAGTTCCTGCATTTAACAGGATAGCATTCAAGTATAATAGGTCACCATTTGGAACAAGTTTGGGAGTAGATGTGGACCTGTTCGCAAGTCGCAACAACATTCACTGCCCTTCTCTGGTTCTCCCTGATTCCACAAGATGGATCATCTGGGGGAGGACGCATTTGTACATGTGCAATGGCCAAGGAGGTTGCTTTATGCCTTTCCTCCTCTTTGTCTCATTCCCCCTCTGCTGGAGAGAGTGAGACAAGAGTGGCTGTTGGTCATTCTGATAGCCCCAGACTGCCATTCAGAGCCATGGTATGCAGAGGTATCTCAGATGTTGGTGGCCCAGCCCTGGTCCATCCCCCAAGTTTGGGGGACCCTGTCCAAGGAGGCAGGCTCCATAGGTGCACTGCCCACATTGGGCCAACCTCTCCGGGCTTGGTTCTTGAGAGAGACAGGCTGATGCAGGTTTGACTGTCTGCACAGTTGGTACAGACCACCCAGGTGGTAGCAAGCAATGTTTTGCTACAAAACAAAGTGGCTGGGATTCCAACATTGGTGCGAGGAAAGACTCCTGACATGTGCAGTGGGAGAAGTTCTCCTTTACAGTATCTAGTTGGAAAGGGGATGTCTCATGCCACTGTTAAAGTGTATGCAGCAGCCATTTCCTCCTGTCATGAGGGTTTTGGGGACAGACCTATCTTTGCCCACCCCTTCACAAAACATTTCTTATAGGGGGTTAGGAGACAACGGCTGGTGGTGCGTGTCTCTGCCCCCCAGTGGGAACTACAGTTGGTGCTCAAGGCCCTAGTGAGTGATTACTATGAGCCTCTGGAGCACTCCTCTTTGATGTCATTGTCATTCACTCTCTTAGCTTTGCTTCTTGTGTTGACTTCAGCTAAGAGAGTGAATTAGATATGCCTGACTACCATTTCTTGCATGTTAATTATCTACAAAATAGTACAGAAGATCAATTGTCACCAAATAGAAGACAATAAAACAACAAAGCATTTTTAGTGTGAGATATAAGCTAATCCAGGTTGTAGGCGTAAGTAAACCTGCCACCATTAAAGCATTGGCATCTTACCTGTAAATCTGCATAACAGTACTGTAATGAACACATAAAGCCCACACTTATCAACAATCTCTAGTCCAAAACTATAGTCACTGGGCTGGGCTGTCATCAATTGCTCATATAGCAAACTTCAACTTTGGAAAGCTAAATCCACAAGCCTGTGATCCATACAGTAAACTCAATTTAATTTTTCTTCATTAAATCCTTGCATTCCATCTAAAACTATACTATCTGTCTACAATTCCTGGCCAAAGTGCAGGTGATTGCAGACCACCAACACCAAACTAACCAGTCGTGTCTTCACCCAGTGAAACTCAGCTGCCACGGTAACGGCAGCATCACTAGAGCGTGCAAGACATAAATCAACTAAATTAGTCTATATGAATGTCAATGTATTTCTGCTGTGCAGTATGAAAGTTTTAAATGATATTTCATGAGGAGTTCAGCACTACCCTAAGCTTCACATCATCTATGAACAAAACACACCGGGGATCCTGGTGTGTGTGTGTGTGTGTGTGTGTGTGTGTGTTTGGTGGGGGTTCCTCCCATCACTTCTGTTTTCCTGTGCTGTCTACCTTTCTCCTGTCCCTGGCTTCATTTCATTAAAAAATTCCAGCTAACCTAATTTCACGCAATAAATGCGTTATCCTAATCAACATTGATGGGTGGTGCATGCTTGTGTGTGTGTGTGTGTGTGGTGAAGAAATTCCTGCTACTTCTGTGCTTCTGGCTCATCACTGTAGTGGAATAAATCGTTTGTTCATTTGCTCCAGCCCTGCTTACTCTCAGTTCCCTAATTATTAATGATCACTCTTTATGTGCACGACATGTGTGTTTGCACATAAAGAGTGTGTATGCACATGTGCCTGCATGTATGTGAGTGCTGAAAGCAAATAACTTTAATTCTTGTTATCAGGCTGTGATTACAACACATAAATTCAGGACTGTTTGACGACAGCTCACATCACACAACTTTAAAGCAACCAGATATTTCAGCACAGCAAGCTAACACTGATCTACTTGATCATAGTGGGACTACCCACAAGCCTCTGTGCTCTCCTGATGGTTCAAACTTTGACTCACAGATGAAATATCAAATCAAGACAAATGGTCTGTCAAGGTTGACAGATGCAAGTCATTCCCTGAAAGGCTGGGCTGCAATCAGCATACAAACGATGACAGATGTTTTTAGATAGCTGCCTTATTGATGATGTCATTATCAAATCAGCAACATGGGCAGACACAGTAGTCCTACTACTTCACCCACATGCACACACATATTTACACACAGTAGTGTTCCATCACTTCAGAGGACATTACATTGACTTATATTAATTTCCTGGAGATGTATTCTAACTTTAACGTAGCCATAAACTTACCTTTAATCCAAGTCTTCACACTAAAATAATTTGCTTTTCGTCCTCATAGGGCAGGCAAGTCCCCACAACATGACTGTGTTAACAGATTTACGTCTCCACAGTATGAGGCATACCTAGGGTGGGTGCGGATCAGAGGTTGAGCGGGTCGTCCACTAATTGGAAGTTCAGCAGTTTGATCCCTGGCTCCTTCAGTACACGTGTCTAAGTGTCCTTGGGCAAGATATTGAACCCCAAATTTCTCCTGATGGCTGTGCCACCAGTGTGTGAGTGTGCACATGAATAATCATTAAAAACCCCTGATCAGCAGGTTGGCACTTTGTAAGGCAGCCTCTGCTATCAGTGTATGGATGTGTGTGAGTAGGTGAATGTTGGCATGTGGTGTAAAGTGCTTTGAGTTGTCAGAAGACTAGAAAGACGTTATATAAATGCAGTCCATTACTATTTACTTGGTCCACACAACATAAGGAAAACCTGGACCACACACACACACAAACACGGTCAAGGAGATACACATGGGGTGACAGGGGGAAACCTAAACCCACCCTGATGACAACATGATGATGACCAACAAATGTTGCCTGGTAACTCCATTCATACTGATCTGCTCCATTAATGCTCAGATTAGAGCTCAGATAGGCAAGCACGGAGCAGATCATAGCGAGTAGATGGCAGAGAAATATTGCCATTTTAACATTACTAACTTCATTAAGTTGAAACTCAAGGTGACAGCTGTTTAAGTATAGTCTTAAAACGTATACAAGTAGTATATATTTATGTTTCAGTCTGTCACACTTACTGTACTTTATGGAGTTGTTAACAACATTAGTTCTATTCTCAGCTCTGAGTCTTAAGGTGATTCTGTAAATATCAGCAGCCAAACAGACTGTTTGGCCTCTAAGGTGTGCATTTCTTTAAACTGTATGACTCAGAGGTATTTCCCTTTCTATATTCATCTACTGACATTGCAGTAATGTACTCACAGCGCATTTTAAACAGGATGCCATTGACCTATTACGCTTAAAAGTAAAATGAACTCCCAAGATGGGTCCTTCAAACTTTTGGCTGACTGAACAACACTGTTAATACACCAAACTAATGGCTTGTAAGAGAGAAGGCTAGAGCTCCCCAGAGTGAATGATCAGGAAAGCTGTGAACTACTGTATATGGAAATCAATAAATTCACTTACTTCACTGCAGTAATAAGTGTACTAATTTTGACTAAATAAATGTCTAATAAATGTCTAATAAATAAACTAATAAATCATCTTATGTTGTTGGTGATTATTTATTTATGTTAAATCTATACTGTAAGACAATGATGGATGTTACACAGAATATGACTTTAGCATTGACTTATCAATATCTAGAAAATTACTAGATGAATGGTTCAATGGCATCATACATAATTGTGCCATGCAGGTAAGCCTTATCGCTCAAAGCTTGACTGCACATGTGAATTTTCATTTCAATGTGACATGTGCACATACATACATACATACACACACACATAAAGCTGCTACACACTGCTGGCACACCTACAACCACACAAGTACTGTATGCTTGAAGTCTTTCATGGTTGGACGGAAAATACAATGACGTCCAGGAGGAGCTGACATGTCTGACTGGTTTTCCAACTGATATTTCTGACACACATGGAGCATGACGGGGGAATGGGATGCCAGGGCAAGATATGCTATCACATAAAATTCCATAAACATAATTTTATCCACTGCAGCTACAAAATCAGACGTCAGTATATGACATTGAATGCAACTGTGATCCCAACACTTAAGCCAATAAATGGCACTAATTACACCACCAACAGTGTAAATGGACACAATCCTCTGCTCTGTAATGTCAAAGTTGTTTGTTAGCACACCATCCCTTATTTCACTTCAAATAATACCAAGACAAAATCCCATGATTTGCATGAACTCACTCTTTGAATAGTTTATTCGGCTTCAATTTGTTGTTCCATTATTTCCAATTAATTTTAACACAGCAACTGTCTGTGTGCTCAACCGACTGTGAAGAAGAAAGGATTAAAAATGTCCCAGGGAAGAGAATGCACACATGGCCTTTGTGTGCCCAACTCTCACTCTAAATATTGATTGATATCTATTCCATACCTACAGCACAGTTTTAAAGCTGAGAAAGGAAAATATTAAGTAGTACTTTTTTCCATGTGTGGTCATTTTTTCTTATTTAAATCACTTGCCATGGACAGAAGTCACACTACAAACATTACTAACTCACTGAAGACATTAATCAAACAGCAGGCAAAATGATTCATCACATAACCTGTAATTGGTTTCTCATCCCTCACAATGCACGTGTGTATTTCTTATCGAAAGGTTAGCCATGTCATTGGGCTTTTGCCAAATGTTTGCAGAAGCCTTTTCTTGTGGGAGGGTGATCACCATCTATGTTCTATTTATAGTCGCTCTGTATCCGTGATTGAAGCACCTGTAAAATAGACAATTTTACAGTCACTGCCTCTAATCACTCAGCTGTGGGTGGGAAATAACCTGTCCCCGCAAGCTGAGACCTGCCAGCCAGCTATGAGTGTACACAGTGCACAGCGTTTATGTGTGTGTGTGTGTGTGTGTGTGTATGTGTGTATGTGTGTGTGTGTAAACATGTTTATAGCAGTCAGCTTATAGATACTCTATGCAAACACATATCCAGAACGACTGACCAGGAGCTCAAGTGTTAAGCATTTCTTTGTCTGCAACCATAGCACTTTTTAAAAAGCAATTTCTCAATAGAAATACATTTGCTATACATTTGTATTTGATGACATAAAATGTGTATTAAAGTTCATCCGTTGAGCAGTGACAAGGCCTTTTGTGTTTGCGTATTTGCGTCTAAGTACCAGGTTTTGCACACAACAGGGTTTAGCTTTTTTCAAGTTAATTGCCCATTTACTCAACCCTCTAGCAGAAAAGCCCCAAAAGGGCAAGAATGAAGAAATTACTCAGTACCCTGCCCACATGTGGGCACATAATACACATGCACAAATGTTTCAAATTTGGTGCATGTGTATTTTTACATTTTGATCTTTCACTATTGTTATCCTGATTGGTTAATATGTGCTTGAAAGAGAAATGTTGCACTAGAATACTTACTGGCAATGCCATGTGCTACTGTGATTAATATCAAATCCAATGTAACCTTCCAAATCTAGGTAGAATTTACACACTGTGCTTCAGATTTACTGGCTTTACTACTCATTTGCACCCATTTTTAAGGCACAGATACAATACATTCTACCCCAAACACATGTTGCATTTATCAAACAGACACAGTAGGCTGGAGCCACAGTTCACTTGTCATTTGTGTGAGTATCTGAAAGGTGTGCCTGTCTTCTCATGGTATATTCATTCAGGGGAGGATTGCACAAATAATAGGAGGAGACATGTTAACAGAAGTTAATTATGTATTCCACTGGATTTACTAAGGTCACACAATTTGCGGCTGTCAGTTTTGTGGGGAAAATTCTCTGCCTCGGCAGACATAAACAGTGAGTGCAAATAGGAATTACAAGAGCCACAAGTAAGGTTTTGGTTGGAGAAAAGAAACGGACATTAACTAAAGCTTGTAATTAAAAACTAGTGCTGTCAAAATTAACACAATCATTTTTGCAATGAATTTGAAATAATTAATGTGTCCAAAAAAAAATTGCTGCGCTTTGTTTACTTTACCTGTGGCAGCTGACCTATGTGACAATGTGTGTCACCAAATTGAAACATCCTGGCTAAAGAAGGATAAGGACAAGGATGGAGTTTAAGGAGGAAAGTTTCACTTTAAAAAGTTGCCTGACAGATCTTTGGAAAAAACAAAAGAAACCTAATCTGCATAGTTTGCAAAGCCAAATTTAATTACTACAGAAGTAATTTGTATTTGACATATCACCTCAAAGCAAAACACCCTACTAAAACTATCTCCATAAGGCCTTGCCAATATACATTACAGGAGTGTGGTACTCATGGGCGGATAATGAAACCATTGAGTCAGAAGGTAACTAATGCTTTGGCTAACTGGATAGCTAAAAAGTGCTGGCCAATGAACACAGTGGAAGACAATGGATGGGTTGCTATGACATCTCCTCCTGGGGGATCCTAAGGTGTTCCCAGGCCAGAAGAGACATGTAGTCTTTCCAACGAGTTGTGGGTCTGCTCAGGTGTCTCCTACCAATTAGGCATGCTCGGAACAACTCCACAGGGAGGCGTCCAGGAGGGATCCTAACCAGGTGCCTAGACCACCTCGGCTGGTTCCTCTCTGTGTGAAGGAGCAATGGCTCTACTTCAAGCTCCCCCCGGATGTCCAAGTTCCTCTCTCTACCTCTAAGGCTGGGCCCAGACACTCTCCAGAGGAAACTAATTTCAGCTGCTTGTATCCGCGATCTCATTCTTTCAGTCTGGAACCAAACTTCTGGAAGTGAAGGAGTTCAAGTATCTCGGGGGTTCGAAAGTGTTCTGGCCAAATGTCGTAAGATTGTCGAGCACTTTAAGCATAGTCCATCAAACGCTCAGGAATGAGAAGAACAGCAAGTGGCACTTGACAGAAGCAACAATCACTTGTTCAGGACGTTGCAACAAGATGGAATTCTACCCTAGAGATGGTCTGTGAAACAAATCTCCACTGACCACTACCCTGGCTCAGCATAACAGCAACGTTGCCATGTTGGCTGCACACAGGCTAGCAAAACTGCAAAAGCTGAAGGAACTACTTGAACCTTGCAGGTAAGTTAATATTTCCTTCATCTCTCTCTCTCTATCTCTCTCTGTTTCTCTGTGTCTTCCAAGTGTGTGCTCTTTTCTCTCTCTCCCTCTGTGTCTTTTGTGTGTGTGTTTGTGTGCTGTGTTCTTTCTCTGTCTCCGCCTGTCCTCTTTGCGTGTGTTCTAGCTCTCTCCCCATGTGTGTTCTCACTCTCTCTGTCCACTTGTGCATGTGTGTTTTCTCACTGTCTCTCCCCCTCTTCTGTGTGTGTGAGTGCATGTGTAGCATATGGACAGGAAAGTAGTGAGTGTCTTTCTCTGTGTAATCAATAATAATTTACTGACATGTTTAAAACATCTTGTGCTTTCCATTGCAGATATGTGACTGAACTGCAGGGTGCAAAGGTGAAAGGAATGAGGTGTGAGCTTCAATAAGCAACCTGGTGATGGGAGACAGGCCTGCACAACAACCATCTTCGGAGACAAAAGAGAAGCAGCTGATAAAGAAGAGGAGAGTATCCATCTTCTTGCTGGATTCTTCTGATACAGATACAGATAAAAAGGAAGAGTCCATAGAACAATGTGTGGACCGCTGCAAAGCAGGACTCAAAGTCAACATGGAGGGGTGGTCAAAGAGAGAAGGAGCACATGCCAGCCTGGCACATACTGCACACAAGTACCTGTCAACCTCTGCAACCACAGTGCCTTGAGAGGTTGTTCTTACTCTCAAGCCACATCATCCAAAAAGAAGAGAGCTGCTTTGTCTGTTGATAATGTAAACAGACTGGTCTGTCTCAGTAACTGACTGAATGTAAAGGAGGACTAAGCTGAATTGTTTCTATGGAGTGAAAAAGATTTAACATTCTGAACTCTCAGCAGAATCTTTCCTTGTTCTTTTTTTAATATTTGCATGAACTATTGTGGACCTTTTTGAAATTCAACTGGCACTTGAACATGGAACACATATTCTGTTGTTAATTTTATAAATAATTAATAGTTAATAAATAGTCATTTATATTAGTGCATATAAGAAATTATTGCCTTCTGTATTCAAAATTTAAAAGATGCTATTAACCAATAGAATTTGAATTTAAATATACTTCCTTTGTGTTGATTCTACATTAACTCCATGATTTTACATTTACATATCCATTATAACAAGCTTCAGTCTTAAGAAGAAAAAAAAACAATTAATTGTGATTAATAACAGCGAATTGTGTGATTAATTAGTTCATTTTTTTTAATTGATTGACAGCCCTACTAAAAACCAATTCAACTTTACCATCAAAGAACTGTAAAATCACTACAGGCTGCCACAAAACATTTCTTTCTTTTGTCAAGACATCTGTGTTTTACCTCAGGCATCCATATCAACACCATCTCCATCTACACCTGCTCTGCTCTGAACAGAAGGGGGGGAGGGTGCTCGGTTGGGATTGGCCAGTGACACACACGCATGCAGCAAACAGAACGCTCTCATGCACACCCAAATGATAGGCACACAGAGAGGGCCAGTAAAGAGGGCTAGACAGGGATGGTAAAACAGATTTTTTGATGGTCCACTGGCCCACCAATGCAGCGGTTCACTGTACTGTCCTAGTATGCCTGATGGCAGTACACCACTGGTGCAATGCCATTCTCTTAGTAAATCTGGCCCTGGGTTCATTCAGACAACTTTACTTATCCCAAAAGGGCAATTCAGTTTCACAGTCTACTCAGTTCACATAAATAGATAAATAGAATAAAATAAATTCAACTTGGTCAAGCAGCAGCATTTCAACATACACAACAACACATGGACATGTCAGGTCAAAGAATGGTACAGTTTACAGTTTACATGTTTATGGATACTGGACCACATTTTATTTACTGCTGTTGGCATTTAGCAGCCTGATAGCAAAAGGAATGAAAGAATTTGAATATGTTTTCCTAGGGGGCGCACGATAGCATGAGGTCAGATATCAAAAAGACTACCAATAAAATCTGAGTACAGTATATGATAAAACTCATATTGTTCACTGCAAAATATTGAATTTAGATGTAACTCTTGAAGTCATATTTTGAACATGAGAAGTTGCCTGGTTCTCTTTTAGTGAATTACTTTGTGGTTTTTGCATTTCAGCATGTTTAAGAAAAAAGAAGAGCAGAACAATAGTGAGTCATTCAAATATACATAGTTAACATGAAACCACTATGAAGACACCACATGAAACAAACAGTGGAATGTTAACATTTTGGTCAATAGGTCACTGTGGCTTAGTCTGGCAATGATTTGTCACAATTTCATCTTTGCTCACTGCAGTCTGACAAGACAATGGCTGACAAGCTTGTCAGAGATGTAACTGCAGTTGGATAATACTGCTTCATCCTACATCAGCAACACTTATGTTTTCAGAGTTTTTAGCAAGGACTGACCAATAGTTTTTTAAACTGATGATAGAGGAATTTTGCCACCCAGGTGATTATAGCATGGTTAAGGGAGATGCTTTCTAGTTTAAATGCTTCACTTTATTTGGGCATCCTAAATGACAGAAAATGAATTGCTTAGAATTTCCACCAAAATGATTGCTCTTATAAATCTGAGCATGACCTTGTTTAGGCTTCAGACATTATTGAAGTCTCTTACCTGTTTGAGTTTCTTCAAATCTTCATCCAGCTCCAGATTGTCCAAGATTACCGCCACAAAAAGACTGAGCAGAATCTAAAATGCAACAACAGGGAGTCATAAGAACATATGAATTGCGTATGAACACATTACATGTTTATGCCATTATCATAATCACATCTAAAAAAAAGAGACTTTTTCAAAAGTATGAAGTAGCCTTCTCATTGTATTTGTTGCTTGTTCTGTCCTGGAAGATATCCTGTATGCCTGGGGTGAAGTGTGAGTCATCCAAAGACTATATGTGCTGTCTGATGGCTTCCCAAATCAGAAGAGCAAACACTAAAATGTCAGCACTTCTTATGCCTGCAACTCTGATTAACTGTGATTAGATGTACCACTTGAGAGAAGATTGAAGGGTTGGGGGCACTAATTGAATGCATTAAAAAACAATTCATGTATCTTTTTGCCACTTATTTTTTCAAACCTACTTTTATTGAGAAAAATAATGGAAAATGTGTTTAAAAAAATGCTGCAGCAAATTGAGCCGTTGCTCTCAGTGTACATTGAGTTGTGTTCATTCAAATGCAAATGTAGTTATGACAAGCAGTGTCAATATACTAAAAGCCCATTTAACTCAACCAAAACACTAAAAACTCCAGTCTATTCAATGCATTTGACTTCCACATGTGAAGCAGCACAGTAAGTTCCTCACCAGGGTAGCAAACAGATGGTAAAGGATGAAGTAAATAGCCACTACCGGAGCCCACATATCACCTACTGCCACCAGAGTCTGGTCCATGACATCTACCCAGCCCTCCTGGGTTAGGATCTGGAACATGGACATGAATGCCTACAGGGAGGAAAGCAGAGGATAAGAGGAAGTGAGAGAGGGATAAGGCCGGAGAGGGCAGCATATACTCGTGGAAGCTGGGGAGATAAGGAAAGGTGGACAGGAACAGGGAGGAAATTACAAAGAGAAACAGGCAGATTTTTGACATTTAAAACATGCTTTTTCACAGGAGAGCAAATATCAGACAGCTGACGCACGTATCCCCTTCTGACCATCTTTCTCTAGCTTGACATTGTCATATTTCAAAACATAAACTAGGAAGGGAAGAGAAGAAGCAAGAGAAAGGCATCTGCTTTGCTGCCCTCTCATTTTTCTGGTAGAGGTCAGATGAAGGTGTAGGAACAGCCAGCTGTGACACTATGGCCCCTGGAGTCAAATGGCACGCCTGCATTTCTTCTTCCTTCGTAGCATCTCACCTCCAGACAGCAGCCTCCTGCTTCCTCGCCCCTCCCACCCACTCCTACATCCCAATCACTGCAGATAAAGATAAACCCAGCAACAGGTCAGCCAGTAGGAAAGACAGCCAAACGTCATTAACTATGATGTGCGCGCATGTGTGTCTGTGTGCATACATGTGGATGTGTGAAGCACAAGCAATGCAGAGACGGAGAGAGAAAATGACAGACAGAAGGGTAACACAGCATACAAGTGGCATCTGTTTATGAGCAACCTCTCATATCCCGCTGTGCCTGGGATCAGTGGAAAGTTGGAAGGGAGAAAAAAATTAGGATGGAAAGATGCGGCTAATGAGAGAGAGAGAAGCCCATGAGCGCTTATAAATCAAAGGAGGTACCACATCTGTCGACCCATCATCAGCATCTGCAGGCCTCCTTGTTGCGTGTCTGAGATGTCCTTCTGGAACTGTTCATATGAGTTTTCATGTAGTGTGTTTCATAGACTACCTACATACTGTTTTAATTACATTTAATGTTTCCCTGAGAGCAAATTATTTGAGTATTAGAGCACATTTATACCAAGTGTCTTTGGAGCAATTTAGTCAAACTTAATGGTTTAACAGTTCGTCCGGATTTCAGCGGGTGAAAACAAGACCATTCAAAACCAGATGGCTATAACTAAATAACTGCCTGAAAATGCTGACTTAAATCATTTTCAAATGAACTGCATCACATCAGGGGAAAGAAATCAATATAAACTACATAAAGTAAGAATGAAAATACTCTAAGCTCTACAATGCAGCATTTTATTGGTATAGATATGTCGATATCTGATAGCCAGCAGTCACAAACACGAAGAAGTGCACAATGCAAAGAAAGCTAATCACACTCTGAAATAGTGGTCATACAGTATCTGGGTCTCTTTATGTAGTCTTGCCTGCTATTAACACAGAGAAACTAATTACAGTAAAGAGATGATAAGTGTAAAAGTAACCCTGAATGGAATAGATTTTGTTTAATCTCCTGATGACAGATTACCAAAAATCTGTTCAATACATGAGACATTTGTTCGTAAGTATGTGACTCACCATGACTGTTTTACAAGTCGTGATTCATTGTGGTAGTTTACCTAAAAAAAAACACTTATACATCAAAATACATCTAACAAATAACTTGAAGGTATTATCCCAGTCATTGAATCTTTCTTTAACATACCATTTCAGCAATATTCTTTTAAAAGTATGCATATTCCCCTCTTGGTGACAGGGAGCATTGCGAGTGGTTCCTTACCCTGGGGAATGTGGTGAAACGGTCCAGCTCCTCCACAAAGCAGAACATCTGCAGGCTGATGGCTGACATGACGATGAGGAGGCTGGCTGTGAACACCACCAAGCTGCCTAGTTTTTTACCTGGGCCAAATATCTTGTAGACAAAGTCCTCCAGAGCTGGGGAGATCTTTATCAAACGCACCACACGTAGCACCTGAGGAGAAGGAAAACACATACTGTATCTCAACTGTAAGGTTGTGGTTTGTGTGACCAGTGTTTTTGGAATTTTGGTCTTTCGAACAGTCGTTTTATAGTTCACACCAGAGGAAGAGAGAGTTGGTAGCTTAGAAGTTTAAGAGAAAGACAGATTAAAATAAATATCATATAAAACATAGTAGCACATTGATAACATATTAATTTTAAAAGAGAGAGTATTATCTTGACCCTGTGCTAAAGGTGCAGTGATGCTGTCCTCTGTCAAAGGGCTTAGTCGCTAAATTGCATGTGGTGACAACAACCCCCAAAAGGTAATGCATCTTGGTCAGGGTTTGATCAGGGATCCAGAGAGTGGCTATTGATCCAACTCTGCACTGTGATGCCCCTGGCCAAAGATTTTTCTTTACAATCCTGCTCTAAGCCAAATAAATGGCCATCTTCCATTCCCTTGATGTACAGTGAAATAAAGGAGACAAACACAGGATGCAGGTCTAGAAGAGAACCTACAGTAAACAAATACAATAATAACACTCACAGCATGATGACAGATGGAATGGGAAGACACTACCTTCTACTCCTGACAGACTATGATTAGCACAATCCATTTTACACAGACGCAAGCTATGAGGCTAAGGGCAAACCATGAGACAGGTAGTGCACAAAGGATACAAGGCTGCAACACCAAAACTAGTTTTTTTGCTGGTTTTTCTTTTTATTCCTAGCCTCAGAACCACAAAACACTGCCAAATTGAAATACATATCAATAGAACTTAGATAGACATCTATCACAACAAAAATATACTGTAGATAGATAGACAATGCAAATGTTGGGATCATAAATGCTGTTAAATACATGCCACTTGTTTGTAAAACCACCTGTCAACATGCAGTCTGAACCAAGAACACTTGACTTATCTGCTTTCCCTTCTTGACAGGGAACACACCAGAGTGGCAAAAACAAATCTATTAATTATTCATTTCAAGACTGTATTGTATATATTTCATCAGAGGGGTGCCTCAAAATTGATCCTAAAAGCAATGTTTGTGTCTTTCTATGTATAATTTCCGATCTTTCTCATTAAAAATCATAATTCCCACTGTTTCCAAACAGAGGATATCCATATATGCATAACAGGATATAGAGCGTATGCATAATAAAATTACCACCAGTAGTACTAAAAGAATAAATGTGATATGTATTGTATTGTGTAGTGCAGCACTACCTAAACAGCAGGACTGTGATCACGTACCACCATGGCCAATCACCAGTTTGGAATGCATCAATACCATTTCTCACTCCTGATGTGATTACAAGTATAGGACTGTGAGTATTGGTCTATCTGATATTGATCCTTTTTGAGTTAAATATATAACTGATGATTTTGGGTACGTACCTATGGGTATCATTATTGTCAATGCAAAAGAGTAAAATAAAAAAAGCCACAGACAAAATCGCTATAGTCTATACATTTATATGTTTTCTTTCTCACATATGTGCAAAAAAGCCACTTTTTCAAGAGAAGCAAGCATGAGGCAAGTAATCAACAATCTTCTGAATCTTGAATGTGATCAGTCTGATGTGCGAAACAAACAAAAAACTAATAAATTTACCAGAGGTTCAGGCTCAGGGCCAGATCTAGAGAAGGTATTTAACATTAAATGACAGACTGCTGTTGTATGGTAGAATAAAAACCGTGTTTATCCCCAAAGAATATGCTATGACTAACTATAAATGACACTCAGAGAATGGCTTTCCAGCTGTGTTACCCGTGTATGCTTCTGTTTCTAGCCTCTTACAAGACAAACCAATGTTTTACATAAAATTGAATTGCATAATGTGTCACATTGTCGCTGTCACAGATATCCTATCCAGCATTTTAAACCCAGACTGGCCAGATACCAACAACCAGAATTGGATAAGTGCATTTCAACCAGAAAGGTCCAAAACTTATACAATGCCATGCCTCTCTGAATGAATGAATTGACTGAACTGTTAAATCATGCTGCTACTGAAGTCATTGCAATTCTGAACACACACGCACAGAGGTAGGTTCAATTTGCTGATTAAAAATCAATATGCCAAGTGTGTGTCTGTCAAAGCTGTAAGTATGGCTCTAAAGCCTGTGACATTTTGTTCAGACTGAAAGACAATTGGTAAGGCTAATGAAACACCCCTTGGCTGGATATACAATAATTAAATAAATATCTCAAACAATGGTTGTTTAGCGTGTTCCCCTCTCCTATGGCCAAGAGCATACTTGTGATTCCAGCACAGAGCCTTAGGGTTAATCACTTCTGACTAAATGTCACCTACTCTAACTGGGACCTAGTGGGAAAAATATCAGCAGGGACAGTGAATGACAAATGCTTTCCCATGAGTGAGGCGTGAATAAGGCTCTTAATGCCCATAAAAACAGCTCATTAGCCAAAAGCAGAATACTAATTGCATTATGAAAACTTGTATGAACATGGCATTACTGCAGTAGAAAAATCTATTGACATTAAGATTGTACTTAGAACAGTTTCCAAACTGTAATGGTCTCTGCGTGTTGCTTAGCTATGTTCTAAAGCTTGTTGCCAGATGTTAAGACGGGAAAAAAATATTTTGACTGGATAAAGTCAAAGGTACCCATCTTTCTATTATTATAAAAATTAAGCTGAACTGCAAAAAAAAAAATCAACTGTCAATTTCACATTACCCTTTGCTTATCCATGTTTGCTTATTCTATGTCTTGTATTGTTTATGTCTTGTATGTCTATGTATTTCACTGACAACATAGCTCTAGGGCTGAGCGGTGATTGGTTTTCAAATTTAAGTTGCAATTTGAAAAAGTGCTGTTTTCAATCAGCAAGGACAACAGCACATTATCATTATTGTTATTATCATTAATACGTTTTACGAGGCAAAAGTAGATATCTGACATTATGTAGACTGTCCCTGGAATAATTAGAAAATAATCACAATTTAAATTGCAAACAATAATGTAATAATAATAATATAGATTCAAAAATCAGTGTGTTTGCTTGAGTATATGTGTTGCACATGTGTGAATGGCAGTTTGCTGACAGAACCAGACAGAAAATCAGGGCAGCTTGTATGGTCAAGGCTCATTAAAGACCCATTGAGAGGCACTTTCCCACCCAACTGTCCATAGAGCTTTTCATTGGCTACGTACCTACAAAAAGGTCAAAGAAAAAAAATGTACAGGCTGTGAAGATGGTCAATGAAGCTACATTGTTGCCACATGAGTCATAACATATAAGGTTGATATCTGACATGAGAAATGAAAAAGGGTATAAGATGTCGAATCTCAAGTAGCATTTATGGACAAAAATACTGTGGACCACCACTACTATTAGAAAGACCAAAGGCATCACACATTATTACTTTCATACATAGAGTACACAATGATCAGGACATTCCCTTTTGGCGCACTCTTTCATTGAATACGTCAACCCACCAATAACGGGCCATGACTGAACAATTAAACAAAATTCAGAAAATGCAAGTATCCTTACCTGAAAGTAGGTGAACTGGGAGTGGTAGAGATCAGGGTAGATGTGAAGCGTGGTGCCCACCACCAGCAAAGATTCAAATTTGTGCAGGGAGGAGCTGATGTACCCAGTGAAGCCGAGGCACCAGATCTTCAGAAGAGCCTCCAGGTCAAATAATACAGTAAAAGCAACCTGGGATGGGATGAAAACAGAAATCAGTATCTGCATTCACTCCCTGTCAACACAAATCTCTTTCAGCATAAGATATTCTCTTCTGTGGATACAGGTTAACTACTGTATTAATTTTCTGTAAAGAATATTCCTGTGCAATGAACTGTGTTTGTAGGATTTTCTGTAGGAAATAGGATCCTACTGATCTAGAGCAGTTACTGTAGCAGGGACTGTACATCAGGATATCTTGGCCTCTGATGCATTGATTTTGTTCTTTCTGTTTTTAATCTGTCTCTTGCGAGTCCCCTGACTTTATGTAAGCTCAATACTAAAACACTGGAGGACTCCTTCAAGTAAAGGATCTGAATATTTCTTCAACCACTGAAGCCATGGGTAAATACAGTAAGAAGGGCAGAATGAAATTGGCACTTCACCAAAAAAACGTGTATTTCTCCATTTCACTCTGAACCCAGTGCCTGCATTTCCTATTTTCTCTTCATAGCCTTCACGCCGATTGGAACAAATCTGCAGATCGATGACTGTATGATATGGATGGGGGAGTGAGAGGAAGTAATATTGTGTGTGTTTTTTCCCTTTTCTTATCTCCTCCATTCAGCTGTGTGTGTGTGTGTGTGAGAGAGAGAGTTACGGATGGGAAGAGGGAGGTGGGCACATTCCTTGCCGTGTTTGTTGGCGCTTTAACAGCTGCATACTGATGACATCAAACCAACCTGTACTGTACATGTGTATGTGGTTGTGTGTATGTTTTAAAACAATACAATAAAAAGAACAGACAAATGTACTAAATCCCTTTAATCAATGAATGCAAATGTCTAATGCCCATTATTACACAAGAATACATATACAGATGTATGGATTATAAACTATCTATCAGTTGTCAACATATCCTAAAATCCCCAGTCGCATCATGCGATCATGGACAGAATCATGTGATCATGTAGCATGGACAAGACAAAATAAAGCAGCATTCAGATTATGCAGGATTAAAACCCTATTAATAACACCCCACAACATTCTCATTGAGGATGTACCAATAAGGACATTGACTGTATAAAAAAACCCATGTATGATCCTTAAAATGTCTATTACATATTTTAACATACGAAACAGTCACAGACATGTTCTCATAATATTTTTGTATTGTAAATGTATGAACTTAATTAAATAGAATCTCTCGTCAAATGGCTTCCACTGAAATTAATTTAATATTACAGTAGCGGGAAATTGAAAAAAAAAAACAAAAAAAACATCTCACCTCTGCTAGGTAAAACTCATCATAGTGCCTGCGGTAGTTCTCGCCCTTATAATAGTTGCTAGCAGCAACAATGACGTCCACAGCAACCATGCTCAAGATGAACATGTGGAATACAGAGGACCTCATCAGTTGCTGTGGAAACAGAGCAGTGTTCAATTGCAATCAATGTAAACTGCACAAAACAGGCAAAAAGCAAAGTGCAACCATTCATTTGTTTCCAATATATACATACTGGTTAGGTTGTGAGATAAAAAAAAAAACACATGATAAAGTTTAGCATTGTCTAAGATAAGTTATTTCCATTTTGACTTAAGGTTATAACTCAGGCAGACAGACAAAACCTACTAAGCTAACAGTAAGCAAACTAGAATAGAGAAAAATAACCAATGACGAAGGTTTTAGAGATGCAGGCTGGAAGACGGATGAACAGACAGTCAGAACAAGAGTATACATGTGGCAGCACAGACATGGTTTTTTTTCTTATTGGAGGTGCCAACCAACATAGGCTGTGCTGTATATAAAGAGGTGGAAACAGGCAAAGAGGGCCAGCAGCTAAACTGCACGGAATTCAAAGCAATCAGGAGCCTTTCATTGGTTGCTGGGAGAAACATCCACCCAGACAGCAAAATCAGTGTGTATTCAAACAGCCGGAAAACAAGAACGGAATGGGGCAATAAATGTATGTTATTTCTTGTGGGAATAGCAGTGGAATTGAACACCTACAACAACATCACAGGATGGAAACAGTCATGACTTGTAAGAAGAATGGGAGGAAAATTGACCAAAAAAAAAGTCAGAGTCGGACAAAATACCCACCCCTCATTTAGACGAACACTGTAACTGTGTGTTCTTTTGGGGACAATGTGACAGATGTGATCACAGCCTTTAGCTGCACGTATGTGGCAGAATGAACAGCTTGTGAGTGGGTAGAATCGCTCACCCTAAAAAAGACTTGCATGTAATAGGAAGGATTGAAAAAAGTGAAAAATGAGAGGAAGACTTTAAGACAGATGAAGAGTGTTTGCAGCATTTCTGGAAAGATCAAATTCGCCCCAGGAAATGGGACCACTGCCATCTCCCCTCCTACACACAAATACAAGTACAGTACAAACTAGTCTAAAAAGCCTGATCTGCAATTGTATTTGGTGATTTGAAAAAAAGTGATGAAGACGGAATTATCTGAACTTTGAACTCACAAGTGAATTACATGAAGTGACATGGTGTAAAAATAAGAAAAAAAAAACCTAACAAGCACTTAAAATGGATAAAAAAAGGTGGATACTGTCTAGTGTGTGTGTTTGTGCTCTTGTTCTAATATCTTTGTGAGGACCAATTTTAGTTTTAGAGAGACTGTTCTCACCAGAAAAATGGAAGAATTGATTGTTTGCTCAAACATGTAAACCAACCTACTTTTGAGACAACAATTCTGACTGTTGTCTGTCTGATTCTTATATCACCACAAACTGTCATTTGGAGAAAGTTGGTTGGTTGGTAAGCAAAATGTGTGACTTTGAAATGGGAGCCCGCTGCTTGTATCCCATATCCTTGCTGCCTGACTAAACCATAACCATAGACAGGGCAGATCAAGAAGCAGTCATTTCGAGTACTCAAATCATTTTTTGGTCATTGGTAACAGTTCTGGAAGAAGTCATCCACTAAATCAGAAAATACTTTTTCCGTTTAGTAAAGGGGACCAAAGGGGTATTTGAGGATTAATGATTTCTGAGCCAAGGTTGGATTTACAGTAGCTTTTGGTTAAGATTAGGATAAGGGTTCTTCTTCAGTCACTTTCAGTTAAAGGGGAACTCCACCGATTTTACACATGAAGGTCTCTTTACAAATAGTTGTATAAAGCCTTTTGTGGCTCCATTGGCAGCTGCGCAAAGTCTGATGAACTGAGGCAGCATCGGTTGGAACACTGACACTGAGAAATCTGAGGCAATCAAGTGACATTGTGGGTAATGTAGGCACCAGGTTTTGACAAGCAGGAAGAAAGCGTGGAATAAAAAAGATGATATCTCTGGTTCTGCTGCAATGATTTATTTTCTTTTTTCTTTACTGTCCATCCTGAGTCTGACAACGTTACAATAGTAGGCTACAGTGCTATATATTAGAGTACTCTTTTGATAAGATTCTGGAGGGGAAATATTTAATACTGACCTAAAATACATTCATAAGTTATGAGAAAATGACTGTACTTCTCACTTAATTTATTACCTCAGTACACACTTTCCTAATGAGGTCTCAATCGCTACTTTCAAGTCTTCTTCAATAAAGCATGATGTTCATTTTGTAAAGCATTATATGGTATTAAATTTAAATTTGATGATAAAGCAGGTACGTTTTAAGGTGTGGCTGGTTTCACCTCTTCACACCAAGCTACTAAGTGTGGTTACACGTGGCAAACTTAATTCTGTGCCTGAGCATTTCAGGCTAGCCAAAACTGTAGCACCTTTACATTTACTTCTAAAAACCCAGGAAACAATGAAATGCTCTTTTACTCTTATATTTTTGTTTTATTTTGTTGTTCTTCTTATTTTCTCTTGTCTTGATATCTCATCAGCTCGTTATTAAATGCTACATACCATTTATTTATCTCGCAAATCTGAACTCCTGCTATTCTCTTAAGCTCAACTGATCGATAGAGCTGCTAGCCTTGGGGCTGGGTGTTTTTGCAGAACATACACACATGCCCACACTACACACACAGTGGTTAGGCTCCCTGACTGAGATTGGACGTGACAAAGCAGTTTGACATTTCCAGCAACCAGACGCTCTCCCCCATGGGTGTTTTGGCTGAATGGAGTTGTGTGTGTGAGTGAGTGAGTGAGTGTGTATGTGAATGTGTGAGGGAGGGAGCGGGAGAGATAGAGGCAGACTGACAGAGAACAGAAAGTACATGCTTGCGCGTATGAAATGGTTGATTTTCTCAAGGTCCTGACTTTGCCCATATTCTCTGTCAGCTTTTGGGAATCACACTACCAAGAGATTCTTGAGATCTAGCTGGTTGCCGTGTGCATTTGTAACCTCTCACATATGGAGATATAATCTGCACATCCAGCTCTGCCACAGAATAACCTTTTAATCTTTCACACACATTTAACCCCCCCTTTTTTTTTTTTCAAACTGACTAAAGATGTGGTGCACTTCACCAGATAATGCTCTACATGTCATTCCCAAGGCAAAATGGCAGAGCAGCAGCTGATGGCACTGGTGCACCATATATGGCCTCAAGATGTCAGAATCAATTTAACACCATCAATTGTGGGACAAGATGGCTCTCCCCTGCCGTTTGATGTTTCTTAGCTTGTGTGTCTCTGAAATCCTTTCCCACTTGTTTGATGGATGCTATTTATTTGTGTTGCCTCTGGCTGGGTCTTTGAAACACCAGGTGCTCACTGTGTACAGGCACAAGCATGCATGCAAACACACACACGTGCACGCTTTAAAGTCAAGTTTAAGCAAGCACAAGCCACTCATTAAGTTGTGGCTTTCGCATTTTGCCAGGGAACACTAGCATCATTCTGTCTGATAGCAAAGCATTGATTAATTTCTAATTTATGACATAGTACATTCTGAAAAATACGACATGTACTCCGCTTTAATTTGCTTGACTGCAACAGAGTGTGTATGATAAAAAAAAATTGTGTATGCAAATAGTGTTTTAGATAAATAGACTTCATTTCAAGCAGCATGTAAATTGGTATTTGGGGAAACAGCCTGGGTGGGAAAAAAAAAAGAAAAACATAAAAAATAAAAATAAATAAACACCCAGTTCTCTTTTCATCAAGCCTTCTGGCTTCTTGTGTGGGTACTTGAGTTCTTTTATCACCCAATTTATGCTCAGTCAATTTAAACAGTGCAGCAAAGCCTCCCTCTCTAAAGGCTGTCTGGTCAGTGTGACATAAACTGCCATCTGACAGAAGAGGTGAGATAACGTTCAGCTGTGTTCATAAGAGGTGTCCCACCATGATGCCCTGGTAATAAGCATACCAATCATCTGGGGGACGGGGATATTTACATCATATCTCTGGAACGTTTCCAGTAGCTGCAACTGTAACACAACCAAGACAGAGAAACAGACTGACAGACCGATGACTGCTTCCTCATACTCCCGTCTGTTCACTCAGAATGCCAAGGAGGACAAATGCTCTTTCCGCTGGTACATGAGACGAGTGTAGCACATGTGCACATAGCTGGCAGGATATAGCAGTATTCACACAGGAATTGTCACCAACAGACTGGGCCATGTTCTGGCACCAACCCCGCTACAGTTTTCTCTCCCTTGTTTACTGAGATTAAGAAGAAACTGAGTGGGATTACAGACTGCTTCACATCTCTTCAGTCCCTTCACCGGCATTTGTTGGCAACAAATAAACAAATCATGATAATCAGAGTCTTATCAAGGCTTTTTTTTTCCTCCCACCACTGAAACTCTGAATGAAAAGATGCAGACCAGCTAATTCAGATGTCAAATTGTTGAACAGTATAGTTAACTCATGGCTAACTGTGGTATCAACAGAGTTATTTTAATTTAAAGCTTTTGGCTGAAGCAGTGGGTGTGTAAAATCGTGCTGGGTTGGACATCTAGCGAAGTGGGAGCCCCTTGGCTTATTACGGCCCTGACTAAAGCAGGCTGACTCATGTCTCAGACTGGAAAACAGGCCTTAATAAAACATGATGGTCTGCCTGTCTGCACCCTCCTACTCTTAATAATATCCACCGTGCTTTGCCACCTCTGCCTTCCTTTCGTGTCTGGTTCTTCCTTATAGACTTTTAGTTAATTTCATTTCAGCGTATATCACTATATGTGCTCCTGGCTGATTGCAGTCTAGACCAAATAAACAATCTGATTCGGTCATCCTGTTCTAAGGGGGTTGGTCACATCTTGTTCACTTCCTTCTTACGGGTGATTTTGCTTCCCTCTATCCACATATATCCACCCCTCTGTGCCCTTGTGCTTTTTTTTCTACTCTCGCCCTTTATAATAATGTTCTTCTGACTGTGATTCCTTTCCATCCTCTCTAGTCCTATTTCTCTATGTCCTCCTTCTCCTTCCACAAAGAGGCAAACTGACCTTAACCTTGATACATTGTGCATGGATGTGTGTGTGAGCTTACAATGATACAAGCGGTGTCATTGGGAAAAAAAACCAGGGGGCAAAGATCAGTGGTGAGGGGGAAAAGGAGGGATCCAGAGAATCAATAACCTCTGGCTTGGGAGGGAGAGGTCAAAAAGGTGTTACTTTCATTGGACCTCAGTACCCCCCAGTGAGAACCCAGGTTATCCATCACTCTGTATTTAACTCTACAGTCAGAGGGCTGCAACAGTGGGAATGAGCAACATCAGCTGCTCATTGCCAAAAAGGTGATACTAAATTAATCACAGGATCCCCCTGGATTATTGGAAGTAGGAAACATTTATCATTCTTTTCCATAGTGGTCATTTTAGAGCTTTTTTTTAATCATCCTCAAACAGTCTTTAGTTCCTTAATTTGTATTTAGGGTTATTCACATAATAAGCAAACATGTTTTTCTGCAATTGCAGCTTTAAATGTTAATTTTTTTTGTACAATTGTGTACAACTGTATAGAATGTCAGCCACTATTTTTGCTTATAACAGCCAAAGCGGCAATCTGCAGTGTAATTATGGTATGATAGAGCACTGGGGGCTAATTAGTAGACCAGGTCTGTAGGGAAACAACCAGGCAGCTACATTAACCTAAATGTATCCCAAAACATTTTGACATTAATGAATGTACTTGAACTTTAACTCTAGCTGGCATGTGCAGTCAATATCACCAAGAGCCAATGGCACTTCAATACATTAAAACCAACTTCCAAACATGAAAACTTTCATGCTACTATTTCATGCTGAAGTACAGGGAAACATGTCAGAAAATATCCATCTGGAATTTTGCATTTGATGAAAATGTGGCTTTGGATATCAAATTCAATAGAAACATGACAACTGTTTCAAAGAATCAACAGAATTCGAAGTGACACTACTGTCATATAGTGTCAAAGTCGCTCGTCTGTCTTGAAACAACATTTAACAACAATTAAATAGTTTTTGGTAGACATCTCTTCCTAATGTGATTTTGATGTAAGAGAAACGTGGGACAAAAAATCCCCATTACAGTACAATCTGTTATAAGTTACAATCTTATTAGTATGAAATTTCTCTTTTGTTTTACTATCCCTCCAAAGCAGCTCAGCGAAAAAACACTGTCCGGGGAAAACTCAGAGACAGAATTTTATAGAACATCATAAAGTTGTTACAGTGCTGTCCACACTCACTGACAAGTAATTATAGGGAAATGGAGGTCGAAGACACAACAATAATGGCTTACAATGACAGATGAATATCCAAATAAAGACTATGTTGAGGATTATCACTGTAAGATTAATAAAAACGCTGAAAAACAACTGTCAGAATGGAAGAGGAATGCGGTGAGGCTCCCAGTTTGCAGGGCTATTTCGGTTTGTAGCCCCTCAGGAGGGGAAGCTGCTGTTTCCTCTCTGTCTCCAAAAAGAGCAGGTGGTTAATCAATTATGTGTTATCTCCAACTGCTGCAGCCCCTTGGACCCAGACGGACCCAGACTGACACACACACACAAATGGACAGACATCAACAGGCAGATCGACGGGGTGACAGTCAGACACATGGAGGCATGACCGGACACATACAGCTGGTTTAAAAAAACAGTCCAACAGGTATGGTATGAGCTAGCAGCTGAGAAACAGGAGGACACACACAGGCCGCCTGTCTGTAGATAGCGCCCACTTGCCAACCCTGAAACATTTTAATCATTTGACGGCCAATTACTCTGGAGCCAGGCAGAGCAGAACAGAAACTCACACTTCACTTCCTCAGCACTCGCAGATGGCCCTGCAGGCTGAATCTTCACTGCTTGTCTTCACTCTACCTGTCTACTCAGCTAGCACTACTCAAGCAGTGAAATAGGGTGTTTGGCAATGTTTTAGACAGAGAAAAAAGGGGATATCCATCATTAATCAAAATGATGCCACTGCAGTATGATAGGCCTTCTCTATTATAGCATCAAACAACAGAAATTATTGGAAAAAATTACAATATCACTCATTCTGTCCTTTATGCCAAAAGACATACATAACAGGTGCACAGTACTCTGCACCACAGCATGTTATTAGATTAATCTTCAGATTATGTGCATGTGTAGTGGTACTCTAGTCAGTGAAACCATGATCTGGCCCTTTTCCATGTACTGTGTGATTTCTTTAGGTCATTTTACAGTGACTTATATTTTCATTTCCTTATCATCGGATAAAATGGTACCATTAATTTTTCATTATTTTCTTTTTTGATTTAAAATAGGTAAATTACTATTTATTTAGTATATGAACAACACATAAAAATGAATAATGCAAAATTATGTGGGGAAATTCAGATTATAAAAAAACCATCTGCAGCACAAATGTTCTCAAGTTTCAATGTTTTTTAATGAGGTGGAGGGACTCTTGCTTTCTCTTAATTGTTTCCTTCAGTAGCCATTAGTCAAAACATATTCTGAGCTTGTCCTTGTCATGCTTTAATGTAACACAGTTGCAACACAGTTACAACCACTTTATTCTCGAGTCACTAGTAGTAAACATTTTGGGTTTACAAAGTGTGTATCTGAGACAAGATGGACCTTTAACCAAATAGAAAATCTGTAAAAACATAAAACGTTGCCTTACTTATAATTCTTCTCTGTGATCTATGATCAGGCCTTTGTGGTTTGAATGGAACAGCTGGGTTATATCTGGCGGTTTCCTGAAACCATCAGAAAATCAAAACATTTTCAGAGTGGTTTGATGGTTTGACATGCCACAAAATGCTGTCAGCGTGTGATTGACAACTAAAAACAATGGATGACTTTTGAAATTAACCACTGTATGATGTATGTCAAAGTCACTCTCATTGTTATTCAACTTTTACACTACTTGATGATTATTTGCCGCACGCTTGACACTTTGAATGCTCAAGTAGGCAGAAATTTAAATAACAACTAAAGCACTTTAATGTCACATTTCAACCCCAATCAGAACTGTAGTGCCAAATACTCATCCTCTGTCAGCTTGAAGGGTGGCTGGCAACCTTTGTAATTTTATCTTAAACAGAGACCAGTGGTTGGGGTCAGCTTTAATACAACAACGATAATAATAACATATATACTGTATATAATGGATTCCAATATTTTTCAAAAGTGAAAAATCCATATATTCAGCATAATTTTGGTAATTTCCTGTCCATTTGTAAGTTCAGTCTGTTCCAAATACTTAAATTTTCACTATGGTACTCAAATACATTGTAATATACACCATACACCTATATTTAGTTACTGCAGTGAGTTGCCTCTGCTTATTGTCAGACAGACAGTCTTTACTTAATATATGCATGTTGTTGTTTTTTTGCTGTTGTTGTTGTGAAAACCTCTTTGGAATTTATGTTACTGACATAACTACAAGAGCATATAATTGAGCAATCCTTTGGGTGATGTCATATAATCAATAAGATCACTTTGAAGGACTTTTAAAGGGGATATGAATCTAAGCTGCTGTGGTGGATAATGAAGATCAGTAATATATGATAAACGATTTCATTGATCGTCTTAATAATTGATTAGGGAAGAAAGAAATATGTAAAAATATTGGCATTAAATCATCCTTATAGATCTGTGGTTGGCGCAACCTTTCATCATATATGCATTCACACTGTGGTGAACAGGCTCTCTCAGGTGCTTGTCTATAACTATACAAACACAGGCTGTCTGCTAGACCAGGCTGGTATTCAGAAGGGAAGTGTCACCAGATGGGACAAATGAAGATCACTATGAGCAGAATTATCCCTGTCTCCCGGAATTATGTTCATAATGGACAATTTCACAGAAGAAAATGTACAATCAATGCTAACATCCAGCACTCACATGTTTTTTTGTTTACCACTGCTATGCTGATGACACCCAGCTTTATTCCCACCAGATGAACCAGCTGTCTCAGCATAGATCACAGTCTGCCTCAGTGATATCTGATGTGATACTGAGTATGTCGATCGACTCCTTATACAAGCAGTGGTCATCTCTCGATGGCTGAATGGTTGAAAACAGCTCGCGTCACTCCACTTTTCATTGCTCTCCACTAGCTCCCTGTTTCTGCTTGCACTAAGTTCAAATCACTAATGCTTGCCTACAGAGAGGCCAGTAGCATGGTATTGAGCCACCTAAACTCCCTCATTCAGGTTTATTTGCCCTCTCATTCATATGATATGCAAATGAATGGCAACTAGTCCTACCATCACTGCAAGGCAGGAACTCTCAGTCCTGACTCTTCTCCTGTACAGTCCCTCGATGGAGGACCAAGTTACCAAACTCGATTTGGTCAGCAGAATCTCTTTCTGTCTTCAAAAATAGCTTGAGGACTTATGTCTTCTGAGAGTACTCACTCACCTAATATGCTCTTTCTCTCCCTATCTCTCAATTCTCGAAAAAAAGTGATATGTTACTCAATGCACCTGCAAGCCTTGTGGCACTTGTGTCAGATATAACAGTGAGTGTTAAGTGAGTGTTAAGGCACTTATTATCGAAGGCTTCTCCTTGATCTACTGTAGCTTGGATTGTACCCTCATTTGTACATAGCTTTGGACAAAAGCACCTCCCAAATGAAGAAATGTAAATTAGTACATGTAACACTGACACTGAACTAAGGGTAATTTTAATCATCTAATGCCAATACTCTACTGTTAGAGTGAATTTGTAGGATCCACAGAGAGCCCCAGTAGGTGAATGGTTGCTGCGCATGCCACATAACTGCAACATCCCTGGTTTGATTCCAGCCAGGGGCCTTTGTCGCATGCAATGCCCATCTCTCTCCCCTTGTTTCCTGTCTGCCTCTTCAGTAATGACCGTAAAATAAAGGCAAAAATGCCAAAAAATAATCTCTTAATCTGTAATCTTAATAATCAGTTTTTTCATTTACATACCTCTCCCTCACTTTGAACCTTTTACTATGACATACAGTATACTTCTCTATTATTAACTTCTATGAAGAAATAATTATAAGTTGATTACTCCTTTCTATATTTTTCTTCTACAGTGCTTTTCATGTGTCAAGCTCTCTTTGACAGGAGACATCTATTACATTTACTGGGCCATTGCCCAGAGCTGAAACAGTCCATGTGATGGAGGTGTGAGCTGTTCTGCACTCTGACCCACTAAAACACTGCAACTTGGTCTGTCTCACAGGAAGTTGACCCAGCGGAAGCCTGCATCCTTAAGGCAGTGAGACTTTAAATAGTACTTCGTAAAAAAAAAAAAAAAAAAGGAATGGATGTGCATTGATGTGGGCATATTGCTACAGTACCAGTCAGAAGATGAGATGAGAAATCAGATTTGATAATCAATACATTTTAAGGTCTAACGGACAGCAAAACACTGCAGTGTTTTTTAGAAGATTTCATAACTCTGGAAAGTTTTAATGACAGCAATCATTTCTCCTACTCAAACATTACAAGCTTAACAGCAGAATTACGCTAGTTAAGTTACAAAATTATCCACCAAGAATGTGTGCTTGAATGTATTTGATTGGCAAACACATTACGTTGCTGGATGATGTCATATTGCGACAAAAGTACAGCCCGGTTCAACTTTTCTCGCAAGATGGTCATGTGTTGTTTCATGGGAGTCCTCAGCATTGGGAACCCCCTTGTGCCAAAGCAGAAGTCTCATTGAAATGGAAGCTGTGTTTTTTGACGCAGTGCTATTGTTGGTCTGAACATGGCCTAATGCCTCTCTCTGTTAATCTGTTAACCCTTTATTCTACTGTCAGAAGTGGTCTTCTTTTGGCACAAGATGACAATAATAGCTATTTTGGTATGAGCGAATGAGGCAGATGAAGCAGCCTGGGTGTTCCATATAATGGAGCACAGGGCTCAGAGGGAAGTCAGCCGTGTTTATCCCTCTGGTTATCCCTCTATCTAAATCTTTCCTCCAACTGATGATGAGGCTCTGGGGGACATAATGCATTAAAGGGAATACTGCATATTTCACATTCTCTCTTTTCTCTCTCACTTCTTTCCCTCTCCGCTACCCCATTTCTCTATTTTTAATTGTGCTCTCTTTCTCACTTTGTTTGTGTGTGAGCCTTCTTCAAGCTTAGCTTTGGAGCATTATTTTCTTCATGACAGCATTGTTGACAGCTATCATCCCTCTCGTAGCCGTGGACTCCATTGGCAGTCTCTCACAGCAAGGGCCCAGCCTTTTACACCACACTGCTATCAACAGTGGGCCAGCTGTAAGCAACACCCGCTGCTTTCAGCTTATCTTTAAAGCCCAACCATTTGGATCACACCGACCACGAGGCAACAGTGGCGTCCATCATGTAGATGTCATTTAAAACTCATTTATCACTGAAGCGACATCATTAGTGCAGCTCTACACATCAAACCTGAGCCTCCCCTCATTTAAAATCCCATCATTTAGTCATTTGACACAGCCATTGAAGATACAGACAAATGTGAAAACAATGAGGTGATACTGTGTGCATCCGTGGCACTTGTTAAATGGATGAGGTTTACTGATTCTCTATTAATACAAACCATTTGAACATCAATAGAGAAATTTAAATAAGAATGGTTCAGCACACACATGCACACTGTATACACAGAGGCACACAGCTCAGCTTCTGTATTTCAAGCAATTTACCAGAGAAGCAGGAGAGACGTATGTTCATGTGTCATAAACATTTTTTCATAGAATTATGCATGTGTGTGAGTGACAGAAAAACATTTTACACTAGCAGCATCAGCAGAATATTAATTGTGTAGCATGTTTACCTGGAGGCAGGCAGGCGCTCGGCCATGTGGTTTGTTGACATCCACAGCTACAAGCTGCCATCCCCCAGCAGCGTCTTCATGGAACATCTGTGGCACAAGGACAGCACATGAGGGGCAGTACACACACAAAAAACACACACACACAATTAAAAAAGCACTGGACAAAATTCAAACACACACATCTACCCTTTGGCTACATCTTCACGAAACATCTGTGGCCACAAAAAAGCTGAAGGCATCACAAACACAGATTCATAGCCACACAAGGCAGCATGGTAGCTACTAAATACAGTTGGTAGGCCTACGGACCTAACACTAGAAATAAAAATAAACCAACAGTAATAACACCAATAACACACCAGACAGTTTGATCATTGATGAGTATCAACCATCCTTCTAAATCATCAACACAACAACTCAATCATAAGCGCTATCATGTGGGCCCTACCACTTCTGTGTACCTGACTAAGCAGTGTTAAAGATGTTGCAAGAACAAGGCTGTGGCCATAACAAGGCTATGAATTCAGACTGCTGTGAAGAGGCGTCCTAGCCACTTGACTTCATTTGGCATTTCTCAATGCACTAGGTAGTGGTTTAAATCACTGTGTAACATTAGTTGTTTCTGGAATGGTGGGGATGACATACAATGCCATTCAGAGAATGAGTTGAAATTTGAAGGTTGGTGAAGTTTTTAGAAAAAAAAAAAATCACACAGTCAGTACAATAAGCTACTTCTTGCCTCTTACATGAAGTAATCCTTACCCTTATCACCCTTATTTGTCACTATACAATCTTTCTCCCACTCAGCTTTGTTTTATGCCTCTCACATTGGTGATACATTTGATCACATTCTAGCAAGACAATGGTCCCCAATCCATAGCTTTTATAACCTTGTTTTTAATATAACATGGCAAAGAGAATATTATCTATAACCAAGATGTCAAACACAGAGAGCTGATATCATTCAACTGCAGACAAGATAAGTAGACTTCAGTGTAATCAATCAAACTTCAGAACAAAAATCTGAATCGATGAAACAAAAGTGGATTTATCCATTGTCATTTTATCAAGATACTTAGGATTTACAGCCTAATCTATTTTAAAAGCCTGAATAATCTGGAGACAGCAGAGCAAAGTCAAATAACTGGGGAGTGTGGCATGGGTTGTTTGTCCCAGGGCCAACTTATACCAGCCTTCTCCTCTCTAGGGAACATGAGGAAGGCAACATATTGTTTCAGCCTCTGTGACTGACAGTTAAGTGTTACACCACAGCTAATTAGTTTCCCCCCATCTACGATAAAGATTGGGGCATGACGATTATTTTTGATAATGGCAGGAAAGACTAATTGTTTTCAAGGTCATAGCTGCATATGCATGTCGGTGGCATCAGCCTGAGTTCCTTCATGGCTGGAATAATACAAGTTTTAGTTTCATGACTTTCCAAGATGTACTCTTCAGTCTTTAAGTCAAATGCTCAAAGGGGAATTTGGATTCTCAACAAGTACAATCCAAACTTCAGGTATGCTTCAATGAGAGAGCATGGGTAGCTTTTCTTTTCAATCGACAAAACATCTGCAAAATATAAAGGCAGAAACATGTATCCATTAACCATATTTATTGTTGTATTTATTAGTGTTTTTAATTGTCTACTGTTATATATGCACAACAGCTTATACTGTAGTGTATATATTTTGTGAATTCTAAAGACATTAGGCTCTATAATGTAATCATGTTTTTTTGCACAATATGTTCTCTTTCTTTCTCTTGATTTTCCCTGCTTCAAACCCACTTCCCATCCTTCTGTAGAAATTTCAGTTAACTCTATTTTTTGTGTGCAAGAGACATTCAAATGATTATCACATGAAAATCATCATGATCAGATGTCTGAACAACCTCAAATGCTCCTCGTCTCGTCCTTGAAGGTGACCCCAGACATTCTTTAACATTAACTAATGTTGCCAATTTTAATCTTCAGTCACATTTTTTTTAATCAGTTTTGGTATTTTCAGTCCCTACCCATAGTTCTTTGGCTGGAACAGACACTAACTATTAAATCAAGAGCTTACCCTTCTGGCTGAGCTTGTTCTTCATCATAACAGTCTAGTGTTGCTAATGATGCACCAATCTGCTTGTCAGTGTCATTCGTTATCTTACCCTTACTTGTGAAGAAACCCTTGTGATACTTGAATTCCTTCACCTGAGTCAGTAACTTGCTCCCAAATAAAAGAGTGCAAACCACCAGGCAGAATACATTGGCTTCAGTCTTGGAGATACAGACTCCAACTAATTCTAACTCAGCTATGAACCAACCCGGTGCATGTTGGTGGTAGTGGTCTGATGAAGCCAACAGAACTAAGCATTCATCAAAAGACAGAGATACAATCCTGAAGTCACCAAAGCAGACGCTCTATCATTTGGCTGCGCTACGCTACTCTGTCAGTGAAAACATAATCAGAATCAGGGAAAAGGCACAATCTACGCCCACCTAGAACCTGCTGGAGTTATTTCCAAGAACACAAGCAATGTTTATAATCAGTTCAGATTAAGGCATCACATAGCTGTCTTGTCATACTTTGTCAGCTTGCATGTCTGTGTGCGCCTGAGTGTGATAGTTCTACCTGTGTTGTAGCAGTAGAGGTGGTACTACTTCTTGAGCCCCACATCTGCTGAAATTGCACTCTGATCTCAGCAAAAGTCTCAATGATGACTGCAATGAACACATTCTGTAAAAAAAGCCAGATTGAGATATTGTGAAACAGGGACAGTGGGAGAGAAAATGTTAATTAAAGTAAATGAAGAGCAGGTCTATCTCTTTGTTTCTTTTTTACCATTCCTGACATGATATACATTCTCTCATTAACCAGAAAACACTTTACTAACAAGGGGAAATCGTTATGTCTGTAAGGCGAAAGATAAGATGATGTCAATTAACCAAAACCTATTGGTGTTCAACTATCCCCTGCTGCCATGCAATGGGAGCTGAAAGCATTATGATAAAGTGCAGAATGACAAACACTGGCTCTAACCTTGACAAGCCATGCCAAGAAGAAAATGAGAGTTATAAAGTAGAAGTAGGAGCGCCAGCGAGGGAAACTGTCAATGGCTCTGTACATGAGGAACACCCAACCCTCTTGTGATGCAGCCTCATACACAGTAAAGATACTTGTACCTAAACAAAGAGAGACACAAGCGTTAGAGAAATGTACAGTCAGATGAAAAATAGAGATTGAAACAAAGAAGAAACAAGTGTCAGTATCAGTTCTTCGCTTAACACAGTGATGCCTGTGAGCCTCATACCAATTACCATGGCTCCCCTCAGACTAAGCCTTTCAAAAAGACAATACATTGAGTTTCTCTTTTTATCTATAATTAATGTATAGTCTGACAGCTTACAGGATGAAAAATACAGACAGCTGGTATCCTCATAGTTCCCTTCTTTATAATGAAAAACCTTAGAATTCAAACTGTTTGGCAGACTCATTAATCTATACAAATGATCTGTAATGCACGTCTTTGTCACTGTCACCACCAAATTTGGTCAGATGTGGCTAGTTAGCATACATTTGTGAATTGGCCAAACTACAAAACGAAAGTTTGTTTTCTTGTTAATGTGCTTTCTGCAAATAAGCTGTCTAGTATCCATTGGCCAAAGAGGTTGAAATCAGGAAAGTTTAATACAGAAAAGGAAACACCACTACATACTATTCTAATTTTTGAAAAGATTGAGAGTGGACTGTTTCCTTTTGATATTCAAAGAGACAACCAGATTAGGCAGTCTGTCTCTAGATAAAAATATTGCTGATTGCATCACATGGTTTTTAGACAGGTGACCAGCAGCTGTCAGCAGCTGTCAAGTGTAAGTTACTGTATTTTTGTGAGTGTCTCATTCATAGATAGGTAGATAAGTGGGTAATCTTTGGTACAGACATGTAGTGTACTTAAACTGTCAGTAAGTCTATGAATCATTGTGACCAATTGTGTTTTAGTATTCAGAGAAGCTGTTTGTTGAGTTTGTCAAATGTAAGGTTTTCGGCACTACGACCACCCCTGTAAGAGATGAATGGCGTTGTTGTAAAACATCTTCCTAAGAAATATTCCTAAAAAATAAAGGCCAATATAATAAAATCAAGATTTGTATATGATGCATTTAAGCTTCACATCACAAGTTACATGAACATTTACAAAGTGTACTCATAGATCAATACTTGACCTGTAGGCTGTACATTGAATCTGCCATATCCCAGTTTATAATGTCTAAATTACTGTTAACTGTGAAGCTCACACTCTCCTTCACAGCTATATAAAGATTAGGGGCTCTGCACTGTGTACTGACACTGAATGTGAGCACCATTCAGCTGATAAGAATGCAGGATGCTGCTGAATGGCACAGCTTCACGCCAAAGCTGGTATATACAGCACTTTTATTCTCATATTATCACACAGGGTCATTCTTCCACATTTCTCAAACAGAATGTAGAGTTAAAGATGAAAATGTAAAAAATCCCTGTCGCAGCTCATATATTTTTGCATTTGTGTCTTCTACAACTGTTTTTGTCTTTTTTAGATTCACTGTTTTCATTCAGTGTTAACAAGTGTCAATTCGATAGGTAATTCTCTCAGTGAAATATAAACTTTTACCTAAAATATCATACATAAACACTGACAATCATATACAATTGTCCTTTGTCTGCACATAGAGGTCTAAATTGTGGCTACCGTTACTTTCCCTTTCATATTGGTGGCACAGGCTAAATTACAGTCAAAATATGGTCATTGTAAATATACCCTTTTAAATACGTATGTTTGTGTGGAATATGTTTGAGAGCATTTTTGTTTATATAGTTTATACCTAGTTCATTGAAGCCACTGTAACCAAGCTCCTGTCGGCTGAGGCCCAGTTCTTCAAGGTCCATGCATTTGAAGCCATGAGGACACTGGTAGCCCTCCCCATCAGGGGAACAATGAGTGTCTGGGATGGCCAAGCTGTTCCATGACACATTACTGACCAAAACAGAAAAAAAACATGAATTAAATAATATGAAACACATGATACTTGGAATTAACAACTGAAAAAAGAGGATATATATATACTGTAATATAAGTAAATGTTAAGGTTGCATATATGTATATATCTTAAAAGTGCCCTATGTACATGAGGGAGTGTATGTTTGGGGTTGAATAAATAGCTGGTCAGTTACTGATTCAAATGTTGTTATTAATTATAAATGTATTGAATGACAACATTCTTGGAATTACAGTCAGTTTTCAAAAAGCAGCAGCTGGTTGCCTTTACAACATCACAAGCATGAGACGCACACATACAATGAATGTAGCCTGCGGACACACACGTACAGAGTACACACACTGCCCCTCCTCCCCACCTCCCTGTCTTTTAGCCACAGGTGTTATTCCAGGAGCGGCTTGATTTCTCTAATGAAAATGAATGCCTTCAAATTGGCTGCCCAGACATTCATCCAAATTGTTTATTAAGGGGTACAGGATCAGAAAGGATAATTTATTGCACTATCACAAAGGGCAATCAGAGGCATAGTGGTGAATCCCGATAAAGCTAATTATACTGGGCTGAATAATACCACTGTGTCTTATCAAAGAAAAATCCCTTTTCTTGATGACAAAGGGGAGATAGATGAAGGCCTAAATGAGAGACCAAATGTCCACTAATACCATGATATTAATCATTTGTGAGTCAAATGAAAAACCAAACAGTTCTGTGATAAGAAATTATTGATGATCAGAGTCTGTAATTCAATTCAACCAAAATTAATTTGTGAAGCTTTGCATGATGGGACCTGTGAGGTCCTGTCAACAACCTCTGCCCACCTCAATCAACAACTATGTCTTGTCTCACACACACTATAGAAACACAAGCTTTGCTATTCTGTTGAGCACATGATGAAACACGCTATTGTATCAATACTTTTTTCTAGAGTGCTCCTATTCCTTATCATCGAAATATAAGATTTTCTTTTTTCTCATTTTCATGACATTTTTTCATATAAGACCCATTAATGTAATTGGAGTAAGCATCTTACACCCTTTAAAAATGCTCCTATTTTATTAATGGGTTCAAAATATCTAAAAACTTCACACATGCACATACAATACTATTGTGTAACCAAACACAAAAGTCGTCCTCCAGTTCAGTACATTTAATTTATAAGGGACAAATGCATGCATGTTATTCATGCCATGGAGTTAAATAGCGATGAGGTCAATTGCAGAAATCCTGACATCCAGAAAAGGAGACCCTACTTTGTTCACAAATCCAAAACCATTTTCATCTAATACCCATATCAGAAAATGTCTCCCCTGCTATTTTCCCCAATTTCCATCAAATCCCTTGTGTGTGAAAAGCTAGAGAGCTTTGACTTTGTGTCAAGGGCATTTGGACAGATAGAGATTAGACACATCAGTCCTTTTGTGACATATTTTCAAAATAACCCATTAGAAGCATATGAGGGATTTAGGAAAAGGAGCACAGCAGCAAACAAATTAGATGCACAGCTGCCACGCCACTTTTGGATTGATGTTACAGAGGGACATCAGAACTATAAATGTGAAAACATCCTGTGCTTTCTTTCCTGCAACTAATGGTCAATATATGCAGTGTCCCTAGGGTGCTTAGGCACAAATTAGTACAGGGAGATAGATGGGCAGCTGCTGAGTGAATGAGCTTAATACAATGGTTGGACAATGTAGGAAATTTTAATTATTATAATTAATGTTAGCTCTTGCTGCAGGGGCTTTAACCATGATGGTCACTTCCCCCATCTTTTGTCTCCACAAGCATTCCTATTCTCTGTATCATATTATCATCACCCTCAACTGAATGATGAACACAAAGGAACCCTCACGGATGTGTTTAAATACATATTGTATTTGTACAACAACACTGCATACAGCGCTTGAAATAAAGGATGTTTCGTTGTCCCATGGACAATAAAAATAGCACCTGGGACACAAAGATACGGTGTCTGGGACAATTCTGAGACCGTAGAGAAAATTATCATTACAAAAACATCGGAGCAAATTTCCAAATAGGCATTATTTGGAGGAATTGAGCATATATTGGGAATCTCAATTGTTACTCTCTCGCCTGAAAGAATATTAAAACTTAATAAAGTGACACAAATTACAAAAGCTTTTAGTCTGGTGTGAAGTGCATTCTGGGATACTTGGATGTCCCAAGACCACACAAGTCAGTTCCCAATGTAACCTTGATAAAACAGGATGAGCAGGCACACATCCAGGCATTTGAACTGTACTTGGCTGGATATGGAGCGGACTTTGAATTTGAACAAGAGTGCAGATTGAGAAATGCCCATCAAGAGGCAGCAGTAAGGAGATAATTATGAGAATGATGAACATATTCACTCAAAACAAATTCCACTGAATGTTAAACTATGAAGCTGTCATTGTGTTTGAAATACTATGTTTACTATGCGATATGTTCAAAGTGAGTATATGTAAATTTCTATCATCGTATACCAATCAGAATCAGGTTTGCATTTGCAATGCAGTTTGCAGTGATGCATTATTGATCAAACAGTTTGAAATAAACAAGAAACCATAACAGTAAATCCCCTGTGTGTGTACCTTTTGAATTACTGTCATAGAAAAATGATAGCTAAACTACGGAATACGCCAGTTATATATTCATTGGTGAGACCTCTAAGAGTGTAAGTAAGTAAATTTCATTTATAAAGCACCTTTCAAAACAAGAGTTACAAGGTGCTGTACAATAAAAACATTGAAGAAAAAGAAAAACCAGGGAATAATAACATAAAGAAATTAAAACTGCACAGATGGCAAATACACATTACAAAACAAGTGAGTTTTTAAAAATATATACTGACTCTGTGTTTTTTATAGCTAAGGGAAGATGGTGTCAGAGAGCAGGACCTACAACTGCAAAAGCTTAGTCACCCTTCATTTTTAGCCTAGATTTCAGGACAGCCAAAAGGCCTTGGTCAGAAGACCTAAGGGATATCAGTGATCCCACCATGGCCAGGGGACACAATAATTCATAAATGTAAAATGGGACCAGCCCAAGTAGCGTTTTATAGGTGATTAAAAGAATTTTAAAATCTATTCTGCAGTTGACAGGTAACCGATGTGGAGTGGCCAACACTGGTGTAACGTGTGACCTACACAGTGTCTTAGTTAAAAGTCTAGCTGCCACCTTTTGGACCAGCTGGAGCCGAGACACAGAAGAGCGACTCAGGGTGGTAAACTGTGCATTACAGTAACCAAGACAGGAGGAGACAAAAACATGAATGAATTTTTCCAGATCTTGAAAGGATAATACAGATTTTATTTTGGCAATGTTTCTTACCTGAAAGAAACAGGATTGGACCACTACGTTTACATCTAACTCAAAGTTTGTGTTGGTCAAAGACGACTCCTAGGTTTTTTGGGACCAATACACTGCTGTATACTGTCATAAAATGCTTTCACGGCCTATAAGAAGGATTTCTGTTTTGTCCGTTAAGTTGGAGTTATATGACATCCAGTCTGTGATAGCAGTTAAGCAGTCTTGCAAGGTAGAGAGCTTATGAAGGTCATTCGGTTTGAAAGAGAAGTAAAATAGAGAGGTAAAATAATGATGGGAGATAAATTTAAAATTATTAAATAAAAAACAAAGGGGACGTATGTACAGGGAGAACAGAATAGTACCAATGATTGAACCCTGGAGCACAACACAGGTCAACAGAGCAGATGAGGAGACATAATCATCAATAACCACAGAAAAACTCCTATCTGACAAATATGAAGCAAACCAGTCAAGGCCAGTTCCAGTTATACTCACCTATTGCTGAAATAGAGCGTTCAACAGTGTCAAAGGCTGCACTCAGGTCAAGCAGCAACAGAACTGAACACTCCCCAGCATCAGCACGCATTAGGATATCATCTGAAACCCTATGAGGAGCAGTTTCAGTGCTGTGCCTCAGACGAAAACCAGACTAGAACTTATTAAAGATATTGTTGACCAAGGTATGTAGGCGTTGCTTACAAAACTACTGGAAGTTTGAATGTAGGTCTATAGTTATTTAGAAGTGATGGGTCAAAGTTTGATTTTTGTGGCTGAAGAATAGCATGTTTAAAGCAATCAGGCACATATCCAGAGCCAAGGGAGCTATTCACAATAGAGTATGATTGGGCCTAAGGACCCAAAAGCATCTTTAAGAGAGGTTGGAACAATGTCAAGAGGACTAGAGGAGAGATGTATTTGGGACACAGTGACTGTGAGTTCTTCATAAGAAATTGGGCTAAACTGACACAATAGAGGACCATGGTCTGAACAGTCAACTCCAGGTGTACAGACAGGCAATATTGTAGACTTTATGTCAGTGACCTTATCCACAAAGAATGATAAAAAAAAAAAAAAACATTTCACTGTCATCATTTGAAAAGAGTAGAGGCAGGGACAGGGTTCATCAATCTATCGACTGTGCTAAACAAAGCTCTACGATTTTTCTTATTACAGTGAATCAGGTTGGAGAAATAGGCAATTCTTGCCTCTTTCACCTTCTGATTAAGAGATGACAGTAATTCCTTCATATAAGTAGAGTTAACTTCTAGCTTAGTGCTTTGCCACCTCCGCTCAACTTTTCTGCACTCTCTTTTTAGATAACTTATGTTATTGGTCATCCAAGGGCATGAGTTGACAGTACAATTTGTTTTCAAAAGGAGTGACCAAACCTAAGGTTGACAAACAGAGGTTGTTAAAGGAGCAGCCTAAGTCGGTCAGGACAGCAAAGGTCAAATCCTTACTAATGTCTACAAAGACAAATTGCAAGAACCAGTTGTGCGCTTGATGGGATGGATGTCAGCATTATTTATGTTTGTTGGTCCTGGTATATGTTGTGTTAAATTCAAAGACTGAGTTGTGCTCAAAAAGTCAGCAACAAACTTATCTGACGCATTATCAACATGTAATTTGAAATCACCAAAAATCATAACTCAAGTTTAACAACCACAGAAGATAAAAAAATTGCCAAAGTCACTTAGAAAGCCATTATTTAGGCAGGGTGGGCAGTAAATGAATATAGAAAAGAGAAGATCAGCCTCTCCAATCCTGAAGATATGCACCTCAAAAGCACTGAAATCAGCGCCTGTCATTATTTCTGTTCTAAAGCAGGGTCCAGTGATCTGCAGTCAAAGGAGTTGAACAGGGTAGTGTCCAATGCTCTGCTGCATTTCTAACCAAGTAACGGTTCACTACACTCGCTGTAGGATAGAGAGTACAGCCTACAGAAGCAGAGGGAAGCCACGGAACAGTTGTTTCAAGAGACACCGGATCAGAGAGCACCCCAGCTGGAGCCAGACCACCACACACCATTGTACAGGACGGGTTAGACTATACATCCTTTCCACGGATAGCAGAGGCATTTAGGTCCACAATCTGTTTAGCCTGTGCAACGGTAATGTCAGTAAATCTGGAAAGAAATTGAGTTTTTTGCTTGGGCTCGGATGACATCTTTCTTTAGGCAAAAGACATTATTTGCCTTTTTTATACAAGAGGCATTTTCCACACGTATATCCATTATATTTCATCAAACTGGATCTAATCTTCAGTTACACCCACTTTAAACATTTTGCAGCATAAACAAAGCAGTGATAATGATTTTTCCATGACTCATCCAGATATAGCTGGAGCAGGGTACATTTCAGATGAATGGCTCACTGATTTTATTGAACCAATCACTTCAATTCTATAGTGCATCAGGTGGATCAATGAAAAGCCATTTGCACACTTGATCAGAAGAACTCACAAAATTTGTCTTCATCCATCAAGTTTTCTGCAATGTGTGAAACAGCAATTTAAATGGCTGTTCCCATGATAAACTAACTATTGAATCCAGCACCCCTTGCAATGCACTACTATACTCTAAAATACTTTCTTGAGAACATATTGTTAAATGAAAAAGTTTGTGCAGGATGAAAAGCAACTCTTAACTGTGAAGGTTTGATGCCTCTTTCAAAATGCTCAAACTACAACTTTACAAAAGATGCACACAGTCATCTGCTGATAGAAGACAACAACAGTTTCTTTGTGTGGAAGGCTTCAGAGTGATTTTAAAAATGACAAATGTGGCAATAGATGGCTTAAACTTGAAAAGCACCACAGTGCACAAAGAAAAATACTGCACCAGCTGGGTGGCAGAGCACCTCACATCTACATCACTAAACTGCAAATAAATCCCCTTGTTCAGACAAATGAAACAGATTGAGAACTTCATGGCAGAACAGAGTAACCAAGAAACCATGAGTTACTGTGGAGCTGGCCTCAATACTGGTGACCAAAATGTCTCCCCTAGATTATAAGAAATAATACTTTTATTAAATAAAATCTCAGAAACCTTACCTTTATGGTAAGAAAAGAAATATGTGCAGAGGTGGTGCACCACATAAAAAGCCAATTTAATGTGTGAGTCTAGATGGTCACACTGTGTTGTTCTAGTTGATGAGATGAGATCCTGCCAGAATCAGCAGTCGGACTCAGCTCAGCAGGTGACAGTCAATGACTGATCAAGCGGACCCATCACTGGTCTGCTTTGTGGTAATTAATTCAATCAGGATGTTACAATGCGGGAAGTAAACAGAATAACATTTTTATCTTTTCTCCAATTGGGAAATACTGGCAGGTCAGGAAGTCACTGTTAACTAGGGATGTGTGACCAATTTACTGTACAGGGTGCTGGCATCACTGCCAGACAAGTTCTGCAGTGAAGTTTGAATAACACTGGCTCTGCCACCAACCTTTCACTTTAAATGTACAAGCATGGCATTGCACAGGGGAAGTTTATTGTTCTTAATGAAGGACAGAGATGCAGTCTCCTTAACAGCTGTTAAGGTACAGTCAAACACCAAAGTGAAGTTAGTTTGGCATTGGTTATTCACCAGCTCATTACATCTCTTGTCATCAGTTTTTACCAAAATATTGCATACGTTATTCTCATAACAGTTATTTTGTAGACAGCACAATGGTGCAGAAACTCAGCCTTTAGGTTTACACCCAATATCTAACAGGAATTTGAAGGTGAGCAGTATTACTGCTATAAACAACATGCCAGTGCACTTACTCGTCATTAAATGGATATATAACATGTTTTGCTATTGAATGGATTTCATCTGTCAAATCAAATACAGTGTAATTCATGGCATGTTAACCAGTGCAACTGTTGATTTAATAGCGTCACAGATGATTCCAAAAAAAAGCATGAGAAAAAAAAATGGTTGCAGGCTATAAAAAAAAAAAAAAATCTCAGAACCGATCAGCTATCTGTCTGACAACAATCTAGCCTCTGGGGGCAATAGCCAATATTTCAGGGCTTCCGGTGCAGCCCGCAGATATCCAGATAACAGATATAACAGATATAATATCTGGGCCAAGACTTTCTCTTCCATACACCAGTCATTGTTTACAGTCTGATTAGCCACTTGAGAGTCCAGACAAATTTTTGGCTAATCTCTATAAACAAATATATGCATATGAATGTAGATCATTTTTGAAAAAGCTAATAAAAACCAAATCATTGTAAGATGATAGCCAATGGGTTGTGAGATTGCATTTTGGCCAATGCATTCCACCTCTTTTGCCCTCCATACACACTGATTGCATGCAACCAAAGCACACTCAAACATGATTGGTCAACTCGGACTACAAACGGGAATCAGAATGCTTCCAGTATCAAAATCCCATTGCCTACAGATTCTGCAGTCATATGCGGACATCTGTTTTACAGATATTAAGAAAAAATAAGACACATACAACACAAAAAATAAGAAAAAATTGAGACAGAAATCCCCAAAGCAGTAAACAGTTTTTGATTGTATTTAAGTCCCAATCTACTGAATTATTTACTCATCTCCGTACTTGGAGTTTTTTATTTCAGATTTTGTAGTGTAGACTGTGCTGTGCTTTGTTTCACACAGGCAGACTGAAAAACAAAGCCTTGACACCTTTCCTAACCAAATTGCTAAATTCAGAAGTAATATAAACTTGTGAGTACACAGCCTGCTGGAAAACTCATTAAGACTGGTGAAGAAGCCTACAGTTTATTCCTTATTATTCAATAGCTGTATTCATAGGCTTTTGATGTTTAGACCAAATGTACTTGCTGGTGCTTAAGATTGGTTTTAATAGCCTATAATGCACAGATAATATGTCTGGCAAGACACATGTTCATTTATGTCAGTTGAGATGTGCACTCAGCATAGTCCATTGTAAGATATACTGTAATAACAAAGATGTCTTCTAGCTTCTTAAAACTATTTCATGCTAACATTTGTTATTGCTATAGTAAATGTGTAATTTCCTTGGGGACCTCCATTACAGATATTCCCCAATGACAGTATGGCAGTACAGTAAAATGGTTATTTGAACAGAGATGGTGATCTGTGGAAACAACAAAAAAGTCATCCACTGATAAAGTTGTGAATAAATGAGTTTTTACCCTTTCTGTGTATCATTCGTCACACAGTGATGGTTGAACGTTCCAAACATTTGAACGCCCAGAATTCCATAAAGCAGGAGAAAGAACAGCAGAAAGATAGATACACTCCAGATCTGTTCCCCAGATCGCCTGTAAAGAAGAAGAGCGAAGGAAGATTGCCAAATTTGTATATGCACAATCATTCATTAATTATAGAAGTCCTTTTTAAGGAAATGCTCAATTACTACAATATTATACTTCAGAATATTGGTGATGCGGGAGCGAGGAAGCTCAAAGCGGAAGTAGATCCTGAAGGCCCGGATCATAATGAGTGCTCGGGGGATTCTTAACATTCCCCATGGAGACATCTGATCCACAAGCTCTGCTATTTCAAACACCTAAAACAAAGTGAATAGTTAAGGAGTAAATAACAGCTAATACTACAAGAATATGCCTTCAGTCTGTACACTTTCAGGAAAAAAATGGCGATATACTGTAATTGCAGGAAAACTTAAATGTTCCAATATACCTGCAGTACCAGGGACACCCAGATGAAAAACACCATGAATCCATCAAACATACACCAGCGATCCTTCACATAGGAGTTATCACCCTGTGCAGAGAGGGAGAGGAAGTGGGAGATAAGAGTGAGACAAAAAGGGAAAAGAATTATAAAAAAAAGAACAAGAGCAAGAACTGTGAATATGAATGAGTAGATAAACTACTGAACATAAACATCATCATTATTCACAGTCATTTTGTTCAAGAAAGCTGATGTATTCCACCAATTAATAAGCATCCTGTGATGTTTAAAGGCATTTATAATGCTAGTCTTATAATTCTGAAAATGTCACTATCAAGAATTGTCAACCATCATCTTCAGATAGAGAAAGCTTTTTTTGTGAGAGAAAGTCTTTGTGTGAAAAAGTAATAGCGTAGCAATTTTCAAGAAAAACAACAAACATCAGAAATGACTGTGCCCATGTTGACAGACTCACCGCAATATTCAAACAACCCTGTTTTCAACATGATAAGACAAAAAATGATTAAGCCCCTGAAGTGTGAACAAACTGAAATGTCATGGGGCCAGCAAAAATGGGCATACTTAATTACCACTTACAGAGAGAGAGAGTCTGTAAGAAGCTCTTAAGAGGTCAGTCTTCCACAGGAAGAAAGGCTGCAAATGGGAGGGTGTGTTCTGAAACACTCTACAGATAAGAACCATGTTTGATGACACACTGACAAGAACAAAAGCATGCAATTACTTTGCCACACTATGTGGATCATTTGTTAAGTGCACACACTTTCAACAACTACTGTAGCTACAAAATACAACTTCTAAGTGCCAATCAATAACATTGTTGAAAGGATAAACATATCCACTCTGGCAGACGTTAAAATAGATATTACTTTAAACTAAGAAACCTAGATGTTCAAATGTATGAAACATCATTTATGTGTCATTCATATGCTGTGTCAAAGGAAGACGAAGAGAAAAATGCCTCCACATTTTACAGACAAAGACTGGTTTTATCTGCCTTAAAGCAATAAGAGAATGATTACGAAAAAGAAGAATTGCTGTTTTTATGCTGTTTTCTTGCACTGGTGATTCTAAATCTGTGTCTTCCAGTGCATCCCTGCTTGTTATCCTTGATTTGCCAATTAAGCTGTCCACACTTTTTATGGCAGTAATTATGGGCCTTTCATCAGCCAGCTGTCTGCTCCTGGATGCTTCTATAGACATTATCTGTCTACCTTGGATATGAATTGTGTTGATTCATCTGAATTCACAGCTCAGTGCAACTGGTGGGTTTGAATTTGAAATGTGATTAAAAACTGAGGCAGCACAAAAAGGCCACACTTCTGACTATTATCGACTGGGATGATGGACAGGCAAAAGAAAATGGACTGCACTCAACGAGACTCCTCTGGTCAAATTTGAAGAAAAATCACTTACATGAAATATCTTTTTTTTTCTTCTCAACCTTCGCTCACTTGTCGGGGAAAACAGATCTGATTCATTAACCAGTGAAGGTACAGCAGAGATAATGTTTTTTCCAGTGCTTTGTATTTTAAAAAAGACCATGTTCTGACAAGTTAAAATATAACCAAAACTGTTGCATACCTCCAAAGCTAATCAATACAAGTTCCATATGTAGAACTCATGTTTTTGCAATAGTTATTAGTTTCTTCCATCATCCACTACAACACAATCACTTCAGGAGAGGTGATTTTTAGTCACTATACCTCAAACTAAACATGGTATGCTTAGTATGGTATTAAAGCCAATTCAGAGCATTTTAGCTGATTATGACAACAACATGTTGTCAATCAGGTCTTTTATTTGTTCAGTGGCTGTTAGGGCTTGCCAATCTTCCACTTACTTAATTTTAGGTTTTAGGCTGACAGGCACTTAATCTTTGATGGTTTCCTGTGAGTTAATTAGTTAGTGCCCTTTTGGCATGAAAAGTGAAATAAAAAAAGCTAATCAGTGCTATGCCCCATAACCTTTACGCAAGGTTTGATTCAAATTCATTCTTGACTTTTTGAGATATCCTCCTAACACACAAACACAAAGGTGGGAAGAAAAAGAATACACACATACAAAAAATGAAACATAAAACTGTAACATAGAAAATACTACTTGCTGGAATTGAAGAATTAAGTGAGAAGGTTGTCATTTGTGACAGTTTGATATATTTTACAAGTTTTCTTGGTTGGTGTTTTATTGTTAAATATTCCAGGATTATGGCATGGAACATTGGCAAAGAATGAGAATCTTTTTTTTTTTTTTATCATGTTGTAACTTGATTTTTGTAATGTGTTCCATGTGACAATTCTGTCAGAAATGAATGAGGACTTTGTTAGTCACTACCTTGATGATTCCTCTGATGTGCATCTTGGCGATCATCTCGGCAGTGTAGAGAAACATGAGCAGTGTGTCCAGTGTGAACGTGACATACTGCAGCGGAGGGTAATGCTCAAACGTCTTGGGGGTGTTCATACACACAGAGATGACACTTATGATAGCACAGGCCCGCAGCAGGGTGTGCACCCACTGGAGAAGAATGAAAACAAGTGCCATAATATTTTGTCTTGCTATATTTTTAATACAAATTTATAAGAGAAACACAGAAATAGAGATGACAAGGCAGGAAACTTACTGGTTTGTTAATCCAGAAGATGTCAGCGCTGTCTGCGAGGGTCTCATCGGGCCCAAAGTCGGTCATGGGCTGGGCCTCGACCCGTGAGCTCTGTTTCCTCTTCAGCATGCTGGGGCTTGCCGTGCTATACAGAGAGTGGATCTGACAGAGAGAAGGAGGCAGACCACACAGTGACCAAAGCTAAATGAGCAACAGGAGAACACTCTGGCTGCATCCAAGTCTGGGCAGTGGTACTACCACTTTTTGTAACTCCATGGCCACATTCTAAAATAATAAATAACTGTACAACACTTAGGTGTACCAATACATGAATAGACTGTAAAATGACTTTTCCATTTATTTCTGATGTGTTATAGATTAAACTGTGTATCAATAGTGGCTTCTGGATGTCAGTAACATATAGCATTAATCTAAAGTATATTGTGATGTGTTTTCTGCTAAGTAAACCACCCTGACTTGAATTGCCAGAACAGAGGTGTGTTCTTTAAAATTGAACGTGTTGCGTTGTTGAATGGCCACCGTGATACACAACGTAGCACACATGGAACACAGGACGCGTGTATTCACATTGGAACAGCTCCAGTAACTTACCATTTGACAAAAATCATATAGGATCTTCATCATATTGAACACCAAGGCGCCAGCAGATTAAGCTGTACAATCTACAGTACAATGTGAGGAAGTGTGAGTCGCTGTTACCTGTGCATGTCCATGTCTGTGTGTATGCTTGTGCGAGTGTGTATGTGTGTGTATGCTGGAAAAGAAAAGTGTACAGGCCGTTTCAACATAAGAACACAAGAAGAAATGACTCTGAATGGAGACAAAGCGCACATACCAAAGGGAAAAGTAAAGCTGAAATTGCTCCAGCACTGCACATAACATGCGATCAGGCATACCCTGTAAATAACACACAACAGTTAGTCAACATCATGGCTTATATGGTGTACAGTACACTACTCACATCTACAGTACGCTCATAGAGACAGGAATGCCCACCACGTCTGACATCAAGGCATATATGCGACACACTCTGTGAGTGAGTGAGTGACTGAGGTGTTGTGAAAGAAGAAGATGGGGTGGAGGAGGACCAGGGGACTCACTGTGAGGCTCCTCATTGGTGCGTTCATCCCCAGGTCACAGAGGGGTGGAGAGACCAACCAGAGAGAGACTAGAGATGCAAAAAGGAGAAAGTCCTAAAGGCCTGGAGGTCCTGCGGCTGGTAGCAGTCATAAGAGCAGTAAAGAGGAGTGAGAGGACACATTCACGAGTACAGAGAGGTGCAGCTTCAGCACATATGTGTATGAAATAATTAAAGGGTTGGTTCACTTAAATTACATGAAATACACACTAGCTATTAGTTTTAATAAGTACTATTGCAATGATGGAAAGTTCCGATGAAAACTGTTGCCATTTTTTATTCAGTCAAGCAGCGCAAACTGAATTCCATTAATCTGTTCTGGGATGGTAGCATAAATCTCAGAGATGGATATAATAAATCTGCATGGTTAGATAATAGAAGCGTGTTTTTTAGTAATTTGGGTGAACCGATCCTTTATGCAAGACAGCATTGAAATATTGTAAAAATAAAATAAATAAAAATAACGCTGAGGTAGTGAGGGTATCACTGTAATGATGACGGTAAAATATAGATCCAATTTCCAACAATCCTGTAACTGACAATATAAATATAAACAATCTTTAAGAAAAAGTGACAACTTGAAAAGAGCTGAATGGTGCAAAAACTTTTCACATAAGTAACAGAGATTATAAATCTAAGCATGAGAAGAACACAAAGGACTGTAATGCAGATAGAACAATGTAACCATATCACCCTTGTTTCTTTTTATGCTCTTGCCAAGAAAAGAAACTGTCCATCCTATAAACCCCATGTAGTTAGAAGCAATTTTCAAGTGTAATTGCTACACTTAACATATGCAGATGGAGACGTGAGGAAGAGTGAAAACAAAATTACAGGGTCTAACTGCTATTATGTGGGAGTATAGGTGGCAAAGACTGCAATTACTTTCCCATTTGGAGAGAGGACATGTTCCTCACGGGCAGGATGCGATCACTGGGCAGATTAATTGTACTGTCACTGTGAGTATTTGTTGGATTCTGCACTGAACTTTGTTTGCTGAAGTTTTATTCTTGAAGGATCTTAACTGCAACAGACTAGAAAAAGTTTGATAGCAAATTTGTACATGTCTTTGATTCTCCACCATGGCTTAAAGTGGAATTCAAATGATGTATTCATACAAACTGGTTTAAAATAGCTGGGCCTTATTCAAATTCATGAAAAAGTTCAAAGTTTGCCCAAAGGTAATGGTGTACTCACATGACACTTAAGGAGGAGATGATGATTTTGTTTAAAGCTGCACTACTCTATATTTTTACATAAAAATAGATCAAATGACTCACTATAATATAGTTGCCCTCTAATGAGTTTTTTAGTGTCTTTTTGTTTGTTGTCTTGGATTTAAAGCCTGCAAACTTTGCTCTCTTTGACCTCGTTTCCAGCAGCAGCTGGCAGTTCTTTTCAGAAAAAAAAACCCTGATACACACATTGTGTGCTACATGCCTAGCACTGAGGCATGAGACAGACAAAGTTAGCAACTAGCTGATGAACACAAACAGCATTTAGCAGCTATAAAGCAAGACATTCCCTTCAGCAATTGGTGCAGACCAAGACAGAGCTAAAAAGGGAAGTGAACACTGGGATTATATTCATCAGGTGGCCAGAATCACAACTCCAAATGAATGCAGCTGCTTCTCATTGTCTGCTGGATATGTAAATAGGCAACTGTTTACACATTCGCCATTCATTATTCACTACTGTATGTTCACCAGCTAGTCATTCACTGGTCTGTCTGCTGTTTGGTGCTGAGCAGGTAGCATACAGTGGGTTTTTAAAGAGTTTTTTGCTGAAAACAGCTGTCTGCTTTATCTGGAAAATACACTAATGAGAGCAGTGACACTAATGAGAGCCGAAAATCCAAAACAATGAGCTGAAGGACCAAAACACTCCACTGAGCTGAGAGGAACTGTAGAGTTGGGTGATGTTTTGTGTGTTTGTCACTATGAGCAACACCTTTTACATTATAAATAGTAATTTTACCCATTGTTTTTAAAAGGATTTGAGCAGCTTTAGAAGAAAAATTAAGACATTTCCAACTCTGCCATATCCTCACAATATAACAATATACTGTATACGGAAGAATATAAACTGTTGAAGAATATAAAAAATTCTTATGTGATTCTATATCACCCAGCTGTGAAAAAGTATAGAAAAAAAGAAATCAATCAACGTCCGATTTCATAAATTTGATACTTTCTGTTGCATATACTGTACTTAACATATATGTCATTAGAATTATCATTACTTCATTATGCTTGTTTCATTTCCATGTCAGAATTTCACCATACAGCTTGCAACAATTAAAAGTTGCCAATCTTCCAGTTCTGTTTGCAGCATTTTAAAGATTGGTCAGTTGATATCAGCAAATTTCAGAAAGATCTTCTGATTGAAAGCAAGTATTGACACAACCTTGAAAAACAAATCAATCCTTGTATTTTAAGGGCAAAGTACACCTGCAGCAGTAGATGTGAGTAAAGGCCCTACTATGGCTGTCCCACTGTGGCCTCACACTTTTCTCTGGGCAACTGTAAAACACTAAAACCAAAACTGTTCACCTGCTCTATCAATCACAACAAGCCGTCCACAACTGGATGTCAATCCAGATATGCTTATCCATATTGATATTGCAAGCGGTGTGCATGACATCGACGAAACCAAGGTTACTATGGAAACGGATGAGAGCTACGGTGCTACACTGAGCAAAAACAAGCCATAAACACAACACGTATACAGAAATGTGGGCAAGAGAAGGTCCTAAAAGAAGCTAATGTGATATTTGGCAATCAGGCCACGTGACAGTGTTGCAAATACACGACAATCTTTGATCAAGGCCTACTCCGGAGGATGAGAATATCCCCACTTCCTGGAAAACCCACAAGCTAGCGCAGCAGCAGCAACAGCAGAAGCAGTCGCATCCTTACTGCACAACAGAGGTCCGGTTAAATACACCACGACTGCGGCGTCAGGTTTAGAAAAACATGAATGACTTACGAGAGGAGGGTTTCCCTTATCTACCGTGTCTCGTCCTGTCCATGACATCAGCTGTTTTCCGGATGTGTTGGGATCGTGTGGGGAGAGTGCGGGAGCGCGCGCAGGTTGCAATCACATCTACAGCACCAGCTCCTGAAGCAGCGGAGGCGCGCAGCTCATCTCCATGGTAACAGTTGAACGTCTCTCAAGTTGCTGCATCACAGCCTCTGTCTCCCAAATACTTCATTGCCTTGATTGTTTTCACTTGCTTTAGTACTGTAAATTGTGTCAGACCACATCGATTTTTTTTTCTCACACATTTTTTTTTCTCTCTCCCGCTTTTCAAATTATTATGGATGGATCAGCACTCTTTGTTTCTGGTTTTTGTTTTGTTTCTGGTATCACCATTTGTAATTAATGAGTTCATTGTTTGAATTTGCTAGAAACAAATGCAAAGTGCAAAAGATTAACTTTTTAACTATTCCACTGCTTCTGCAGCAGTGGAATAGTGACATTCTACAGTACATCTCTGAGCAGTGTCTTTGATCTTCAAGCCCCTGTCAAGATGTGTGAGGTCAATTTTTTCCCACTCTACTCCCTGGTTCACTCATGACCTGCAGAAAATAAAAACAGCTGAAACCAGTCCGAGAACGACACTGCAGACGCTCTGGGCTCACTATCCATAAACTGGTCTTCCATGAACATCAAAGGAGTTACTTAAAGTCCCCTAAATATATTCAGTCACAGCTCTACTCCAACCTAATTAATGGCAATTCTGGCAACCCAAAGCATTTTTTCCACCATAAATCATTTCCTGAAGCCACAATCATCATCTCCAACTGAGGCTACAGAAGCGTGATGTAACAGCTTCATTGACTTTTTCAGAGCCAAGGTCAACAACATTCACTATCTGATGTCCTGCTCTTCCTCTCTGCTTCCTCGTCTCATCAACCCTCAGTCTGGGAGCACGCTGTCACTACTTTATTTTACTGGTGTCAGGCAGAGCCACTTTGAGGAAATCCTCAGGAAGATGAAACCCTGCACTTGTGCCCTGGACTCTATTCCCACTAAATCAGCCCCCTGATTACCCAAACTGTCAAACTCTTCCTCTAAACTGGTAGTGTTCCATCCGCCCTCAAGGTCGCAGTCATCCACCCCCTCCACAAGAAGCCCACTTGGGAGCTACAGACAGCCAGCTACAGACTTATCTCCAACCTCCCTTTCCTGTCCAAAGTGTTAGAGAAGGTGGTTGCTTCTCAGCTACAAGACCACCTTAAACACAACAACATATTTGAAAGATTTCAGTCAGGTTATTGTACAGTACACAGCACTGAAACAGCTCTGATCAGGGCTATGAATGACCTGCTGATAGCAGCTGGTCCCCTGCTCTCTTGATTCTGTTTGACCTGAGTGCTGCATTTGACACTGTGGACAACACTATCTTCTTAGAGCTTCCCCACACCACCACTGGACTGTCAGACTCTGCGCTTGAGTGGTTGTATTTCTTAATGGTAGGATGCAGGTCTAGATCACTCCCTCCCCAAAACCTCTTTCTACCATCTCCAAAATATCTCTAAACTCCACCCCTCTCTAACCCTGTCAGATACAGAGAAACTTGTCAATGCCTTTATCTCCTCAAGACTGGACTACTACAGTGCTCTCTTCACAGGGATCCCTCGCAGGAGCATCTAGAAACTCCAGTACATTCAGAACAGCGCTGCCAGGATCCTGATGAGAGTGGGAAAACATGAACATATAACACCAATTCTGTTGTCATTGCACTGGCTCCCCTGTCTCCTTCAGGGTTGACTACAAAGTCCTGCCACTCACATACAAATCTATCAACGGAAATGCACCTCCCTACCTACAAGAACTGATCATACCACAAACATCCACCTGCACTCTCAGATCTGCCAGCAGTTTGTTCCTCTGGGCCTCCAGTACTAAGCTCTGCACCATGGGGGATTGAGCCTTCTGCTCTGCTGCACCATGCTTTTGGAACAGCCTTCCTAACCATCTGAGGGCAGCACAGACTCTAGTCTCTTAAAAAAAAAAAAAAAAAAAAAAAAAAAAAGGGAAGCTTTTTCATCTTAACTCTTAAATTGTGTGTGTGTGTGTGTGTGTGTGTGTGTGTGTGTGTGTGTTGTTTGTTGATGAGCCTTGTCAAAGAGGAATTTCTGTTGCTTTGTGACAGACTACTACTGGCTACTACTAACTACTGAGTACTAATGCTGAGTACTACCATATATTACTGACTGAGTACTACTGCTGAGTACTACAACTATTATTGTCCCCATAAATGATTGAGTTGAGTACAGTGCTGTTAGGTCAACTCAGAGGAATGAAGAGTTCCTGTGTGATGAAAGGTGCAAATTGAAAGTTCCACCTCAGCCTGTTGTGTATAGCTGGATGTTCATTTACCTGGCCTTGTATCAAACAGTTTAAATACTGCCAGAATCTATATGTCATATAGTACCCTGTGTTATGTTGAATGGCTGAAAAATATGCAATCAATTCTGAGTGGACATGATTCGAAGATGAGTTTTGACATGGCCAAATCGAAAGCATATATGAAAAAGATAAGAAATCCAAACTTTTAAATAGCATGGGGATAATCAGTTTGTATTTATTGTATAACAATATTTCTACATTTTATGGAAATTATATGGGAGAAACTGTTTAGTGATAAGAACTTTCAAGAAAAACATTGCAGGTTTAAAGATGTTACTTGCCTATATGGGACTATATTAAAATAATAATGTACTCTTGAAAATGATAATGTAATTCCACAATAGCATTATAATTTTCCACATAGGTATGAGTTATTTGAGTAACAATTAAAATGAAAATCCAATAATCCAATTTGCATTTTCATTTTCACATAGTTCACATATGCATTCTATGACCATATAAAAATGAAAGTGGAATGGCTGTTTGCCATTTAATTTTTAATTTCTTAGTTGTACCCCGCTGTACAGTGGACAATATTCAAATGTTAATTCAATGTAACCTGATTTCCCATTTATGCAAGCAACATTTAAGTCACAATTAATTCACACTATTCACAATGCAATTCTAACAATTTGAAAATGAAAACAGCATTTGACATTTCATTTTCATTCAGAGAAACTAATGTGGCAGCTACAATTATCATCTGTAATCATCTGTGAGACCAACATTTATCTTCCAAAAGGAATTGTATCATATATCAAAATGCCACGGAGACCTTAGAGCCAGCACTAAATCTCTAAAGAGCTGCACAGATCAGTTCATCAAATCAGTCTCTCTGACCAGCCAACCATCTCACCAGTCGGGCTGCTACCAGCTAAGATGACCAGACAGTCTCACCTGGCCATGGGCAAATTTCCAAATACGCATTATAGGATATTGTCCACTAAAGGGCTGGTTAAATTACATATTAAAAAGGTTACATGCCAAATGTTTTCATTTTCATTTTCAAATTGTTAGAAAACTGCATTTTTATTTTCATTTTGACACCAAAAGACTGAGGTGACATGTAAATGCAAATGCAATAGACTCAGAGCGCTGTTTTACTTATTGCATTTGAATACTGTCCACTGTACAGCAGGTTAAGTCTTGTAATATCAAATGCTGTTTTCATTTTCAAATTGTTAGAAAATTGCATTTTAATGTTAATATGACTTAAATATTGCTCGCATAAATGGAAAATAAGGTTTATATTACATTTTAAGAGTATGTGAAAAATGAAAATGCAAATTGAATTATTGCATTTTCATTTGAATTTTTACTCAGATAACATACATATGTCGAACATTATAATGCTATTATGGAATTATGTTTTCATTTTCAAGTTTACATTATCATTTGAATATAGTCCCTTGTCGGCTTCCATACTATGAATCAACACTGTAGACTCTACAGTGTTGATTCACACTGAACATTGATTTTCACCATACTCTACAGTGTAGAGTATAGTGAAAATCAGTGTTCAATGTGGGGTTGTATTAGCATCATTATACTTTTATTACTTAAGAATTTATCTTAAACCAATTACTGTGGTCTTTGTCCTGTGAGACAATTCTTTTATTGAATAGAGCATATATTTTTCATTTAATTTGTCCGAAGTTAATAATGCACCATATCAATAGGTGATGTTTGTATAGTGGTACTACAGTACTATTTAAGCATCCAGAAAGCCCAGTTAGTTGTCATGCACACAATCTAGGATGCATCCATTGTTAATGCTATTAATTACGCCTGTACTTTCTAGGCTATGATATGTCAAAATATCTGTGGATACTGTGAAAAAGGTCTAAACAAGCGCAACTTCAGTACTCTGCCTAAACTTACACAATGCCTCATTCACTGCTTGGGCAAGAGCAAACCAGCTGGGTTGGTCCAAATGGGTGGTACTGTCTTGATTGTCACTGAATGTCAGTCTTTTGAGACTTACCTGAATTGAATTTGTACATTCAACTTTGCTTGAAATTATATTAGATCTGTTAGATCAGACTGAAAATGTGTATCATTATTCCTGCAGTATTGTTTTGAGAACTCTTGATTCTCCACTGTTTGTTGTTGTTACATAATAGGCCTATTTCACAGCAGATATTTTAACTTGTCGTAGTAGAAAAAGCACAGGTGTTACCAATAATATTAACAATAACACTGTTCTATTCAAATGTTCCAGTATTACAGTGATCCAGCATACACTAACAGGACCTTGAAACTTAAGCAGATCGATTATTATTTACACTTGTGCTTGAGAAAATGTCTTCAGTGAAAAGGCCTGTTATAGGAAAGAATTGATTTTGTTTCTTGTTTATTATTAACATTAAAAGGAAAGAAACAACTACTGCACCATAAAGAGATCATCTGGTAAAGGAAGGAAAAAAACTGAAACAAAAAATTTAAAAAAACAGTCTGCTTCTAATTACATCTCAAACTGGTGACTTTTCATTTTGGCAGTTTTCCCCACTCCAGCTCTTGCCCAGGACTGTGTCTGAGAGTCAAGACTAATCAAAGGCACTTGTATAGAGAAGACTGTTGGCCTCTGAAGGGATTGAGCTAGTTCAAGCCAGCCTGCTGCTCTTTCTCTCCTTCTCTCATTTTCTTTCCCTCTCACTCTCTCTTCCTGTCCTGTCTGTTTAAGGAGAGAAAGACTGGGAAATTCCTTCAAGCTACTTTACTTCAGGTTTCTGTGGGATTTAAACATGCACACTGAGGTTTTGGTACAGTCCATGTTAGTGCCGTTGTTTCTGATTCTGCTCTCTTCCGTGGAGGACACTTTGTTACAATCGGTGAGGTGAGTTTCCACATAGCTTTGTTTTTTCTTGTTTATTTTGGGGTGAGCCTAGAGAGTAAAAAGGAAGAGGGAGGTGCAGAGTTTTGCTGACAAAGACAGCATTTTGAGAATGCAATGTGAAAGTTTAGGACTGCCTATACATGTAGTTTGCACTTGAAGTTTTTTGTGCAGTTTCTTTATGCTACTTTACTTGCCTGTCATAATGCTGCGTGCCAAGTCATAAAGTCCTAGAAGTCTGCTGCTCAGTTTATTATTTAAAGTTGCAGAGCACTCTTTTCAAAACTGAAGGGCATTGATTTATTTCCATTTGGACACCTCATAAATTACCACTATTCCCTATCGATACAACGCTTTTGAGGTCATAGGAAGGAAGTTTGAGTAACATTTTGGCTGGAGGGGAGGATTATGTTTTCCAAAAGTGTTTACTGAGCAATAATTTGTAGCCACGAACAATATTGAAATAAAGAGGGAAATCCCAAAACCTCACATGTTAACGCAACATTTATGCAAAATTTCAATTAGTAACCTCCCATACTACATACTTGATTTTTGTGTTATTACAAATTCATGAATATTGACTTGATCCCCCAATACTGCAGAACATACATTACACTTCTTGTTGAAACTGGCTTAAATATGAAGGAGAAAGATTAATTTCTGGTTTCCTAGGCCTTTTACTGTACAGTGGATCCCCAGCCAGCAGAACTGTGAATGTTGCCTTTTGATTCGAGCTTAACACAGCTGCAGAGGAGGTGTTTAGTCCAAGCAGGTGCACCATGCCTGTGTATGTCATACTGTACAGTGCATAGTATTTATTGGACAACAGTGGCAAACCCACATATATTTAAACACAGTGAGCATCAGCGCCTAAGAATCCAGGTGATTACAGTGTTTTCCTCTGTTTTCACCATGCATATCCAAATAATTTCTACCTTTTTTGTTGCCAGTTATGTCATCATAACAAACTGAGAGTGAGAAAAATGGTAGGTGTGAAACACTCAATAATGAAGGTTATGCATTGTAACCTTATTTCCAAGAACACAAAGTCCTCCAGTAGGTTCTGTTGGCTTGGCCAACAGTACTTACAATACTTGACACACTCGATATCCACAACATCAGCAAGTCAGGTTGGACCCATCCATCTTTACTCTAGGTTACAATAGGGTTACAATACATAACTTCTATTTATCTACACACTGGCTTTGCCCTCTAATGGGCCCTACAGCTGAAAGGAAAAAAACAAGCCCCAAGGAGCAGCACCAGGCTGTAACTCAACATGTTACTCAACTAAGCTACAGGAACACAGGAACTGAAAATAAGGCTAATTACATGCCTTAAAAAAGGATAAAATAGTGGATAGGAACTATTTGTTTCCTTGCTTCTTTGATACTTCATGTAATTAATAATAGTACCAGTGTATACCATAATGATATGTACAGTTGTACAATATGTACAGTTACAGTACCAGTTGCAACTTTAATCAAAGATTTTCTCAATTCGCATTTTAAGCATATCACAAGCTGTTTAGTCAGATTCAGTTGTGTGAAAATTATTTGCTATGTCCTCCCAAGATGATTTTTGGACTAGGGACACTGACTAGTTTTTTTTTTCTTATACAGTCACAGAATTGTACATGTTGGTCATAAGATGGCTATTACTGTACCCGAAGTCTTTGTGTTATGTTCCAATTAAGTTTTTTTCATAATTCATCAGGCGGAACTAAGTAGTTTTTTACTGAAGTTGTTAAGCAGCATTAGTTGGACTTTATCAGTGTTTAGGTTACTTTACTTTCAGCTTGGATTGCCCTAATAATAGGTTGATTACTGATCATACTGACACATTATGCCTGTTATTCTGTAATTTTATTCCATTCTGTTGGCAGATAGTATTGTTGTTAAATGTAAGTGTGTAGCTAGGCTAACAGGCTTTGAAGTCACTTGGTTTAGGGAGTAACTATACAGTGCAGGGTTAAGTCCACTAATTAAAGTATATATTATTAGATATTGATTTCAATCAATTTTCACTATCCACTGATGATGATAATGCTGACGATGCTTCCACCTACATAAGGTGTACGTATGTCCAGTATAAGTGTCCAGTATTTTCAGTGCCCTCAAAATTTTGTTGGATACTGATTCCATTCCAGCCTTCTGCAGTGCATCATCATACCATTTTATCTCCTTGAATGAGCAAACAACTCTGTTGAATCAATAACAAAAATCACCAAAATCACTCTTTCACATTGTGAAGGGCAATGAGTCTTCTCAATTAGTTCAAATGGCTTCTTTTATAGAACCCTGAGACATGAAGTATAAGAAAGACTTATTGGGGGACTGACAGTTGGACTCTGTTACCTCACCCACTGCAGATAAGGATTTTGAGACTAAATATCATTTGAGAAACATCAGTGCCAGAGAAAATGCTAGCATGAATCGATCTAGTTTGTTGTGGTGCAACCATTACTCGTCCAACTTTAACTGGCCAGCATTTTTTTAACAAGTGGCCAAAAGATATTTCCACCAAAAATGTAATTTGTTTTCTGACGCCATCAGCATCAGCAGTAAATTGGGCCCTCAGCAATTAATATGCCCTATTTTCTTAGCTTAACTTGCAGTTAGACAAGGCTCCCAGTGCCATAAGCAGAAGAGATTCTAGGCTTGTAATGTGGAAGAAGGGAGAATGCCACAGTCACTGATTCTGGGTTATCAAGCACTGCTGGAGGTGGAGCTAGTTTGAACTATTTTATATACAGTTAGCTAGTTTAGTCCAGTGGTTCCCAACCTAGGGGTCAGGCCCCTCGAAAGTGTCACCAGATAGATCTGAGGGGTTGTGAGATGATTAATGTGAGAGGAAAGAAGAAAAAACAAAGTTCTCATGTTTTCATTTTCTGGAATTTTTCTCTAATCTTTGATTTTTGGTAAAAAATGATTATTATTATTTCAACATTTATTGAAATGAAACCATGTGAGAAGTTTAGAGGGGAAAAAATCACTATTTCGGTGGACATAACAGTGCATTGTGTTTCAAATCTTCAACTGAAAAGTAGCTAAAGCTGTCAAATAAATATAGTGGAGTAGAAAGTACAATATTTCCCTCTGAAATGTAGTGGAGTGGAAGTATAATGTTGCACAAAATGGAAATACTCAAGCAAAGTAGAAGTACCTCAAAATTAAGTACAGTACTTGAGTAAATGTATTTCACTTTCCACCACTGCACCGATTAAACTGAGCTGGGGCAGTAAGTGAGATAGTGAAGTTTGAGATGGGAGGATCCCCCCCTTCATTGTTTTCTTTGCCATCTTCTGGATTGCATTACTCTCATCATAATGAAGTCCCAGCCTTGCTGAGGCTGAATTGAGGGAAGTATCATGCAGATCAAACAACCCTGACTGCAGCATTCCAAGCTCATAGCAGATGTAACATTCCTGATGGGCATCAGCTGAGGCTAGAGCAGGAGGGGCAGCACAAAATAGAGGAAGGCAGAGACAAGGTCTCATGCTTGACCACAGAAAGTTGGCTTGTCATGAGAAAGAACTATCATCCTGATTAGCAAGTTGTTAAAATTCAGTGCGCTGCTTGGCAGACAAGTGTGGTTAAGCCTAAAAAGACAATCAGTGGGTGAAGCCTGTGTGAAATGGAATTTGTATAACCTCCCCATGACACATGGCACACACACACACACACACACACACACACACACACTTTATTTAATTTAATGGGAGTGACCAGAACACTTGATCTGTTGATTGTTTGAAATGTGTCTACTGTTCTCAAACTGGACAGCTGCCCCTTATGAAGAGAAGGCAGGAATAGAAAAAGAATGTCAGACATCATCCAAATGAAACAAATCTCACCGAGAAACCCCATAGAGTAAAAACAAAGCTCAGCAACAGCAGCTGGACTGTACTCAAGGAAAGGTGATGGTGATTGTCTGCTATTTGATTTCTTCACACTCTGTTTTTGTTATTACAAGACATCTTGTTTTTTTCTTAATATAAACCAAAACAGTCTGGCCATGCTCTGAAAAGTTTTTCCCACTATTCTCCATCTTGAACTTTTTTCCTTCATGTGCAACGCTCACCAATAGAAAACAGATTTAAATTAACTATACTTCGAATGTACCTGTATGTGAATGATATCTATGTATTCACACTATAAATACTATAAGTACCAAAACACCTTAAACAGGTTCTTTTTGATGTATGAAGGTCGACATTCCTAGCACATCTGAGCTTATTTTCTTTGGAACGGCACATTGTGTTTGACCCTTAGTACATTCCAAAGCTGCATTACAACTCACCCTTTTTTTCTTTTTACCAGCCAGGTGGGTGGTGTGTGTAAACTATCCACAGAGTCATCCCTGCGCCGCTGCCGGACACCTGATGGCAAGATCTGCAGTGGGAGGGGCAAGTGTGACTGCGGCATCTGCATCTGCCAGGCCCCAGATCCAGGGAAATTCTATGGGCCCAGCTGCGAGTGTCACGACTGGGTCTGTGCCACACACAATGGGAAAATTTGTAACGGTGCGTAGAATGATAGAATGACAACAAATATACAACAAAACCAGATAGTTTGGTGTTTCAATGAGGAGTCAAACATGTCATAAAACTGCTGTCTGTTCTTTTATTTATCTATTGTCTTCTAAAAGTTTGGCTGTCCACATTTTTGTCTATCACATGACTTTGGGGTTATGCAGCACATGGTTCCACATATTTTAAACAACTTGGGTATGGTTGTTAGTGATGGGTCAGTAAGTGATGCAGCAGATCTCCTCAGAGAAGTTTGGCAAATAGGCTCTCCAGCTGAGGTCTATGGTCTGTTCCAGGTGTTGGAAAAAAAAACAGAGAACTTAATGGTGCCATCCAGAAACCTAGATTTTCTTTTAATGCTTTCAATATAACAGTCATTTTATATGATTTCATTTGGGTAACCATGTATTTCACAGACCTGAGGTGGATTTAGAGTATTTTGGTTTCATCTTTTTTTTCTTTTTTTTTATTGCTCAATGAGAGGGGTGCAGTGCTTTGCCTTTGAGAGCTCATATCACCGTGGCAGTACTTCAAAGAACTTCATTGGTAGTAGACAGCTGGTTGGTTCACACATGCATTAGCTTTTGTTCAGAGGCTTTGAACTTAGCTTGTTGCCTGGAATTTTACAACACTTGAGAGTGCATCAACACTCAAGAACAAGTTTCCTTTTGAAATATTCTCCACTCTGTATATTCATTTTTCAAGATGAACTCAGTTGGTGATTTAATAGGTTTTTTGTTAAAGTAATAATAGTAAACTAAAACAGCCTTGCATTAAATCCTACTTCCATGAAGGTTTTTAGATTATGATTTAACAATTTTAGTGGCTATAGTTTGTGGTTCTAATTTTGTTGAAGCTGCTATAATCTTTTTTTTGTTAACAATTAATCAAATTACTAATGTGAAACCTCATAGTGACAAACCCACAAGAATTATCATCAAATTCTACAGTTTTTTAGTTCATTGCTTTTATAGCCTGCAATTTTTTGGTTCACTGTCATTGCTCTCATCAGTGTCACTCTCAGCTGCAGCAGGCAGCTGTTTTCAGCAGAATAAGTTTGATTGAATCCATTGTATGATACCTTCCCAGCACCAAACAGCAGACAGACTAATTTAGCCACTGGCTGATGAACATAGTAAAGCATTTAGATGCTGTGTAGCCAAATACAAACAGAGCTAAAAGGAGATTGAATAGTGCACTTACATTTATCGATTGACCAGACACGACTCCAAATGTAAATCATGTGAATAATATAAATAATAATAAATAACAAATAATGTAAATAAGTGACTGGTTGCTCATTTTCAATAACAACTTTATAAGGTCATAGTATATCAATGTTCTGTTAACAGCCGGTTGCACTGCTCCCAAGTGGCCAGAAAAATATATCAGTTTATGTTTTAAACTGTGTTGATTCAACTGGGGGTCCTTTTGGAGACTGGGATTTGTGGCTCAGTAGAATATTACTATGTTATACTAAAAGATGTTTCTAATATTTAGTCTAACCTCTTTGATATTAATGGGGTATACCAACCCAAAGAAACACATGATTTAACAGCACCACAAAACCATAAAGTTGAATCAACACCTCCCTGAAACAGTTTCAACAATAGCTGGACATTCTCACACTCTCATTCATTACAGGGCTGCACTGCATTAGTTTTAGCTAGGTGCATCTAGTAAACAAAAAATCTGTAGATCATAAACAAACATAAAAGAGAACTGGTTGCAACCAGCTACCAAGACTTGTCAGACATTTATTAGGTAACATACTTAGCCTGTATGTTGATGCATAAGAGAAAATAATCCTCATCTTTTTGTTTGGTGTGCTCTGTGATCATTGGGCTCTGAGTGTCAGGGGATAATGGAGATATGTGTGCATTGAGAACAGGTTTAATGGAGATATGCGTGTGTGTGTGTGTGTGTGTGTGTGTGTGTGTGTGTGTGTGTGTGTGTGTGTGTGTGTGCACGTGATGGGCAGAGTGATTTATTTGGGCCGACAAGTTGGCTGCTGTGAGGAGCTCATTATGGTTCAGCAGTCTGGAGCGAGAAGGCCCTGCTTCAGCCTGATAATGGAGTTTCACTCACTGGTACACAGACTGCAAATGGAACCTAGATGCATCAGAGGAGGGATGAGTTTTTACACCCAGACACACATTCTACACTCGTACACACACACATACATATGATCAGGCTCATTCTCATGGTGTAATACTCATGTGCACACAAATATGCACAACCAGCCACATACTCACACAACCATATGTATATAGGTCCAGCGATTATATTCAAAGCATATTGAGAAGAATAGACTCCTCCCCATTGCTCAATGGCCCATGCAGTGTGCATGGTCTGCTGTCTAAGATCGGCAGCCAATTTTTCTCCCCACGGCTCCCTTATCTCTGCCTCTCACAACTGCCCACTGATAAGATCCAATCGATTTTTCTCCTTAGGGATAAACTGTGTGTTTTTCCTTTCCAAAAAAATTTGATTTTCTGGCATTGAGATGTTCTTTTACCTTGGATGGCATTCATTCATTCATCAGGCAAACACACTAATTCACATCTTTTCAAACAAAACAAGTTAAGATGAAGACATTGGGGATTATACATTTTTAAAAAGTTATGTCTGATAGCAACATTTTTTAAAACTATGTTGAAATATTGTTGTCAGTGTTGTTGTCTATTGTACTGTTGAAGAAAGACCAGGTGAAATAGTTTTAAGTTCCTTTTTTGTTGTTGTTTAAACTGTGTAGGGCTACAAAGTCAACCATACTGCCATAGTATGTACAGAGCAAGAAGAGCCTTCAGTTTGAAGTGAGTTATTGGTCCTTTTTGTTAGGCTTTCGTGTCATTTGAAGTGGAAGCTCTAAATGTATATATGTGCTTGTCTATGTATACAGTACATAGAGTACCCCTGGGTCTTCTTGCCTTATTAAAGTTGGGCGGGGGGTATTATGGAGGCATATGGCATTAATTCATGTACTGAAATATCCCTGATGTCTTTAGGTGTGAGTAGGAGAGGATAAATATTTTATTCTGAGCAAAAGAACATATTATGTTTTTATTATCTATCACATTATTTTCCCCAGAATAATAGCTGTAGGCATTTTTTGGATCCATTTTTGTGATCCTGTAGATATCTCATTTTATACAGTTACCAATACTACTTATAGTATACACTATTCAGGCTATGTTTAGGAACATTAAGGATATCATTTCATGATCATCACCTTTATAATGATAATTTATCCAGTAAAGTACAGTATACTTCTGAAACCAGCAGCTGTTCCCCCCACATCATAAATCTATTATATGCATGGTGAAACTACTACAAGGTGGTGCTATGAATGGATTGGTTAGCAGAATGGCAAAAACATTGTGGTTATACAATGTTCCTTTCTTCATACTAAGGCCAGTGTCATAGCACACTACTTCAGACAAATTTCTAGTACCACTGTGCATTATTTGTGTCATATGTTCCATGATAAGACTGAAAATAACATCCACGCCATCACAATATAATGAAACTTCTTTGTAACAGGCCTTAAAAAAAACTAACCAGTAAGACTGGAGCTTTAGTATTAATTGAGTAAGTGTTGATTTTGTGGGATTAACCTAAAACACTGATGGTCATTCATGTTTTTTACTCTGGCACATCCCATATTGCAGCAGAGCAATGTGATGATGACCTGGACCAACATCTGTTCACCAACTGTCCTCTGTTTGTGTTTATTTGTTCCTGCTCTGTCTCCCTTGCCCCATTTAAAAACATGAGCTACAATGTATGAGAAAAAACCTCTCCTAACTTATGAAGTTGAAGTTTGAAGGTGAAGTTTTCAAGTATTCAACAGTATTTTTCATTGTTTACAGCTATTTTATATTTATGTAATTTCTGCAATAACTCCGTCATTTTCAAAGATAAGGCTCAACGTGGCAATGTTTCCGTTTTGCCTTTCCCAGCCTTTCCTCTTTTTTTCCCTCATGAGCCACGTGAAATCCCTTTCTGACTCCGTTTCTCTGTGCTGAACTGAGAAAAGTGTTTTCCTCTGGTGTACGTTCAGACAGACTCTGCAATTTATGGTCTTTTTCCATTGTTAGAAACACAGAGGGTGGCCCAGGGTGCTGCAGGCTAGCATTGTCTCAAATGAAAAAAAAAAAAACACTGTATAATCAACTTGCTAGTAATTACTGTTACAATGTAGTCTAATGCAACAATATTGAGTAGCATAATATCAAGACTGTTATATCACGACTGAACCCCATAGTGAGTAGATCACTGGACTAGAATGACTCTTATTTCTTTTTTTAATTTGTCTTCATCAGTGATTCTTGATATAACAACACCTTAATAACACATAATGTGTTTGATCAAGCAGGGGTCAACAGTTCTTTCTGCATCTGTGGTAACAGCTACCACCTCCCTAGCCACTGATGTGGACCGAGTCAGAAAGACAAGTATGTCTGCAATCCAGAACAATCTGTAACTTTATGGTTCTGGCAGACTTTATCATATGCGTGTCCTTCTCACCCTATCTCAAAGGAGCAGTTGAAATGGGGAGGTGCAAGCATGAAAGTGAAAACTCTTTTCCCCCTGATGGATGGTTGGGGTTCTGTCAGAAGACATTTTAGCCTCTCTACTTCTCTCTCTCTCTTTCTCTCACAGGCTATGGGTTTTCAGACCCTCTGTTCTTTTTCTGGCTTATCCCCCAGCCTCTGTGCCCCCTGCCAGAGCCAGAGACTATCCCACTCAAGGGGATGTTATGTCAGCAGCACATACAGTAAGAAGTCAAATGGCCAGTGCTGTTCCAAATCAAACTTCTCCAGATGCACTTTCTGTTAGTATTACATAAGCTTTACTGTAGCTTCCAATATACACACATTAGACAGATGATATGAGCTAATCATGGGAAAACAACTCTCTAATGGCAGTGACTTCCCAAAGTGGCTAATAGATTTTATACATAATTTCTGTTGATTTCCTAAAGAGAAAAAAATAGAAAATAGGGAAACACAGTGGAATGTAGTCTCTGAGCCATTACATCCCATTAAATTGTTCATCTCTATTTTTTCTAGTACATATTTTGATGCTCTTAGATATTCTGAGCTCTGCTGGGCTATGTGGCTGTGTGGTGAGTCACCTAATGATTCCAGTGTGGGCTGCAAGGAGAAAAAGCCACTTAGGTCTGTCCAAGTCTACTATTCAAAGGCAATTTTGATTGGGACTCATTAGAACTCCCGAGACTTCATGCTGCAGGAATAAGTGCTTGTACAATGCTATGGTCATGCCTCCAGTAGGTTTTAAAAATGTTTTAGTGGTATTGCAAAGCTATGATGAAGTTACAAAAGTTGAGAATTAAATGCCTACAGTACGGAGAATTATAAAAACTTGAAGGATGAAAACAGGAGTACCTCGTTCTGAAGGCAGCGCACACAGCGAATGAGTTATTACCTGAGACAGGTGTCTCCTAGATCTTTTCCACAGAACATGATGTGCTGTCGTTTCACGCTCCACAACCCACAGGGAGAGGAAAGCAAGGAGGAATAATTACTCACTGAAATGAGTATCATGTTTTGGTGAACATGATCTAAACAAAGTAAGTGAGGAAATGTCATTTGGTGAGGATAAATCAACTGCAATAAATTAAGAAGAAATTAGCACAGAGGCAATATGAGCTTTTAGATTAGCAATATGTAATGTGTAGTTTTACTCAAAATTGAAACTAAACTGATATCGCAGAATGGCACTGAGATTGCCTCCAATATAAAATTACTTTTGGTAAATGTAGTTAACTAAACAATGACTTAAGATTGCTGATTATTATTGTGATCCATACTTATTACCTTGTTTATCTCCCTCTCAGTATTATATTTTCTTTGAAGAGGCAAGTTAAATTCTAAACCTGAAATTAGTTTGCTGTATGAGTCACCATCCTTTCCTTAACAGCAGTTAATCATGGTAACGCTACATCACCTGTTATTACAGGCACTGATGCTGGCACAGATGCACCATCTCTCCGGCCCCTTATTGGTTGTATCTGGGCATTGTTCAGGACCTGATTGGCTGTGTGCGTGCGTGCGTGCGTGCGTGCGTGCGTGCATGTGTGTGTGTGTGTGTGTGTGTGTGTGTGTGTGTGTGTGTCCGACAGATGAGCGTGGGAAGAACTCTGACACCCCCAAGCCACAGAGAATTACTGCCCAGGAAAGATAAACTGTCGACAAGACAGGCACCTTCCCACACACTTAAACTTTTGCCTTGCAGACAAAGAGGGGCCATTTCATATGTCAGAATGATTGTCAAGCAGAGATTAATGGGGGCTAGTGGGTGACAGTGACTTTGTAATATTCTGTGGAATTAAATTGGAGAGAGTTTAATTCAGTTCTGTTTTACAGCTGTTGTGTGGTAGTTCCCATCTGGAAGATTAAATGAAAAATCCAAAAAGGAGAGTCCATACCTTTAAACTTATTTAGATTGTGTCTGTGCTTGTCTGGTGTCTATTAAAAATGTCCACAGTTGTGTGGTCCACAGGAGATATATTTACATGGTCTTAATGATTCAAAAACCCAGAGAGGCAGAATCATTCTGGATGAAAAAACAAATCTAGTGTAGACAGCAAGTAAGAGAATACAGTGCACCCATGGCTTTATGAGTTTATTTCCAGCCTATATGGTGAAATAGCAATAATACAGAATTTGGAACTTTTACTTTTTGAAATGACTCTATATTTGTTCAGTAGTGCAGTTCCTACTGTCACAGTGGGATTCATAATGTTAATGGCATTGTGTAGACAGCCAGCAATTTAGCAGACTACTTTTTGACAGTTTGTGTAACAGTCATTTAAAAGTTTGAGCTTTTAATGTTTGAATGTTTTATATTGTTTTAATCAGTTTATTTCCATAATTGTATGTTCTCTGTAGCACATTCTTTAAAGTGCAATTACCATGTTCTTCTTTTCCTTGAACCTGTTCTCAAGTGTCCCCTGAGACCTATCGATAATGAGGATAGACAGGGGACTTGCCTGTTGTTAATGACTGATGGATAGCCCTTGAAAAGGACACCACATTTACATGATGAACGAGTCAGGAGAATGATTGAATGTGACATACAAGGCCCCTTGTTGCTAAATGCAATGGACGCAACATTTATAATAACTTGTCAGCAGCCTTCATTTGCATCATGTGATTCCTCCTGTTTTCATATTGCTCACTACGGCCTGCAGAATGATGAGAAATAGTGTAGCCGAACTGCCTGTGAAGGGCCTCTGAACACTGAACAAGGTAACGCTCAGACTGAGTGATTGATGAGGAAGGTAGTATATCATCTTGAAATTTTGTAACATGGTTGTACTGCAAATAGACTTAAAAGAAACATGGTACTGCCTGCTGGCTTGCTATGTGTACATGTATGCATCTCAAAGGAAATGTGTCTCATTATGACATTCAATAAAACAGAGTTACTTGGGAGCACATTGGTAGTAGTGCAAAGCCACGATATCCATTTAACACTTGTAAATCCTTGTGTTTATAGAGCGATTTGAATGAGCATGATTTTCAACAGTGATAAACAGCATGTGGTGTCGTGTGTTTCCCTATCAGACCGCGGCTACTGCGACTGTGGGATGTGCGAGTGTGATGAAGGCTGGTTCGGAGATTCCTGCCAGTTCCAGGAGGAGTGTAACCTATCCAACAAGAAGAGCAAAGAGCTCTGCAAAAACCCGCAAGGGGTGGTCTGCTCCAACAGAGGTACTGCAACCACACACACACACACACACACACACACACACACACACACACACACACACACAATGACTCTGAGTTGCACAAAAAAAACACTTGAGTGTTAAGAAAGACTTTTAAAAAAACACCCTGCATCTATGTCTGCATTGCATTTTTACAAACACATATGCACAAAATATACAGTACATATAACAGTCACATAACATTTATATTTTGATACCATTTTCTGAAGCTGTTATTTTGTCATAGTCAATGGTTGTACAGTATTCACAATAAATCATGTATTAATGCTTAAGTAACCGTAATAATCCATTAATAAAGATTACCAGGTTTTTACCATTCTTTTCAATTCACAAGCAAGATCCTACAGAGCATTAAGCTTCTCCCATTTAAAACTGAAGACTTGATTAATCATTGTATCACAAAATCAAAAACTTCCTCAATCATTTTCTAATAAACCATCTAGTCAAGTTTGAATGTTCAAATGTTTGGAATTTGTCCTCAGTTTTACTTAGGGCAGATACTTGTACTAACAGGCCAGAGCTTTTTTGATGCTCACAGTCCCAGTTTATGTCTGTGGACACATGATTAAGCATTGGCACACCGGAGATGCACACTGTGAGGTGACGTCTGGACTGAGGTTGTTTTCCACACACTGACAGCCCATCACCCACCTGGGCTTAACCTCACCACTGGCCCATGATGCCTCACTAAATGATGGATAAATGTATATTTGTGTGTGTGTGTGTGTGTGTCTGTGAGAGCATGTACTGTACGGTATGTGGCCTGTTGAATGTGAATGAATGCAAATTTATTCACAGCATGTAGTTGTCTAGCCTTCTGTCCCTATAGCACATCATTCAGAAAGTTGCAGCACACACCCACTCACACACAAAAACACCTCTACAACCTTCACTAGTCAGACACCAATCTGTGGCACATGATGCACAGGCAGTGCCTCCAGTGCACATCTGCAAACCAGCTGGGTTCTTTCACCTAGTGCATTGCATCAAAGCATACACACATGCACAAACAACAATATACTATGTACACAGACACACACACAAACATACTGTATATGTAAATAAGCTTAAACTGTGGCTAAAGCTGTGGCTAAATCTTTAATAGGCACTTGTCACTGCGGCAGCTGCATGTGTGACAATAAGGACAACAGGGGCCTGGTGACAGGAGGTTTCTGTGAGTGCGACGACAGCGAGTGCCTTGATGAAGACACCGGAGAGGTGTGTGGAGGTATGCCCTACAGACCCTGTTTCATACCTTCACTGTTCCCCCAAAACAGAATACATATCATAGTTTAATATGGGTGATTCACTGTTTATCCTTGTCACTTGTCTCTTGATGTATTCCATGTACCATGTGTTAGCTGCTGTATGGTACCAACTTCAGTAGTCATATGTTTGAATGACTATATTAAACTAAAAACGATGTGTACATTGTAAATTAAATATGTTCTAAAGTACATAAAATATCAAAGTAAGTGTTTATATATTATGGTTATGGTTGAATAAGAAGTCATTTAGCAGATAAAACATGTTTCTTGATGATATTTTTTTTTTTTTTTTAATGCTTGTTAATGAATTCAAACACGGGTCAAATTTGACCCGCTATCACTAAAGGTGTAAACCCTTTCCTAACACATTAGAAGGGTTAAAAGAATACTGTCACTATTTGTTCATTTGCTGTCTTACTGAGAGTTAGAGAACACCATTGACCTTTGCTGAAACTCTCTTCTGAACTTGTCCAGTCATTACACAGCACTGAGTTAGTATGATATAGTGCAAGTAGACGTCAATTATATTTAACAGAGTTCTCATTTTCGAACAAGTTAGCTAGAGGCATTAAGAAGTCAGCCAAAGAAGGAGTTTTACTAACTTCTATTGATAAGCTAGCTCGCTACAGCTGATAAAATGTGTTAATTTCAGCTGCTGAAATTTTAGGTTTGTTTTAGTCAAATTATTTCTGAAATAAAGCAACCTTTTTTTTCAAAAATGACTACAAATGTAGAATTTCTAGTCTGCCATATTTATTTTTTTGGTGAACTTTATAACAAAAGTGAAGCAGCAGGGAGCTTAGCAAACAGTCAGTTCATCAGCAGCCAGCTGGACACACCTATTTTCAAATTTAGGCAAGTTAAGATTTCAGTGTTTACTAAGTGGAGGTTTATATATCACCTATTTAAATCATACAAACTAGTTCTTATGTAGAAATGATGTAGAAATTACTAAATATTTGCACCTACTTATATATTTCACTCAAACCTAACCCTAAACATACTTGTGAGTGTTCGTCCTCCAGTCCTCCAGCCCATTCAATCTAATATTTACTGAAGCTACAGTGATTTCCCATAATTGTTTTTTACTGTATGGTGCTACAGGTGTTTCCTAGTAACTGACTTATATTACTAAAGCATTTACTAGATAAGGCATTTCACATGTTTTAATGGTGCAAATTGGTTGTTTCCCATGCTTTGTTCTTAGCTAAAAACACCACCATCTCTGTATTGAAGGTACAAAAATGAAATTTATATCTTCTGATCTAACTGGTAAGACAGTAAATAATCAAATTTCCTGAAATTTGTTGTTGGTTCAAGTTCATCCAAAACCTATTTCTCATATGTAGCCATCAATGGCAAGACTCTAAATCAGCATGCTGCCTGCCGTTTACACAATTTGAAGTTCTCATCATAAGAAAACACATCAGCCTCATGTGTCCATTAAGGTTAATTGGAAGATAATTGTAGGTCAACCTGTCATGTGAATTGAGTTTGATGGTGTTATACTCATCCCTGCACACCCCACAGGTTTTTCCAGCTTGTCAATGTTACTTAGCCATTTATCGTTTTATTTTGAAAAACAAAATATGGAGTTTAGGCCTTTGTGAGAAATACATTGGTTGTCTTCATTTGTTTTGCAGTTTTTAAATAAATATAAATAAATGCAGTTAAATATCTATTTATCTGACATGGAATTTTGATTAAAGAAAATATGAGTTTGAGTTTGGCATTTTTTCTAATATGGGTTAGCAAATATATAACAATGTCAACATTTGTAGCAATTATACACTAATCTCTAACCTGTACATTTAAATTGCTAAGAGGATGAGCAGAAATCTGTTTAACTGTCAATCACTGACCGAGGTGAACTCATCAGTTGTTGCATGTTCATTCTGATCTGCTTCCAGGCCATGGCCAATGTTACTGTGGAAACTGTTACTGTGCTGCTGGTTGGCATGGAGACAAATGTGAATTCCAGTGTGACATCAGCCCATGGGAAAGCAAGCGGAGATGCACATCTCCAGATGGCAAAATCTGCAGCAACAGAGGTCTGTACAAAGCCAATAGACAGTGTACAGCCTTGATGACTGTGTGGGATCACATTTTTTATTTATTATTTTTTGATAATTCATTAATTCATTTTTATCAGAATTTACACACGATACTGATGTTACCTTTTAATGAAATATAGAATAATACAATATATTAAAAAATAAATAAGTACAGAGAATATAAAATTTTAGAATAGTAAGTATGGAATTGTGTTATTTTTATATCAGGAAAAAGTGTTTTTGGTAGTGACCACACATTATATACAATAACAATAGTCCATAAAAATATATGATTAAGGATCCATATTGGCTACGTTCAAAATCAGTCCCTCATTCAATCATTCACTTCTCCCTAGACACTCAATAGTTTACACAGCATTGAGCAGTAAATTGAGAATTTGGACACGTACTAACCATCCTCATTTTGCATCATCACTGTCGGGTATAGAGTCTCCCAATGGTAATTTTCGCATCTATAAAATGTGATGCATTGCATTGTGGCAGAAATGGACACTGCTTTTTTATTCCATTGAGGCATTTTGAGGGCACTATAGTATATAGTGAATACATTTACATACAGAATTCTGACACTGACATAAAATGGCAGACAATAAATATAACGCTCTATATAGTAAATATGGAGTGATTTCTCACAGCCATTGACAATTTCGGTGGAATTGCGTTGCTAGGATACAGAAAACAGACATTCTTAAATGGAAATGTATTTCCTGTCTGTTATCTAGGATAATAAGATGAGGAAGAAACACTGTCCCCGAAGAACTGAAACAAAGGAGGATGGTACACAAATGAATTGAGTGGATACTTAATCTGGATTAAAACATTTTTTTTCTTTTGTCATAGCCTCAAATATTGTGATACATACTAGAAACCACCGTTAACTTATCATGTTTATTGTGTCTTTGTTGTGGTTATTCCCCTTTTTCTCCTGAAGAAATGCTTATGAAGATCTGTTATCTTGTCTCCAGATGCTATGTTTTTTTTTTTTCAAATGCTTGTGTGATCAAACCGAAATATCTCACTCTTATAATGCTAGTTATATTAGTAAGTAGCAGTAGCAGAAATAATCCGTTTGCTAGCAGAGGATGTAGTCAAAGGGGCTAGTCATCATAGACAAAATAAACCCTACAATACTGAAAAGAGATGACATACTGTATGTGGTCTTTTACTAAGTGTGAAATATTAGTTCAGTGTCATCTCCTTTCTAACTATCATAGAAGAATCATCTTTTGCATCCACCTTTGAAACATTAAATAGATACATAAAAAGAGAACGAAGAGAATAGACTTGTTTAAAAAAATCCTCATGTGAATTCCACTGAAAGCCATCAGAGCTCAGTAGACAGGCAGCCAGAAAAAAAAGCTTCACTAACCTTGCTCAAGTGATCCTGTGGGATTTCAGTAAAGCTCTCTGAAATTAATTACAGTGGACTGGCTGAGGGCTGGCTAAGTGGTAGGGCTAAATGGTAGGCTACACGGACAGTGCCCCACCGCAGCCGAGTTGCAATTTATGGTTAAGTGCACAGCGGACCCAGCATGAACAACCATCGACTGTGTTCATGGTTTAGTGGCCCATTGTGCTCTTCTTTAGTATAGTAAAGGGCAGACAAAGGTTTGACAATCCCAAGAGTTAATATAGAAAAGAACAAAGGAAATATGACTGAAAACCAACTAAAAAGAAGCCTGTATCATTTTCTAAACATTTGTTGTTACTAGTTTTGCTAAAATTGAACTGAACACATCAGTTATGTATTTATTTATTTGCTGTTATATTGGCTTGGTCAAAAGGTAGCTGTTATCGCTCTTTAATAATTCCTTTATTGAGCCCATTTTGGAAAATGAATCCATACAAGTTTTAATTTAGTTGTCAACATTTTAACATTGCAACATGTACAGAAGATCTCAAAGATACAAATGACTATAACAATAAATGTGTTATATTTGACAGTAGATCACTAATGCTCTGGAACTACTGCCTGACTCTGAACATTATTTAAATCAATTAAATGAAAGAATAATAATAAATAATGGTTATTCCCATTCATGACAAAAACATCATGACAAATTTGCCCACCTGGCTCTAGTTTTAACAGTGTAGTAAAAAAAATGCACCAGATAAAATGCAGCACACCTGTCAGCAAATATTGAAGCACATTGGCTGTATTGTGACCAATTCTATATATACTATAAATACTATATTTCTCCCTTGCATCTATTTTGATGTCAGCCTACATATATTCTTTTCATTCTGCCCCATTTAAGAACTAAACTATTCCTCAGAAGTCAGACAATCTGGCACTGATTATAATATATATATATAATATATATATATATATAATAAGAACAATTCTCTATTCCCATCATCCCTATATGACATGCAACCATTTCGCTCTGAATTAATCCTCCTTTAAAGCAATACGGAGATAATTCCCGTTGATTATAGGGGATGGATCAAGGAGGATGATTATGTAGAAGATGGCTGATTTGATTTCATCATCCTGTATAGATGCAGAGATGTGAAGTGTTTTGTATGAGACTGTGAAATGTCTTCTCTCTCTCTCTCTCTCTCTCTCTCTCTCTCCTTTATTTTGCTCAACAGTAACCTTTATCTCCGGCTCACAATCTGAAATGAATGAATGAACGATTTGACTGACTCAGTAGATAACTGTTTCATTTCAGCAAACTGTCAAACGCCTCAGCCTGTGAAGTTCACCTAGCCTCCTCAGATGAGCTAATAATACACTAACTGGTGTGCTGTCAAAATGATAACAGCTGCATAATGCTTGAGGCTAAATACATGCATCCATATAGGATTTCTCTATCAAAACAATTTGACTCCACGATAATATAGTTGCATGAAGCACACAGAAGAAACATCCCCCTTTTGTATAGAGAGAGAGGGTACTCTTCCTGATTTTATAGAGCGTTTATAAAACATTTTTTTAGCAGTATAGTACAGGTGCTGTAATATGCTCTGGTGAAGCTGGGCTTTGACATTTGTGGCAGACATAAAACCGCATGGCTCTATAAATCCAGGGCTCCAGGGTTATGAGGTGGTGAGGGAGACCGAACCTTAGGGCCAGGGGCCAGACGCACGCTTGCCACAGCCCACAGGCTCGCCAGCTGGCCTAGCTCCCCTGGGGTTCCCCATGCTCTGTCACTGCTGATAAGAAAAAATGGGATTTCCACTGGCTGCCGCTCAGCTGACACCCTGGCTAAGATGTAAAACAAATGAGAAAGAAAGAGACAGACACACAGACAGATACATAAATGAAGGAAGAAAATTTGAGAGAGAATTGAGAAGAGAATTTATCCTGTTGGCTGCAGCTTCTGTGGAAGTAGAGGAGAAAATCTTCCCACCCCCAACCACATCTGTGCAAGATGCTTTCCCCCTGTTGTTCACTGTTGATGTACTGCTGACAAACAATGTGAATTTATGGTATATGTGTTTGTGCGGGCCTGTTTGTGTGGGTGTTAGGGACCTGTGTGTGTGGGGAGTGTAACTGTTATGACGTAGATCCTTCTGGCGACTGGGGAGATATTCACGGAGACACCTGTGAGTGTGATGAGAGGAACTGTCATGCAACCTACGACCGATATACAGACGACTTCTGCTCAGGTAAGCATGCTTTTTCTAGATAAAAGAAATACTGTCATAAATATGATACATGCACTCTAATCTTGAGGCCTATATACAAGCAACACTGACTAGTGTTGGTCTTTTTAGGTAGCCTATACCTGTTTTATGTGTTTTTAATTGTTTTCTTGCATGTTTGAAACACCATATTGCTGCTATCTTGGCCAGGCCTCCTTTGAAAAAGAGATCTAACGGTTTAATAAAAATTAAATAAATAAAAGATAATAATGTAGTGACCATCTTCATCTTTGAGTAACTACAGTTCTCAACAACACTTCTCGAAGTACTCTTAATATTCTGCTGCAACTTTGCAGCTGTAAAAGTGAACTTTCCGTATAACTAATTAATATATCAATTATTAAAATATATTATATATTAATATATAATTAGATATATATATATATAAGAATTAATGAACAAAATATGATGGATGCTACTGCTGTGCCTATTATTCATTAAATTAATCATTTCTGCACCAGAAAAGTTATCTCTACATCCTAGCTTATGCACACACAGTCAACAGTTCTTTGGTGCAAAGCTTCATGTATAGTTTATTGTTAGTGAGAATACAGACACAAAGCACATTTAAATGTTTTAAATCACATCTGTCTCTATCAGTTTCTCTTTCTGTCCCTCAGGCAAGACTAGTTTAATCAACGCTGGTCATCCAATACCTTAGAAAGGACACTAAATTCCTCAACTCATCTTCTCACTTCCGGCATGTCCTGTTCCTTGTTTATTTTACTACCTCCTTTGCTCTTCTGTCTCTCACACCAGCTCCGCTCTTCTCCATTCTATCACCTATCCAGCCCTCCACCTTGCTCGATGTGCCAGCTCCTCTAAGTGCTGTATTTTTTCTCTCTCTCTCCCTCAGCTTGTTTATTTGACTTTTACCTGTACATAGCCTATACTTCGATTCACCTCTCTTTTTCTTCCACCTCTTCCTCTCTCCTCTTGGCAGGTCACGGCCAGTGTAATTGTGGCAGGTGTGACTGCAAGGAGGGATGGGCTGGAAAGAAGTGCGAGCATCCACTGTCCTGCTCCTTGTCTCTGGAGAGCAGTCTGAAGAAGTGTCGGGGAACGTCCAATTTGCCCTGCTTCGGACGAGGTATACCTGGTCTTCCCATCTGCTCCTGTTGCCATGGTTACTGCAATAGGCCTGCACTCTGTTCTCACCTCTTGGTATAAAATAGGCCATTTACAGTGTTTCACATCTCTTAATCCATTCTTAAGAGGGTCGTTAAGACACTAGGGTGCCCAGCAATCAAAAGTGATAGCGTCTTTAAGTATCTTTAAATAAGAACCACAGCAACCATTGAGTGCTCTTATTGTGCCGAACGTAACATGTACATGAATGTACAGGCGTGTTTGCATTACTGTTCCTGTTAGTTTTTTGTATGTCTTGTGGGTCTGTGTTGTGCACTTGTGCTCAAACTGTACATACGTATACGTGTATGTGAGATTAAGGGGCACTGTTTGGCTGCAACAATGTGAGCTAAGGCTAGAACAGCTATCTCGGTTGAACCAGCTGTGGGTCGATGTGTCAAGATTTATTACAGTGCACTGTATGCTTCATTAGAGGCCCTTCCGGACAGAAGACACTTGTTTTCTTAGAGCCTCCAAATGTTAGGCCCAATACTAATATCAGATTCAGATACTGAGGCAACACTGGAAACCCATGCTAACAAAACAATGGTCCAGCTTGTGCTTATCCTTTTCATGGAACATTGATTGATGACAGTAGGGTATAAGAGGGACAGTGTAAATTTTCGGGCTAGAAAAACAATAAACTATAGAGGCTGCTTGATCTACATGTTACAATGTTACAATTTCATTTTGCAGATGATTTTTATCCAAAACAATGAACACATGAGTGTTAATAACATACAAGCAAGGGTATAGTCAGGAAAGAACAATTCCAGTAAGTGCCATAAAGCTAAGTTCAGGTCTGACTGGACGTAGGTGCCAACAGGCAGTGCACAGAGGCAACGTAGCTACATGCATTATGGATCTGTTGTGTGTGTATAGTGGAAGTTGTGTATTACTATTTACAGTTCAAACATTTTTACATTGACAACTTGGTTTTAATTCTTGCTTCTTTTTCTATAAAACTAAATATTCATGACAAAATAAGCAACAGTCAAAGTTTGGAGGGGAAAAGAACATCTTCAGTAGTATTTACTAAGGAAGTTAACAGTCAAAAACTCAACTAATCTGCTTCATCAGGACTGTGTGTGTGTGGTTTGATCAGATTTGACTGACTGTGGTAGAAACAAGTAAACAACCCCAAAACTTTTATCATATTCTCATTCAAATATTGCTAAACTCTGACTGGTGTACAGAAGTACATGACATTGCCTTCTCCTAAATGAGTTCTGTCGACTTCAAACTAAAGGCAGAGCTCAGACAAAAAAGCACAAACAGAAATCTCTCAATTGAAATAACCAAAGCTATTCTAACTTAAGCAGAAAATCGTGTCTTCATACAGGAGCTTATCACTCATAGCAAGAAGCCGATTGAGAAATTAGGTTTTAAATTACTTTAAATTTTGTTGAAGACTTGTAAAAACAAAGCCAAAAGCACCATAAAAAAATGGTAAATGATGAAACGTGAAATATTAAGAACATTGTTTCCATTATTTCTGTTTATTAAAGACAAAAGACACTTAAAGTCCTGCACAGGAGTGAAGCACCCACAATGTTAACATTATTAGTAGAGTGAAGCCAAAACATACAGTTAGAACATTAACTGCCCAACTACTACATCAATTGATGCACAAACCATTAATTAAGATAACAGAGAAATACAAAAGTACAAGTCCTAAAGCTTCTCAGCCAACAAAGGGAGAAACAAATTACTCCCCTTTTGCAAAGCTGTGTTGATTAATTGTTCCAGGCAGTGGACAAAAATGCCACTGGCCACGTGAACAATATATTGTATTGAACTGATTTAACACAAAACTAATTGGGTAAAGTAAAATCACAGTAATACAGACATATGGCATGCATATCTGGCTTCAATGGAAGTTGAGAAATTGCACTCCAAAAAAGAAGCAGATGAAAGAATGTAAGTTTAAGAAGGGACATCAAGCTCCAAGTTGTGCAAAGCCAATACCAAGAATATAACACCTACTCACTGAGCTATTGTTCATGTGGTGATACACCCTGCTTGAATGATCATAAGAAGATGGAGAGCATTACCTGGATGTATATAGTATCAGTCACATGTGACTTTGTTGATATAGATGCTCAACTTGCACAAAATTAAATAAATTAAATTAGACATTAAAGATCAAATCAAGCATAGTTGTTACTCAGAAACCAATTTATTTGATGGTTTAGGAGGAATTTAATGTTTCCAGAAACTGCCATTTTACAGATTGAAATCAGGTGTTGGAAGGGTTCATAAACCAAGCCAAAAATATGGCTTTACCAGATAGATATTGTTCTGTGCCCACAGAGTTAACAATGCACATTGGTCACTGAACAATACAAGTTGTCACTGACTGACAATTTGTATTGTTCCAAAGTATACTATGGTCATTCGTTAATATGATAAATCGTCCAGTAGCTCTGTGGTGCACACTTAGAGTTTTCTGAGGTATCTCTTGTTCCTGTATTTTACAGTAGCCTTAATCACTCAGCTCAATCAGTGCTGTACAGAGTAGTTTTATAGGGGACTACCAAGCAGCATCCCTGTACTTAAGGATGGGAGGACATTTAGAAAAGGTATAATAAAGCCTGCTGTATTCTGTTGGTTTCATAATGTGGTTGGCGGTGGGCGCTACAAGAAGGAACATAACCTGCATGGTCTCAGGGCTCTGTGGATTTATCAGGGGTTAATGTAAAGCATTGATTTTCTGTTTCATTTGACTGTGGGGGAAGTCACTGGGGACTCCATAGCCTTTCAGCTGTTGCAGTGCTCCAAATGAAAAGAGAGGATATGTGGATCACAGCTTATTTTATGTTATTACAGTATAGTGGCCATATGTCCCTTATAACCATGGCGGGGGAAGTTGCCTATTAGATCAGGAACCTGAAACCACATAGGGCAGGGCTGCTACCATGGAAACAACCACGTCAATATCAACAACACAGTGGGTCAGCAATGGAACAATGACAGCAATATGTTAAATGAAGCTCACATAACCATTATATATGAATTCTTTGCCTTGACTAAGTGCACTCTGCAAATAGAACCAATTTGTTGTCCTTTGAATACATCAACAATGTATTACATATTATGTCTGCTCCAGAGCAGACTTTGCTTTTGACGCCCTCAAACCAATTCCATAACAACAGGGTTGAGCAGGCATGGCACTCCCCCTCACATAATGAAACAGCAAAGATTAACTTCTGCTGGGGGAGTTAATTAGCTTTAATACCTCCAGCAGTACCTTTAAATTATCTCCAATTGCTGCAACAAAATGGAACTTTAAATTACCCTGTGCTAAAGAACAACCATAGATTCTGCCTTTTAAAAATGGGATTTTTACAGCCTCCCAGTCCATTAAATGTTAAAAATGTACATTTACACCAGTCAGCAAATTGTTGAATATTGTGTGAATATTTTACGGTGCATACACCTAAATTAATAGATTCTGATTAGGAGCCTCAATGTGAGGCACTATGCCAGAGTATCAGAATTTCAGATGTCTGCTGAGGCCAGTAATTTATGTCCATAACATGTAGAAAGCAGTCTCTTTATGTCATATATTCATACTGTCTGCTTCTCATGCTCCTCCTAATTAGCCATTAATGTCTGAACGTACAGTACTATTCACACATTCTGCTCAGATAGACAGAAGGAAACTGTCAGGGTCATAATAGAGGGCAACTGTGACTGTTCATGCATACGTATTTGAATGTTTATGATGTGTGTTTGGGTGTGTGTGTGTGCGTCTGTGTGTGTGCATTTGTGTTTTTATTACTTAACTCTCTTTTCACAAGGATGCCTTTTTTGTTTAGTATTTGGAAGGAGATCATAATGGTTGGAAACAAATGATTGTGACAGAGTTCATTGAAATTGCACCGGCTTCGATGGATGGCAAGATGTGAAATGAAAATAGATACAGCAGAGGTCTGTGAGAAACACAATGAAGGGAGACAGGAAGCAGGGTGGGAGAGTAAGAGAGAGGGAGAAAGAGAGAGAGAGAGAGAGAAACTGAAGGAGACAGACGTAGAAAATCACTTAGGCATGGATGAATGCGGCTGGTACAGATGGCAGCTTGAGCGGAAAAGCCTTGAAATTTGAAACAGCAGCTTCAGAGCTTTTCTTCCTCAGAGGTGGAGGCACGAAGCTTGTGGAGAGCACATTCTTTTTACTGGGGTATTTCCTTAAGGAAACACCTGCTTTCATCATCTTTTTTGCTGATTCTTGGGATTCCTTTCTCTGCCTTCTGAAGTGTGGCCTGTTCGAGACATTAACTGTGTGTGATTGTTAATATTTTATAGTGCATACCTTTTGCATTACTGTAGTCCAGTACCTATCATTTATGGTGCAGTCCAGTGATTTATTGTTGTACTACCATAAACTTGAGAGAGAGAAACAGATTAAAAAAGGTCATTTTTACTCCCTCATGTGGGTTGAAGGCCCAGAGGAATGGCAGTTAGAGAGTCTTTAGCTTCCAATATGACATATTTTCCTGAGATCCTTGAGATTTGATTGGAATGCTCAAAAGTGAGCTGGGCTTAGCAAATATGTACAGTAAGTATTCTCAGCTGTAGAGAAATACAGAGCTGTAGGACAATTTGCCTCCACCCACACTTGCCTGTTTTAGCCAAATGATTTCCAAACACACATCACTTACTATGATGCTGCTTTGCCAGTTACTATGACCCACAACTTAATGGTTAAGTGTTGGCAGGCCTGGTTGCACCAAATCACATTTGTTTGAATGCATTCATTTATATGCCTCAGATTGCAGGATGAGTCATCAAAGCTATTGTAATGTTTTACAGGAAGAGAAAAGAGGGGGATTTTTGATGTATATATATAACTCCATAAATGTTTTGTTTGACATATATTCGGCATGAAAGATAACCGACTAATAAACACAGGGACACAGGTTTAGAACTTAGTATTGTAAAAAAAAAAACACCGGATCCTACTCTTCAACTCTATTGCATTACAGGAAGATAAACCTGATGATTTTGAAAAGCTCCCTCCGGAGCCACAAAAAACATTTAACAGCTGTTTTGGAAGGTTGAGCAGTATTGCCTCTCACATATAAACTGATAGTGATGTGTAAAGTTGGTGGTGTGCCCCTTTAAGAGAAGCAGTTTGCTGCCACTGTCTTGGTAACATTGAGCATTATAAGTATTGCTCACCGATGCATCTAAATGAATTGATTACTGCAACATACTTATACTGTGCACTTTACTGTATATGTTTCAAATGACTATTATACACTTAATTCATCTTGATACTGAGGTTTGATAGAGGCTGCACTTTGGAGAAGCTTTCATTCACACCACAGGATGAGACAGATTTCAGAGGGGGAAATCATTACACTGAATTTATTATGTTTGTCGTGAAGTTGGAATCATTGCAGCTGTCACGAAAGTGGAAATTACAAGGCTGCCAAAGTGCCTATTCATGATGAGTCTCTTGGAGTAGTTTTCCCCCAAACCTGTTTTTGTCTTTTATCAGTGAATATACAGTTTGTAGATTTTACACTCTGGCCCGAATGTTTTTTCTTTCATTTTTAGTCAAAGGGTTTTACTAGTATCCAGGCAAGATGGCAGAAGTGCAAATGTACTGTAGGTACAAGAGTAATATTTTGTTTGCTTTGCAGCCAAGGTGGATCACAGCTGTGGTTGTCTTTATGCAGACCAGCCAGTGCAGCTCAGTTTTGGTACTAACTTTGGCATGAAAATAGGCAAGCATTCCTACTGGGTCAGAGCACTTCACTGCAAAAGTGACAAGTATGACAGCCTATTTGAGAGAGTCACACACACAGAGTCAGAGACTTCTCCAAAATCACATGAATCTTTTATTTTTGTTGAATTTTGCAGCTTACCCTTTGATTTGCAAGTTCACATTTAAATGCACATCAAAACACTAATTTACAGTAATGTGTCTTTGTAACGTGTTACATTAATGGTTGATCTACTACCATTGCAGAATGTATGAGGGCATTTTCTTTAAGTTGATTACTATAAGTCTCATTTGAATTTGAAGTCCTGCTAAACTGTGCACAATTTAAACTGGATAGATACTTGAATTACAACCTTGGACATAACGTCTACCTGTAAAATATTAAATACTCAACCTTATGCACTTTTCAGTATAACCTCCAGGCTATTCAACATAGGATTCAGGTTTATGCATAGCAAATCATTACAAGTATAGGAGTGAATAAATGAAACCTTATCAATAAATTCATCTGCCCAGATATCATTCTCATGGAAAAAAAACAGTGTGAAGAATTTTAATGTTCCCTAAATGAGAATTCAACTTAAGAATAGATTATCTACCCTTGAAAACATACCTGAGTGCTATATATTAATGTTTAGAGGGCTGTTTTGGAACTCTTTTCTGGCATCCCAGAAAAGAGCAGTTTTTTCTTTGGAGAAGTTGTCCTGGACTCTCCTTCCTGCCCCTAAGGTAACTGACTCCTACTTTTAAAGGTGCAGTGTGTAGAATTTAGTGGCATCTAGCAGAGCGGACTTGGCAAAAATTGAATATAAGATTCATAAGTGTGTTTTAATTAGTGTATAATCACCTGAAACCAAGAATCATTGTGTTTTTGTTACTTAAGAATGAACCCTACATATCTACATAGGGAGTGAGTCCCCTTCCATGGAGGCCGCCATGTTGCACCATTTCTACAGTAGCCCAGAACGGACAAACCAGACACTGGCTCTAGAGAGGGCCTTTCACGTTTTTTGTATGTTTCGCGGCTACTTTAGGTTCTCCTACATGCTTGGAGGGAGAGGGGGAGAGTATTCAGTTGTTTGCCATCTGCAACCTCACTAGATGCCACTAAATTCTACAAACTGGTCCTTCAAAAGAAATGTGTGGCGCTGACATAATTGACCATTATTAAAGCCTACCTTACCATTTGCTGGTTAAATATTAATCTATTTAACAATGTATTGACCCTGTTCTAGCCCTTTTTTGTGTATTTTGTGCTGCACCATGACTGAGCGTGTGCCTCTGCTCACTTAAATTGCAAAAAAAATATATATATATATTCGTCACACCCTCAACTGCCCTCAGTTTGAACATGCATTTGTGCCCATTGACATGAAAATTGAGCCAAAATTGTCTCTGGCTGGTGTCTACTGATTTGACATTGTCATTAAGGTGCTGTTCACCTTAGACAGGATGACAAATTAAACATCAACACACGTACACATTGGTGTAGACGGTTTGACGACCACAGAAATAATCGATTAGGCAAGGGTGTTATGACATCACTGGTTGCTAGGGTAACAGAGTCCCCAGAGCAGACGGTGGTATATTATATGTGAAGCAGGAAGAGAGGTTGCTAGACAGTGTGTGTGTGTGTGTGTGTGTGTGTGTGTGTGGCCATAAGAAGTGACAGTGATGTGACATTGGTAACTCATTAGATAACACTGTCAATCGAGTGGCTTTCTTGTAAATTCATGTTCTGCACTATATATTGCCCTCTAATTCCACTCAGTGAGTCATCAAAAGATAAAGGCAGGCGCATACACATTATAGCTATGTTTTAGGTGTTATTTACTGGCACGAAATACAAAATGTACCCTGTGGGGATACAAACAGGGAAAACTCTCAGAGTGAATAATGATGTGCAAAAAGGACATAACTAGCTCAATAAAAACATGAGAAAAAGAAATCTGTGTGAACATTAAAAGATGCCTAACTGCATGTGTCTCTCTCCTTTATCAGTAAAACATAGAGCACACATGGTAATGCCCCATATTATGCACTGTTGTTCTTAAAGACCCCCTCCAGACATGTATTAAGACATACAGAAATACTCTGCTTCAAACAATAAAATATGTTTGATATGGTAAAGTACCACTTCAAACTCCCTAAAATGGCATCTACTCCTTCTCTCTCATTAAAAAATCCAAAATATGCAAATATATTTCCTTTTAGAAGTTTATCTGCTGGACACAAGATGTTTTCTTTCACTGTCAAATCCATTATCAGTGTATGTGCACTGGAGGCTTCAAGTTTCTACATCACACTTGTGTAAGTTGAATATTTGACCAGGATTGCATTACAAACTAGGTATAATCATGCTCATAGGGCCACCCCTAAAAATCTGATTTTCTGTGATCACAGATAAAATGTCCACTTTCAGCAGATGAATATGAAAACAGCCTTCTAGTGTCAAACTCTGCACATATGTATGTCTGCACAGTGAATCTCAAACATCCAACTATAGGAACAAGAAAAAATATATGTATTTTTGAGTAGAGGAGGACTTTAAGCCAGTTTATTTAATAAAAATGTTCTCTGCATTCTTAGAATGAACTGGATGACATTTCACCCTTCAGTAACATTGTTACTAATGTATATTTAGTTACATTATTAAAGAGACAATTGGCTCAGTTACTATAAGTAAGATATCAAGAGCAAAAGGTTACAAAAAACAAGTTTGAGTGTTAACAGTGTAGGAGGACAGCCTTGTTTGCTTTTGAAATTTTCTGAACACAACCTTTCTTTAATCCCTAAGAAGGAGGTGAGTGGTTTTCTAGACTTTCAGACTGGCCTTTTCACCTTTCCCAGTGGGGGTGACAAAATGGAGGCTAGCCAGACCTGAGAGACCATGGCTGACAAGATAACTAAATTAACAACTGGACATGGAAACACTTAAATGACCCTTGGGTCATGGAATCTTTTGAACACAAGTCAAGAAAACTCCATATTAACGTGGACAGAGACTCACTCTGGGTTCGCTTATCTGTATTTATTCCTGAGTCACTTGACATTGGTATATTCCCTGTTTTAGCCAAGTCTGAATTAATGTGAATTAAGTTGTCTAATCACTATGTAAGTTAGATAACGCTGATCAGCAAATCTTTTCCTAAAGAATGGTCAAACTTTGATACCTGTACAATAAGTAATGGATGAATTACTAAAATCTAGGTAAGACATTCTGTGTTTGGCAACACTGCCATCTATTAACTGTGGACAGTTAAATCTTTGAACAGATTGTATAAACCATGGACTAGTAGTATATTGTCTGAAGACAATTGTATTAGCATGTTAGTATATCGTGCGTTAGATACAATCTTTCTTTAATTTTCATTGTGTTGTCTAATTTTGTTTGTTGTTTAGTATCAGAAATCATCTCAATAGTTAATGTGTGTTGACTTTAGTGTTGTGTTGACTGAAACAAGACATATTGTAAAACAGTCTTTGTTTGAAATCACGATTATTTGACCAGAGTGTTTGAAGTACGTGATTTTTGTGCATAAAACTCAAAAGTTAATTCACTACAATCAGGAAATATGAGCCGCCATTTTAGTCACAAAGGACAAGCCGCCATCTTAGTCACATCACATTTCTCCACTGAGTACAAAAGAAATAATATTCATCAGGGGTTTTGGTGGGAAGAGTCTTACCCACGCCCAAAACCTTAGGAACTGATAAAAAAAAAAAAGCCTCAGGGGACTTCCCCATTATGTTGGCCTTCACTGAGCAGGCAGACTGGTCCGCTCCTGGCTGGTGACTCAGCACTGCAACAACCCCAGTCCTGCTGAGATGGTCTCTCTCTCTGCACCAAAACTCTTCAACAAAGCAGGCATGACCCAAGGGTTTCTGTGATTATGAGTTGATGTTGAATAAAATTTATCTCTTAGAGAAGTTGATCCTCCCCCTAGCATCCCTCTGCACTTTTATAACTATAAATCACTTACTTACTAGTACTTCCATCACTATTGTCAACTCAGTGACCCATTTATCCCACCGTTTAAATCTATTTTATTCATTTGCTTGATTATGTTCTTCATCAGTATTCTTTATACATTTAGCTATTAATAAATCTCTTTATTTTATCAGCAAGAAGTTGTTTATGTGCAGGAGACAGAGGTCGATGTACTGAAAAGAACTCAAATTTCAGATATAAGACTAATAAGATTAATTTAACAATATTTGTTACTCCTTAGGGAGGTGGTGCCCCAATCATAATAATTGAAAGGTTTAATTTCTAAAGGTAGGCTTAAACCTACAACGGAAAAGTGAAATGAGTAGTGTATTAGAAGACATTTCTCCCTCTAAGCCTGCACACTTCTAAGGGTAGTTCAGAATAGGTGATGTTTTTCTAATGAGCTTCACCATTAGCCAGCATGCTCACTCAGTAAGTTCCCCTGTGGCCTTCTTCACTGGCAGCTCACTGATTGAAGTGGGATAGCAACATCTTGAGGTGTGTGTATATGTGGGTGTGTAGCCCATGTGGTTGTTTATTAGAGTGAGTGATTTACATATAAGATTTCCCTGTGAGTCTGGAGGGAACGTTGTCAGGCAGATTAAGTCTACTTTAAAATCAGCCATTGCACACATCTACTGTATGTATGCAAAAGAGTCTCCTGAATTACAGTTTAACTGAGTAAAAAGTCAGGATGGTGTGACACACTTCAGTAAAGCAACACTATTTTACTTAACAGCAATCAAACACAGACACTGCTCAGATGTGGAAAAAAAAATCTCTCTCTATGTCTTCGCAGGTCAGTGCCAGTGTGGACAGTGTACTTGCCACCCACCTGGGGATAGTCGGGTTCATGGCAAAAACTGTGAGTGTGACGACCGTCAGTGCGAGGACATCAATGGCGAAGCCTGCGGAGGTGAGAGCACACACACACACACACACACATACAACAAATCTTTGTGTCCATTAAGTGAAGTGCAAGTTGTGTGAGGAACAGAGGTAATAAACAGAACATGGTAATAAACAGATGGAAAATCTATGTTTTAACATTACTGTTCAAGCTGTATAGAGTAGACAAATGGGAGGTGTTATTGCAGGCGTAAAATACTTTCAGAAGTATTTCTTTAAGAACTGCACATTTTCTGCATAGACTTCATGGGCGTCATGCAAGAACTACTATGAACAGATTTGTTTTAAGTGGAATACAAAAGTGATTTAAGAGAACGTGTTGCATTCACCAGTTTTCTCATACTTAGAAATCTCTCAGGTAAAAATAAAATTCATGGCTGCTTCAGACCTGTGGTATGAGTCATGTGCAGATTGTTTCTCCACCAGGGGAAAAACAATTCTATGTAGATAAAAAGGGCTCATTTTAAGGTAATGAAAACACAACGATTCTTATTTGCAAAAGATTATACACTAATTAAAACATACTTATGAATATAATATTCCATTTCTACCAAGTCAGTTTCGCTAGATGCTAATAAATTCTACACACTGCACTTTTAACTTTGTGTCAAACCATTCACTCTGTTTCTTTCTGTCACAGTACAGTGCTGATCTGATGACATGTTGTTGGCAGCTGTTCTGATGTTTCCAATTGGAGACTTGGAGACTCACATGTTTCTATGTTGATGAACATTGGCGTTATCAAATTTAGCAAATTTACATGCTTACAGTGAGGAAAATACTTTCAGAAATAGGAAATCATTACTCTCTAGCAAACACAACGTATTTATATCTACTGATGTACACGATTTACACACATTTTGTACAGCATGTGCACACACTCACCCATTTTGAAATTATGCAAGGAGCAGATGCTGAATTTGAAGATCAATACAGTGTGATCCGATCTGCTCTCTTTGATATCCACAGGCACAACCCTCTAAACCCTTGAGCTGAATTTGAGAGAAATTGCTCCAAGCCTTTGAAGCCTCTGTTTGAGGTCTTGGGAAGCGGGTGCTCTTAATTTGAGCCATTTAGGCACAACCACTGTAATGGAGAGATCGCACTAAAACATTAGAGGCCAAATTGAAATTGATATTTGAAGTTGTAACTGCTGCTGCTGTCAGAGAAAGACAGAGAGAACAGAGGAAATCAGATGAAAGAAATGTGCAATTGCAGGTTACTCCTAAAGAAGGGCAGAAAATAATATTAGGAAGGTTATATTCTTTTTCAGGAAAACCAACGGTTGTGAGTTAAAAATAGACAAAATGTGTAACTTATTCAGCCATAAATGATTCGCAATCTAAAGGCTTTCAAGGGAAACATTCTTTAATTTGATTGAACACTCAAACAAAAAAATACACAAGCCTTTTCTGTTTGTTGTGGTATTGTTTATCAAAAAAACAATTAGGTTATTACCCAAAATATTTCTCATAAAATGATGATATTATATTCATCAGGATACATCTAATTATTAATACATTAGGAGGCAATAAACACCTTCAGGGAAATGAAAAGAGATGAGGTGACATAATATGATAATTCAAAGACATGCAAAATATACACCAGGCACCACAACTGGTAGAAGAGAGAGTATGAGGGAGAGAGAGAGCAGCAGGTCAGTAGCTTCCGTTCAGAGCAGAGCAAGGGGAGATGGTGTTAATACAGATGCATCCAAACACACACTTAAATGTCTTATAAGACACATAAATTCAGCTGGTGGGATTTTACAGTACATGGATGGTTGAGTTCAAATTGTTTAATGAACACAGGCTACTCAAAACTTCCCCTTCACAAGATGTACAGCAATACAATAGTGTGTTCTTTAATAGCCCAGTTGCCTAATTTGTGTTTATAAGAATTGGTTTAAGTATGTGACTGGTCTTCAGGGGTTGGTTGCACCAGTACTTAAGTTCAAACTAAGCCTGGCTAAAATGTAAGCATTTATTAAGTTACTCAATTAAAACTGGATGCTCCTCACAAACTAGTTATTACCTAGAGATTAGTTGTTACTAAATATTTAAACCTACTTTTAGGCGTAACTGCTGCGTAAGCCCACTGAATGAACCAACTGACAAAGCTAATGTTAGCTTGCTAATGTATGCACTGTTTAGAGTACTGAGGTAATAAGGAATATGGTCAACATGGCTGACCAGAAATTTGACATTACATTTCACAGTATACCTTAAGTTACAAAATGTCATGCCAGTAACGTTAGCCTAAATGGCCAAATGACTACTGGTTAGCTTAGCATAGTTGGATATTTCCCTCTCACTATTAATTCCAAGACAACACACATATTTCCTCAGGTATGTAGATATAGATAAATAAAATAATACCTACATTACAAAGGCAGTTAATACTATTTTATTTTAGGCCTCTAACACTTAGTTTTGGAAGTTATGTTACAGTTTGTAATGCTACAGTGACTTCCTGTTAACATAGTTGGTTGTTTCACATTAGCTAAATGTTAATTAGATAAGATAGAAGTTTTAATGGTGAAACCTGATTTAATAAATCACTAGTCTGTAACTGCTATGCTAAGTAGTTACTAAGAACTAAAGAAAGACAAACTTGGTGAAGGATTAACAATTAGCTGGTGTGACTCAGTCCTGAGATGGTGATTTTTTTTTCTACAAAACTTGCTGTAGCAAATTGTGTGATGTTAGTATAATCAACCTCTGTTGACATGCTTCCTATTAGTTGTGCAATCCTCCCTTCAATAAATATGCATATGCGATGTATCATATTTACTGTAAGATAAGTGCAGAAGTAATTCTGGCCCACAGTATGTTCTGGATACATAAGTAGGTTTGATGCCTCCTTTTTTGCCTTTCCTACATTTACAGCACTGCAAAAGTGATACAACATGACACACGGACAGGTTTCTAGCTCTCAAGGTGTAAACAAACGGAGACCAGATTTTCCCTTACCTGTCTTATAACAGAGAAGAGCTTTTCCTCCAGACATGCATCAAGCACGGAAGGCTCTTTTTTAAACTCTTGTCTTACTATGAAACCATTTTGGACATGTGTAAATGCTTCAGACTATTTTTTATTCCGAAGTTGACAGCTATACAGATGTATGTGTGCAAATTCTTTGCTCTGAGAGTTGCTTTTTAATGTTGTTTTGGTGGGCTGTGCCATTCCGTATCAGTGGTGCATTGCACCATCTGAGGGTAAATGTCTCCATTAAAGGGGGATGCAGTATTAATGTGAATGGATTACTGGGACTCATTGTGTGCTGGGCCATCCAGAGACAATTCTTGAGGCTTCTGGGGAGAGAGCCTGTCTGAGCACCAGACACAGTTACACACACAAACAGCACACACATACATGCTGTCAGGCTGTTTAAGTGTGTATACTCAGAGGCCTGTGGAAGTTATTGGGTGTTTTGAGAAGCTGTGAGTGGATCAAACAAAAAGTAGCTTCATGGGTAGGGGATGAGAAGAAATTTTTCAAACAGCCCAAAAGCTCCTGGGTTTTGGGGCTTCAATGTAGACAACAGAGAGGGGAGAAGTAAAAAAGCAAATAATAAATACTAAATAAATTCAATATTTCAGTATTAACCATCTATAACTGTCTATACTGATGACTGACCACTATGCCTGGCTGGCACTGACAAGTGCTGGATGCTGTTGGTGCTGCCCAAGTCACAGGCTGGATCCTTTGAAGAATGTGGGTCTAGGCTGACACTGGTCCTCTTCTCCAAATGAGACAGTCCAGCCTCCCAGAGGCTCCCAGAGACTATAACTAATGTTGTGTTTTGGTACTGTTCGTTTCCTCTTTACATCATTCATTTCCAAGTTTACTACCAGTGGGAAACTATCACTTAAAAAGTTGGGGAGGATTGCCTGAGTCCTTTCTCAAATAATTGTTCAGTGCACATGGATTTGGGTTGAGATGCTGAAGGCTAGGATTCACAACTTGTATGAAATGAAGAAGCCTTGTCAGCCTGTTATGATGTATTTGGTTTAGAAATGCGTAATTTTAACTGTAACAGTCTTGAGCTGGGAGACACTGCAAAAATCTGACTCTTATCAAGTATGTTTTGTCACTAATTGAGTTCTTTAAGTTTTCTTTTTTCTTGTGAAGTGAAATATCTGCCAGTGCATTGAGCACATTTCAACTTGTATTTTCTAAAATAAAGTTGAGCTTTTCTTACGTCTTGTGCAGCAGTCCTTCTTGCTGTTTCTTATTACAAAATGGAGACACTAATTTCTAGTAAATTCTTGAAACTGGTTTATTTGTTTTGGGAACTTCACTGGGATTCAATGAGATTTGATAATATGAAGATTTTTGCAGTGCAGTAACAGCATATGCATAAAGGGGAGCTTAGATCCTTCCCTCACCCTCACCGGTTGTCTTCCTTACATTACTCTCTCAGCTCCATCCTTTCTCTCTGGTAATGAACTCTTAACCTTTGACAGACTCTTTTGCATACAGTAAAGATCTTTGCTGGGTTAAATACCACATTCACCACCACCCCTCCCTTTCCAGCCCATCTCTAAAAGCTCTAGCACAATACATGCTCTGTGAAAGGCAGGTGCAGACTAATTGAATAAGGGCTAGGTTGCCGTTCCTCCAAAGCAATTAACTGCTCTCCCAGGCAGGCTGATTGAGGCAGCCATGCATGGCCTGCCATGGCTGCCACTCCACTCCAACTGTGAGACAGACACTAACTAACTTTCATTTATAACCTCTCACTTCCACCACACACATCCTCCATACACCATCCCCCACCTCTCCTGACTGATAGAAACTCAGACAACATCACGAAACAAGGTGAAACAAGAGAGAAGACAGCCAATACTGATGCTATTCTCTATAGCTGGAGAACAATTGATAGCTTTTAAGTTTATATGATTATATATTTTTATAGCAAGTACAGGTAGTGTAACATCAACAACAGATTTCCTCATTATCCATTAGTATAAAACTCAGGGTTTAAAAAGCATTGAAGCATCTTGGTCATCAGCATAAAGCTGCATCTATCTGGAAAAAAAAACTCTTATTAGTTATTGCTAATCAGTTTAGTAACCTTTATGTCATATCTGCAATATTTGAGTCTTAGGCTGAATGTGCTACTTTAAAGGGGACATATTATGCTCTTTGTGATTTTCTGTTATTTATTTACTGTTATGATGTTGCATATCTATACTAAATATGGTCAACATTACAAAACATGAGGTTACCGTATGTAGAAATGTTTCCCTGCAAGTCAAAAGCCAGGGCTTCAACCTGCTCCTAACGCTTTGTTTGTGATGTTTTTTTTCCTTCCTTGCCCACGAGCTGACAAAAGCTTGTCACACATGCATATCAATAGCTGTCCGTTCCATTGCCTTTGTTGCAACTTCTTTTGTGTGTATTGTTCACACTCATATTGCGTATCGGATTCTGGCTCAAACATGTATGGATGTATTTGAGAAGATGACATTTCAAGTAAAGAACAAGAAAAGGTAGTGAAATCGCACTCCTGTGCTGCAGGAAGTTGGCCATGATGCAGCTTCTGAAAGTTAACCAATCAGAGCAGAGTGGGTTCATGGGGAGCAGGGCCTTAAGAGACACAAGCTAAAACAGCCTGTTTCAGCTGAGGCTAAACTGACGGGCTGCATGAAGGGTCAATATAAGATAAATATGACGTTTTTTGAACTATAAATCATGCAAAGATATTCCAGTAGAGCCCCAGATTAAAAATACGGACCTGGAAATGTGCATGATACGTCCCCTTTAAGAGGCATTTAATCTCAGCTGAAAGAATCAAAATTGATATGAACACCTGTTTGATTGAATCAATACACCCCGGCATCAAACAATTTCCCGCAGCACAGTATGGATTTGCAATGATGGAAAATACTCTCCTCATTATCACCTTTTTCAACCTGGCATCTGTAACCAGATGTGAACATAAAGGAATCAATCAATGATGCGAGGGCATCGACACGATGTGATTTATATTGAAGTGAGCACATTGTGAGTGATCTAAAGGTCCTGTTGGAGATGAAGGAGGGCATAAGTGAATGTGTGTTTGTGTCAGTGTTTGTCTGCCATTGCCTTTCTTTGTTTTTCATCTCTCTCTGAAGCACTGGAGATTTATTAAGGACAGGACAAGACCAGTGATGACAGTTCCTTTCATGTCCCCAGGGAAAATACAATAAGCCTGCTGCGTCTCTCTCGTCTTTCTGTGTGTCTGTCTCCTTGTACTGCCTATTAGTGTCATGGTTCAATGTCTGCTCTGTCAGCTTTCTGTGTTTATGTTCTTTATTGCTATCTTTTTCCTCTCCAGTGCCATCTCTTGACTTTTCACTCTATTTGTGGAGGCTTTATTTATTTCTTTTTACCTTCTATTTGTGCTATTTTCTCATGGCCATGCTCCATATTCTGTCTCTTTTAAATGAAGGCCCTTCTGCCCTACACCGCCAGGTCACGGTTACTGTTCATGTGGACGTTGCATCTGCGAGGAGGGTTGGTTCGGGAGGCTGTGCCAGTTCCCCAGGTCTTGTGACATGAGCGACGTCCAGAGCAAGGAGCTTTGTGAGACATCTGATGGAGTCATGTGCAGTGGAAAAGGTGAAGATTCTTTTTAAATCAATGCTTTAGAGATGTTTTTTAAAAAGTCAATGTTTCGGTAATGTGTTTGGCTAAAACCCACTTACATATACAGTACACACACAGAAAATACTTGAATATTATTTCAAAGAACCTAGATTGGACATGTGTGGACACATTTACCAACAGTTTAACCCTTGGAACCTCCAAATCAGGCTTTATTATGAAATAGAATCAACATGTAAAACTAATATAAAACTACAGATTTCAAAACCAGCAGTCCAAATGTCATGTGACACTCAGAACATGTTAAAGCAAAAATGTCACTCTTTGAAAAGATGTTGATCCCTCATATCCACTGAGACAGATCAACTTCCACTGAGATCAGAGGCTAACGCTGCCAGAATCAAATTCTTCATGATGTTTCAGACATTTGTTGGAGCAAGTTAAAAGAAAGAGAACAACTGTATAGAAAAGAATCACTAGTAAGACACTATTTTTACAGAAGCTCAGAATTTTTTAAGCATTTTTTTATGTTTTTATTTAAATATTCTCTTCAGAAGTATGTCATTTATCTTCAGCATGTCATAAGTTGTCTCCTCTCTAAGGATAACAGAAAATTAGCAATTTCTAATAAATAAAACCCCTTCCCTATTACATCCACTATTTTAATTAATCTCTTTCAGCATCTTAACAAACTGTGCATCATGATTTTTGTCTCATTTTCATGCTGGAATATTGCTAAAACGCACTGACATCTGTTTTCACTGTTAAGTCAAGAGCACCTGAAGCTACATACAAATATAATTACCTTGGTAAACAAACATGTTTTGTTTACGAAGGTCATGTTACAGTAGGACCATAATGTTTGATATTGCTCTATGAATCATCATGTTCTTTCTGGTATACTTGGTTCATACCGCTTCTTTTCTGTAGGTAAGTTCTTCTTTATATTAATGATTTAACGTCTGTATATACATACTCCACTGGTCTTCTGTATGCAAATGGAAAAATAGTTTTCATTTGTGATCCAAATTTAGAACCCCTTTGATCTCCACTGCAAATGATAGAGCTGAACATTCACATACAACATAATGTGACAACATAATCTCAACTCAAGGTCCACTTACTCACTTGTTCTGGAGCTTTTGACCATATCACACAGTCCCCATTGGCAGAGAAATTAACATAAAGATCTATAAAACTCATTTAATTTGTCTTGATACTAAACTTATATGCACTAATTTATGAAATAGCTCAATAAAACCCTGTTTATACCAGGATTAGGCCTTATCTTTGTCTGTCTCTGATATGCAGTCATACTTTCTACTATCTTAATGTTAATGTGCCAAGTAATTTAACTGATTGCAATGATTTACATCAGATGCAAGATTCATGTCACATTTCCACCCTGAAGCCACAGTTGTGTTGTTATTACACAGGCTAATGATTAAAGTTATAATCTGGACAAGATTTACATACTTTTAGCTTCTTTTCTCTTTTCTTTCATGTTGTTATCTTTATCCAAATATATGTATACACAGTTCAAAATCTTTTCTTCACACAAAATCTAGAAATCTTCCACCTTTTTGGAGCATAAGCATCTCTTTATCAGAATACTGTATGTATTATATTCAAGTAAAGCAATACAAACTCAGATAGCTCCCTGTAGCGAAATGATTATTCAGTATAACTGATTAGTTGATCATCAGAAAATAAGTCAACAAAAACTAATATTATCAGTTAACTGTGTACTGTATGTCATAGAGCTAACAAAAATCACTGATTTCAATGTCTCACATGTGAGGATTTGCTGCTGCTTTGTGTTTCACTGTTAGTCACTGATTAATCAAGAAGATATCATCTGCTTATCCAACAATAAAAATTAATTGATATTTGCAGCCCTAGCTGGCTATCAGCTGTAACCTATACATTTATAATTAAGTACTGAACATTGTTACTAGATTGTATGTATCACTGGGTGTCAAATGACACCATACAACAGGATTCCCTCTTTGTTATGTAGCAGTGAATCCCCTGAAACAGAGCGAGTGTAGTGAGTCCAGCACTGCAGAGCCGAGCATGGCCTCAAAATGACGTGTCATTCTTTATGCTCCACTATCTTCAGACACCAGAGCCAATATGTATAAACTTGCATTTGCACAAAAAACATGCATATGTATTTCACACACATATACTGGAATGTACACACTTCAGACCAGGAACACACTTTTTTTTTTTATAGCCGGAAAACCATGATAAGGTGATGAATCTTATATGTTATATTCCTATTTTATATTGCATTTTATCCTCAGTTATGAAGTACTTTGTAAATTCTGTTTCAATATGAGTGCTGTAAATTAATCAATCTTTCTGACATTTAATAATGATGACTGAGATATCAGTGATGATGATGGTTTACAGGTACATGTGATGAATTAATGGTAGGGGCGATATAAATAGCCACAAGTGTAAGGACTTCTTCTTCTTTTTCTTTTTTTTTTTTTATTGACAGGCTTAGCAACCGGTGGATCAGACAGAATAATTGATGAAGGGCCTGTGTTCATCCATTTATGGCTAACTGTGGGAGTAGAAATGAGACTCATTCATGTGCGCCCACTTGATTGAGATTTATAGAACAGAACCATGCACACTGCTTCATAAATCTGTTGAAAACAATGCATATTTCTGAATTTGTGCATACACACAGTTTAAGTCATGAATCTACAGAGTTCTATGCATCTGGCTCCTCAGCCCCTCTCTTTGTCTCCCCTTTCTCATCTGTTTCACTTTCTCCCCTGTGCCTCACTCCATCTGTCTCCCTCTGTCTGCCTCCACCTTTAGTATATACCCTATAGTGGGTTCCAGTGTATTTTTGTAAAAAAAAAAAAAAAAACTGGAGAGATTGAAAACATAGTTGCTGGACCTCTGGGTGTGAGCTTTAGAAAAAAATGAAGCAGACAGAGGTAGATTTGTTTCCTTCTCACCAGACTGCCTCTCTACCAATCCTTAACACCTTATTATCCTGCCCTTGAAAGAGAGAGAAGAATAGACACTAGTGGGGAGGAGAGGAAATTTAAAGCGTGAGTGGATTGGTTTCCTGGTGGCAAGTTTCCCTCAGGGAAGATCTCCATCCACTCTGGCCAACACTATTAATCTTCTGTGTAAAATAAATAGTTTACAGGAAATGATACAAATAGTATTTATTGAAAAAAACACAAGCAGCGAGGGGTATGTGAAAAAAATACAATGTCAAAATGTTGCTCAGCTTGGATGAGAAAAATGTGATGTTAATTCACTGTGTGTGTGTGTGTGTGTGTGTGTGTGTTTCAGGCTCATGTCACTGTGGCCAATGTATCTGCTCTCCCCAAGACTGGTGGGTGTCTGGAGAGTACTGTGAGTGTGATGACCGAGAGTGTGACAAACATGACGGCCTCATCTGCACAGGTACAGTAGGGCAGCACTCCTGTACGCTGTTGTATCTGTAGGTTTTTCAATGAAACCCCACATACACACACATAAATGCAAACATTTCCTTTATATAGCCTCTTATCCACAGGAGCTGTCTTCACCCCACTGATAATGGAAATCCCAGAACATGTTTATAATTATTTTTGCCCCGGGGCTTGTCAAAATCTGGACAGCTGTTCAGAGGTGTTTCTCATCATGACTTCATGACTCCAAATGTCAGCCTTAATGTCATTGAAACGAGCGTCTGTGGTTCCAGATGCAGTCAAACGTTGCTTAAAAACTGTGGAAGAGAGAAAAAAAAGCAAAGAAAATATATGGCTAGTCTATTAAATGGTCCTGATTACCATATTACTGACTGCAGTATATATGTGAAAATTACCATATGCATGAGTGTTATTATAATGTAATGGTCTTTTACATTAAAAGGCATTTCCAGTATGGGGAATATGCAGATAAAAAATGAATTTTTCTTCACCTGGTAGCAGTGATGCACCCAAAAATGTAAATGACACAAAAAAATTGTCTGGCCAATAAGTTTGCCAATAAATTACCCTGCATCCGGAGATTTCATGGACCCTTCAAAGCTGTAGATTCTCATTACACTACAAGTGATGAGTGATGTGGAAAATTTAGCGTGTTAGGAATGCTTGCTGGTTAATTTCATGCACTGAATATGAAGATTTCAGCAACCATGTCAGAAAAGATGCAAAAAAAGTGTCTGAGTTAAGTGTAAAACAAATGAATTACAGCATTTAAGCACTGTGCAACACATAGAATTGTGCTGATGCATGTTTATGAATGTGTAGAAGTTGATCTACAGGTTCCAGTGTTTGCAGCTACTACTGTAACATCACTTAGAAAAGTTTATGAATCAGGAATACCGTTTCATAACTGTTGTTTGATTTGAGTGAATTCCCATTTAAACCAAGTATTATTTCTCCAAATACTAAAATTTACATATATCAGAGTATGAATCATGAACACAGAGCTTCTCATTTCATTTTTCGTAATGTCAGAAAAGTGCCATGAAAACACCAAAACCAACAATGACCCTACAAATCATTCAACAGGATCAACATCCTACAAACAAATATTGTCTGTGTGATATATCTTATTCCCTTGAGCCATAGAGCTCTACTGTTGTAACACATCAATGAGCCACACTGTAGAACCGGGTGTCATGTCCTTTCATTATAATGAACACGGCCACTAGTTTATTTTGAGTTCCATATACACTATCCTGGTTCCATAAATATTCGCTTCAGCATCAAATGTGTATCAATCCACAGCTGAAAACAGTCCCCAACAAATGCACTATTTACTCGCGTTTCAGTAACATTTGCTAAAAGCTACAGGATGCCTGATGAAAGTTCATGACCAAAATATTGTCTCTCAACAGTGTGCAGGGGACTCATTTCTTTCACATGATTAAATTTCCTTCCGCACCTCTCTACCAGGTTTGCATTATACTATATAACAATAAAAGCTAGGAAATGACTAAGCCTTTTTAAATCATAAAACTATAGACCTAATGTATAAAATGCATATCATATAAGGTAATCGCAACATCCCTGGTTGGATTTGTCATCTGTTCTAAAAGAATCTTCAGGAGGGAGACATGAACTTAGGGATGAGTTCCACAAACATGGCAGGGAAGCTGGAAGAAATTGTTGCTTCTTGTCTTTTCAAAGGACTTATTCGTCAATAAGATGAATATAAAACATTGAGAGGAAGGTCTTTCCAGTCTGCAACATAGATTGAGAAGATCAGCAAGCAGCTCAGCAATTTCTGTGTGAAATCTCGTGTCGACTCCTTCAGCTCAGTCCGTCCCTACTTACTCTTCTCTGTTGCTGTCTGATTTTTGCCTTACTTTCATTGTTTTATCCTCAGCTCCTGCATCACCACCTTTTCCCTCCTCTTCCACAGCAATGTTTTTCTGTAGATACGTCTATTGAGCTGTATTACAGGAGCACAGTGACAGTCATGCTCCACCTCATACCTAAAGTCCTATATGATGATGATGGTGTTGCTTATCTTGCTTCACTATCAGTAGGAAAAAAAACATGTCAACAGATTTTTTTCCAAGTCAAGGCAACCAAAACTGCTTAGTTATGGTTAGAGAAAGATTGCTGGAGATGGGATATGACTTCCAGTCTTGAGTGCTGAAGTCAAATGCTTTTCCAGCCCGGACTCCTCAAATAAATATGAATTGTTGCCTCATTTTAAGGTATCACTCAAGGAAAATTAAACAGATTTTGGGATACTGTGTGTCAGTGTGGTAAAATTTAGTAGATATTTAAAGCATAAAGGCTTCTCACTCTTAATCAAACCAGAGTTTTTGCCAACTGCTGTGTGGATAATAGCAGTGGAAAACCACAAAATGTCCTGAGGAGTGTAGTCAGCCCCCCCCCCCCCACCCCTCCACAGCAGACAGCTGCACCCAGGGAAGCAGAGTGTGAAAAGAGGAACCTTGTTAAAGGTCAGGCATGATGGCACAGCTCTTTTAATTCACAGCTTTTCTTCTCACATCTTCTCACAGGGAATGGGTTGTGCAATTGCGGCAACTGTGAGTGCTGGGATGGCTGGACGGGGAACGCTTGTGAAATCTGGGTGGGAGCAGAGTACTGAGGACAACAGGACACTGGTGTTAGAGACAGAGGCCTGGCTGCCCGGAGCGACCAGGAGCACCACCGATTGGTCACAACCAGGCGGGTAAAACAACACTGCCTGAAAATCACAGGAGGAAGAGAGAAATGAGAAGCCAAAACTAAACATGGACGTGATTCTGCATATCTCTAACAACGTTCATTCTTTTTATTGTACTGGTTACAAATGATCTTTATAAAACTGGGTTTTGTAGGTGAAAAAAAATGATCTGTTTAAAACATAGTACAATGTAAACGTTCATATGTTTCCAAAACAGCTATATGTATATTTTTTTTCATAACGTAGGAATGCTTACATATTGCAGAGGGCTACACATAATAGGATGCAGGTACATGATAAATCCAAATGTTAGAAGGAGAAGAACATGTATTATTAAGGTGACATTTTTGGAATACGTGGGATACTGTGGGGGGATAATGTAGGTCTGTTTTGAACTGATTGTAGAATGCTGTTGTTGTTCCCAAATAGGACTGAAAGTTCACTTGAAAGCTAGAAGCAGACGTACTGTTTGAGGTTTTTATTTCTTTTTAATAATAAAACATTAAATGTGCCGCATGACACAACATTTTGCATGGAAAACAATGCGAAGACCTTAATCATACATGGTTACAAATTTGTTATAACATGACATAACTCCAGTGGGCATACTTGCAATGGTATACAGTATATATATTTTTTGAAAATAAATCATTTCAATAGTGCCTATTCTTCTCCACAAGAAATCAAACCAAACAATCTGCCGTAAAACCCATACTGTACTATAGGTACATGATGGACGTTTCTCACTCAACTCATACTAGTGATAAGGTTAAATTGTAAGTGGAGGAAACAAAGAGAGGGCATACATAGTTCAATTGTGGCATGCTGGATGTCCATGTCACTTCAAAAGGTGGCATCAGGGGATGAGAGCTGCATTGACACAAGAGCTCAGTCACCACTTGAAAAGAGGACCGATAAGAAGTCACAAAGAAAATTTAATGTAAATTCTACTTTGGCCTTTTTCATGCTTAAACTAGCCAACCCCTCTGTTTTTCTTTGTCCTATCAAAATGACAGGTGCAATAATATACTGCACACTATATTGCATTAAGTATGTTACTGACATTACAGTACACCTTTATATAAATATTTTATTCAATATGTTGTATATGTGTATACAACAAACACAAACTGTATAGTGTAGACAAACTCGTTGCATATATGTATGTAAAATTAGCGGTACATACCAACAGTTCTTGATAGACATAGCCTACTACATGCAGTTCATCAATGCCATCCTCTCCCCATGCAACAGATGGGACAACGTACAAAAAGAAGAGGTTGAGAACAGAAGCACAGGTAACAAAGAAACTAAGTTTGGTAGAATATTCTTGTAACGCATCTGAAGAGGTGGGGAAGGGGGGGCAAAGCAAAGAAGTGACAGCTGTCAGGATCAGGAGACGACATCACACACGACCCGTATACAAGAGAAATGAGGAGACGAAGAAACAAACAAAAGGAAAAACAGAGGTGGTTACAGAGATCCAAACAGAGATGTACATTTACACACCGGTCATTTACAAAAATAAAGTCAGCCTCGGAGGAGCCAGTTAACTGGACTGCAGGGCTGGAGCAGCAGCCAGCCCAGCATGTAGAGTTTGTAAGAGTGGAGGGTGATTGGCTGTAATGGGGACAGAACATCAGCCCCACATACATCAACAGTGGTTTCCAGCTCCTGTGTGTATAGTACGCCATTTTTGTTATAGCATAAACAGCTTTGTACAGACAAAATATTGAAGGCTAACTAATGTGCTTCGATAATGGTCATGTGTAATCCCAATAAACTCAGAAAATTATATTTACCAAATCAATTTCTTAATATAGTTGCAGTTTAGCAGCATACAGCAGCAACAATCTACTTAATAGTCTAAATCTTATCTAACAAAACTATTAGGAAAAATCAGTAAAGCAAGACAAACGCTATAAATTGATTGATCAGATCAGATAGAACTTTGATAAACTGCTAACAGTCATGATGAAAATGCAAACAGAAAGTGCAGTGGGTTACCTTCAGAGTAGCTGTGAGTGTGCCGTAGCCTACAACATGCCCATTCAACTCCCAAACCGAGCTTCAGTGTTCTTCAGCTTACACAGAATGAAGAACTTTTTTCCTATACACCTTTTTCTTCATAGAAAATACATGCATGTGATTAATTCAAGGTATACGAACTTCTCCAAAATGACATCAAGTCAAGACCTTTGGGGGGGGTCACTCAAAGGTCTGAGCAGGGTTGATTCTTTCAGACAGAACAAATGCTATCACAGTGAAAGCTTCGATGGATTTAATCAGAGAGAAAATCAGATTTGTTTTCTTTTTTTTTTTTCCTTTTGAAGAATCAGTTCTTCTGGGATGAAAAAAAGACTTTGGTCATTTCAGAATGAATAGATCTGAGTGTGATTTTTTGATGGATTATGCTACGTGTCCTCTACATGGATGTATCGGGTGGGTGAGGCACCTTTGGCCCAGTGGGGACTGGGAACCTGTTTTTGCATGCCGGGAATCAAGGTCCAAACAGGCACGTGATAGGCCAAGATGATCAGTACTGGACTCTGCATGCTGAGCTAGGAGACAGATCCTTTCATAATAATAATAATAATAATAATAATAATAATAATAATAATAATAATGATAATAATCATAATAATAATAGTAATAATAATAATAGTAATAATAACATAATAATAATAATATCTAGTCATTTAAAAAGTTATGATTTTTAATAGTCATTTTCCCTAAGTTTTATACAGTGAAAATGTTACAATATAAGCCATCTCTTGTATAACTGCTGCAAGAAGAGAGAACACAATATTAACCTTGCCCATGCTTTAGTTTGCTGAACCAAATAGGGATGCAGCCAGTATAAATGTCGCCTACTGGTTTTCAGCCATGTTGTTTTCTGGCTTTAAGTAGACGCTGCCATAAAATGGCTGCCAGTGCTGCAGTTATAGACCATCTGGGTCAAAGCCACAAGCCTTGCCTCATAGTCCAAAGAAGTCAGCGAGTAAGGGACAGAGGCCTACAAGGCCTAGAGATATTCCTAGAGCCCACGCTCTGAAATAAGATTAAAGAAAAATAGACTTCAGGTTTCTATTTACCAGAGAAGGCGGACTGAACCGCTGGTGGGACTTAGATAGTGATATGTATACACCATTCCTTACAGCGCTTTCCCACCCACACGCACATCTGTTTATAAATGTGTGTGTGTGTGTGTGTGTGTGTGTGTGTGCGCGTGTGTGTGTGTGTTTGTATGTGTGTAGGGAGCTCCTCGCATTGATTGCAGTGGCGGTAATTAGCACTTCATCAACTGTGATTGCAGGAGCTATCTGCCAGCCTCCAGTGTGTTTTTATAGGCCATAAAAAGCAACATCTCTGATTTTCCCCACAAACTTTGTGTGTCTGTATGTGTGTGTGCAAGTTGTAGGCAAGATGAAAATTTGATTTTTTTTAATATATATATATATGTTTGTTTTTGCCACATCTGTGTGAATGTGTTTCTTAGAAAATCACACAACTCCCTTGCAAAATGTTTTTATCTTTTCTAGGTTACTTGACAAAGAGAAAAGTGTGTGACTAGAGTTAGAAAGAGAGGGAGAGGGGAACATACTCGTAAAAAATAGAGGACGACAGTCCAAATATTTACTCTATCTATACAGTCTCTATCCCAGAACATAGCTGGTGAACTGTGGTATAGAAAATAGATCTGAAGGTACACAGACTCATTCTGCAACAGGGCATTATAGAGGGGGAGGGGGGGTTTCTTGGATGAACCGTCAGCAAGCAAAGTACCACGAGTGTGGTGGTTGTGAAACACGCGTTATTCACATGAATTCTCACAGTTTCAGAGGAATCTAAAGGCATTCCATGATCAGAGGTCCTCTTCCCTCCTGTGCTGGAGAAACTCAGCCGCCTCAGAATCCATCCACCCATGTTGAGACAGCTGGAGAAAGGGAGGACAAGGCGGAGAAAGAAGAGGACGAGCAAGAGAAGAAAGGGAGGGAGGTTTGCCTGGATCTGATCCACAGAAGAAAGAGGGTCGAGAGTCTTGTGGGGAAAAGCCCTGCCTCCGTCACGTCCCCCCCCTTCCACACACACACACACACACACTGGGCACTGGTCAGGTGTGGCTATGTGGTGGGCTTGTCGGGCTTGCTGACGGGTTTACCTCCATTCATCACCGCTGGCTCACTTGTGCTTTTACTGGGAGGTACTGCCGCCTTGGGTACTGTCTCTCCAACATCATGCAACGATGGCTCTCTGTACATGGCAACTGCAGGAGCAGAAAACAAGGAAATAAAGCAGAGAGACAAGTGAAAGTTAGCAAGAACTTCTTTCCTGTACTTTTGAGTTCACCTGTCTGAAAGTAATCATGCTGCATCTTTCACTTAATAATATTTGATGTTGCTTCCTTTTTCAAAAGCAGACAAAAATCTCTAAAACCCGCACTGAAGACATCCTGCAATTTACAGATGGAAAAAAGCTGATGCATTTTTTCAGCCACAGTCTTCATATTACCATCCTTCTTTTCCTGCCAGGGCTGATTGTGAATCTAAGCACAGGGTTTTCGACAAATAGCGAAAAGTGTTTCATTATCCTCCACTTTACAGCCACTACACTACAGCTGTATTACTGTCTTGACAGGACACTTCAGCATGATTCCGTGTTTAAATAATAGGAAGCAATCAGGATGGTGGTGGCTGACGAGAGTCAGGGCGGCATCCGCTGGACTATCAACATTTCATACTGCACTTACAGAACAGGGCTGTCTTGCCTTCTATACTGTATGCCAAAAGCATAAAATAGTGGTGCCATTACTCAGGGTAGGATCATGTAGTATTGTATGGGACATGTGTCTTTTCATGTAATAGGTGTAATCTGTAGGCTTTTTACTGAGATGTATTTACAGTATGTTTCCACCCAAAGGTTAGGTTTTCTACTGCAAAAACATAATGATCACCCTAGTTTACAGTAAGTGACAGTGAGACCGTACAGTAGTGAGGTCTTTTGCAACATTAACAGCTCAAAGACTGCTTCAGGTAACAGTACATGAAGAGAAAATGTAGAAGAAATGCAAATGAGCTGTTGATTATGTCCCTTGAGTCCGTCTGAGAACAACACAGAAAATCACAAGTGTTTACGCTTAAAAATGTGTTTTTATATTGCAATTTTCTTGTGTTATTGATTTTTTTTTCCAACTGAACTGCTCACCCAAACACTGAGTCATTAAAGAAATTACTTACTGCTGATGTGAACTAGCAGTGCAGATAGCCTTAGTTTTGTTTACCCAAAATGTGAGATCTCCATCTCGGAGACCTCTGTTGCCGCCATAATATGATGGTGGATACATAACTTTCAGTGGTTTATATTACAAAACATCTACACATGAAATTGAAACTGAGAACATTTTATTTTCTGATTTGGATGATCTGACGCTTAAAAAGATAAGGCTGGTGAAAAGACCAAAACCGTCCATCTTCCCTACAGAAGATGTAAATCTTTTAATATGTATCATGAATATATACTTTCATTTAAAAAAACATTTCTACATTTCTAAAAGAGATGGCAACTGTAGTTTATCGCAAATATTTCTCATAAAAGAGTAAATAAGATATTTATTAGGGACTATTTTCTGTGGTGGATTAATACACATTTGGTGCTCTAGTGAGTATTTACAGTAGAAAGACAATCTGTCTAGGATTGATAAAGTGCCCATGTTCATCATAGTGAAGGAACATGTCACCCAGTCAAACAGTGTGGCTCACTGATGTGTGTTAGTAGTTTTTGGACAACAATGAAGATCTATGGCACAGAAGAATATATCAGGCTTTGGGTGCACAAACAATAATTGACAGTAGGATTAATTCATTGTTGGATTGAACTGTTGAATATCACCACACCTAAAATAAACAAGGACTTTTTAAATTTACTTTAAAAAAAAAGAGAGCTCTAGCAATTAGCTATAGCTGCCATGTCAGAACTAAATTCTTACCACAGTGCAGTCTGAAAATGCTGTTATTAGATCTCATTTGGGTGTCTATTACGTACCTTCTAATGGCTTGGGCAGGAAGTGAGCAGCTGGTTTTGTTTTTTTCACTCGGTTCCCCTTCATGGCTTGGCCTTCTTTATTGAGCCCGAGGAACCAAGCTCTCCCCGACTCCTGTTGTCTGTACAACATGGACGAGTAGATCACATAGTAGTTCTCAAACACCGACTCTTTGAACTTGCACTCTGCTGTAAAGAGTTCCTGTGAAGACAGACACACGGACCAGACAGAATGAAAGAACAAGGTATTTTTTAAATGAAAAACACAACACAGGAGATTCCATTTTCCTTTAATATATATTTGAGACCTTACAATGGACACAAATTAATAATTCACGCTTCATATTGTGTAAAAATGAAACAGATGTCAGATTAATTATTAATATTTGAACTTATACAGAGGTCACCAGGACAAATGCCATCTTTATTTTACACTCACAATATATAGAATAATGTTATGGCAGGCACAGAAACTGCCTCGCCAGGTGAAATGGACTTCATACTTCTACCTGTCATGAAAAGGACGAGCGCTGCAGAGTCTATCTCGCTCTACTCATGTCTGATTCAAGCCAAGCCTAATGACCTGCTCTGATGAAATGCAACTCTCATTCTCTCCTTGGCCTTCACCTTGACATCATGTGTAAGAGCACTCGTTTAGTCAATTAGCTCATGTTCCCAGCAGAAAGTATATATTGTTAGGCACTGACCCTAGCACCAGAAAAATCAGCACTTTCTTTTCCCCCCAGAAGTCCAGCTTGACACTCCTGGCTTGTTCTGTGATTTTCATTTTTTAAATTGGTAAAACCCAAAGGGGATCCTTCTATTATCAATGTGTCTATGACTGCCTTCTGAACTTTGTATGAATAATGATAGAGCTAATCAAGTGGCTCCTCCATCCTCCATCCACACCTCAATCTGGCAATGACGAATGAATGCCGAGGCACCACATCTCTCTCTGCTGTTACCCATTCATCTCCAACCAGAAGGGTAATAAAAAGCGTTTCCACATTGTCTGCCCTGCCAGGCTAAAAATAAAGGCATTCATCGTGGTGTATTAATCAAAGCGCACTCATCACAATGGAGTTTCACCACATCTGTTGTGAGCAATCCACACTGAGCTGGCTCACAGAAATACTGACAGTCTACATTAGAAATAGATATATCCTGTATCACAATGGTTTCCAATATCCAGGTCTGTGATCCTTCAGGGGATTCTTGAGGGACGTTAAAATAAGCAGCAATTTAATTTCTTTGGTAGAATTAAGCAAAATGGAGATTGTGTAAGATGGTTTTGTTTGTAACTATTGATATCTTTTATAATGTTTACCATAGTCACCATTTTAGTTTAGCATGATAGCAGGTTAAACTAAGAATGTTAGGGGTTCACCAACATTGTTAGTGCCCCATTTACATCTGATATTAATGTGTGATCTATACCTTAATTGTGCCCAGATTGTGATCAGATCTAATTATGCAAATTAGCTAGAACTGGTGTAACTAACACTTTTTGCAGGGCTTGCTTCAGCTGACAGGAAGAGTTGAAGCTAGGTGACCCTTCAACTTCCTGGGACAATTATTTTTTTATGAATGTGGTCACACTGTGCAGGTTGCATTTACATCGGCTGAGATTCGATCACAATGCAAGCCTGACATCCCCCAAATGTGGTCTGTCCAATCCGATTGCATTCCGATCATAATGCAGATCAACATTTGCATTAACATGTTTTCCCTTATCCGGATAACATATCCAGATACAGATGGCATTTTAATGCCAGGTGTAAATGCTGTATGGGATTCATCCTCTGGGAACCATAAATGCCTGTACAAACTTTCGTGGCAATCCACCCAGTATAGTTGTTAAGATCTCAGTCTGGACTAAAGAGGTGAACTGACTGACGTCATCTCAAGAGCCTTGCCACCAGAATGCAAAAACAAAGAAATTACATAATCTAAATATTCAATAACTCTCAGCAACATTTCCATTTTTCACCAGCTTTATATTTTATAGGCACTATGGTGAGGCTCTCTCTTTGTAAATCACAGGACATTATTTATGGGCTAAATGTTCAGTTTAGAACACAGGACACACCATGCCATGATTACAGTGTAATTAGCCCTTTGGTAAATTACTCCTGTCAGAGCTTATCCTCCAGACACTATTCAACTGAAAGCAGAGCTGAGCAGGAAGGAGTGGAAGGACACTTGGGATGACCATAATGATCCCAAGAAGCACATGGCTGTATTCTGAGTGTCCTCTCTATCCTTGATTAGGACTCATGGGCATTACTGAGTGGAAAGCACAAATGCATGATGCACAACCATCAGCACCAACTGAGATGTCAAAAAACTCGGGAGGAGCCGCTGTGATTCTGCACATCGTAATAACAGCGAGACGCAGTCAAATCTGTCAGTTCAGGCATTGAGAGGTCAGAGTGGTGATCTGTTATGCGAGATACGTGTCAGGAAATCCTACATTCTGACTTTGGTCTGTCTGGCTGGCAATTACGTTACACAAGGGAATCAACTTCAGACTATTCTATTGGCAAATGTAGGGATTAAGATTATAACTATTAATGCCGCTTCCATGGCAGACCATGCTGACAGAGCAATCCATTGATAGACAGACACATTGCAGGCTGAAGCAAAAAAAAATGCAGCCCTACATGATAAAACCCTGAGCACGAAGCTCTCTGGCAGGCTTAATATCAAATAAATAAACATTCCCTCTGGACGATGCCCAGGCCCGACCCCACTGTTATTCATCTTGTCATGCATATTAGGATTTATTGTGTCAGCAGCAAGCAGCAGTTTATCAAATGGCTGCTTATTGTGTCCAAGTTGTCGCAAAGGGAGGGCTGTGTCCTGTCTGTCAGGACAGACAGGTAACAGAATAGGACTGCACTGCACATTCATCTTAATAGATCAATCAATATACAAAAGAGGCCTTATCTCAATAAGAGACTGTGCTATACTTAAAAGGCATTTGGATAATCTCTAACCAACAACACAGAACAAATGTCTTGAACAAATTGTGCGGCTTCAGTTGTTAAAGCAAATAAACTTTGTCCTCTGAAAGAATGTTTTAACATGCTCCGTTCATGCTGAAGCTCTGTTGCTGAGCCGATTAGAAGGCAAACAGTTTTACCTTCATGGTTCCCTGAGTTGCTTCAATTAGGTAATTAATTCTACTTTTTTCTCGTCAGGTGAGCTGCACCGCAGGTTGGTTGGCTGCTGTAATTAGACAGATCATTTCCATGCCGGTCCAGGTTTAGCCAAGCACTGATTACGTATACGGCACCTACTAAACAGCCTAGAGTATAAGTAATCAAACAAGCTGATGCCAAGGCCATAATTGTGGCTAATCAAACGCCTTCACATAGATGCACAAAAAGTCTGTCTTTGTTTACAGAGGCAGAGCAAGTGGAGGTGGTTTGTTTATGGAGTTATGTTTGATGCTGAACAAAAGTGTGGCCCCCGTCAGTCACCATAATCAGTTTGATTTGAAGATCAGAGCAGTGAAGGTAGCTGACTTAAGACACGTTGTTTGTTGCATTTTAAGTATGTCAAACATCAATAACAAGCTGAATGCTTTCATCATGTTCTTCTTTTGTGTGAAACAGCTTTCCCTTTTCTCATAACACCTTATATGCAGTCAATAATTCTTTACGCAGAAATCCTTGCTAATCTATATCACACAATCATTTCTTTGACTATAAGGTATGTGGACAGCTAAACATTACATCCATATATTATTGTTGAACATCTTAGTGAACTCTGTACAAGAGAAGGCTTTGCCCAGACTGTTGTCACACATGTGGAAGCACACTTGTATACTGTACCATTATTTGCATTAAAGCTGCACTAATCAATGCTTTTACACAAGGATCAAATGACTTCATGTAATGTGAAAGGGGTCACTCAGCATGACAAAGCCACAGAGTCGCCACAGTTCCCCTCAGCTGTAGTAGTTTTTTTTTAACCTTTCTCTACTCATTGTTTCGGTTTTGTCCACTCCCACTGGCCTCCAAATTAATGATAAAATTGCTCCTGGATGTGTATATAGGTTATGTTTGGCTAACTTGTTTCCCATAGCAACCTAATAAGGTGATAATATGTCAATGTTTTGTTTACAGCTTGTACTGCTCTCCCCAAATGGACAAAAACCTCCCCCTCAAAAAACTTGTGATTGCTGCTTTAATTTGAGCAAAGCATGAGAAACAGTCTTGCACCAAAAGTACACAAAGGCAGAGTGAAGACTGAGGTGTCCACACACTTTTGGCCACATGGAGCATGATGAACCACAAAGTATCATTTTACATGAGTCTTCTCATTACCCTTTTTAACCATTTTCTATCAGTTGAACAGCAAATGTACCAGTGATAACGACAACCACTGCTCCTTACCTACACACCCTACTGTGCTTTTCTTAACAAACTTTTCCCCTGTCTGCATCTTTTTTATTTTTTCTCTTTCTTTCTCTCTCTCTTTTCTTCTTTTGCTCTTCTTGGAGCCCTGAACATGCAAATAGATTTGTTCTTGGGTTTCCATGGCAACACAGAGGGGCTCCAGGACAATATAGTGCTGTTGGAAGATACTGGGCATCCCCCTCGTATCAATAGATACAAAACAAGACAGATTGGGTGCAAGCAAAATCCACTTCTGTATTCTAATGTGCAGCTCAACATAGAGTATGACATAAATCTAATAACATCCATGTGTCAAGTTATTTTTCCCTCCTATGATTTAAATTCTTGGGGCTCAAATAGTTAAAAAAAAAACTTCTATCCTGATATAATGTCGCACACATCACGATTGAATGACCTGATTGTTATATAAGCCATTAAAAATGTGTTATGTTGTCATGTTGTCATGATGAATTTCAAAGTCAAACCAGAGAGAAAAAATGTGTGACAGGATGACCTTCACATTGTGAGTTATTTGCAGTATAATTCTAGTCAACATCAGACTAATATATTGAAAAAAATATATAGGTGACACCGAAGGAGAAAAAGGAAGAAGGAGACTGGGACACAGCACACACTTTCACACCAGTGGCAAATCAAATCATTTTTGAGGCACCAAATGGTTGATTTTCTTCCCTGTGCGTTCTCCCCGCCTGGCGCTCCACATCAGTGGCTCCCTGGCCCATGATTGGCTATGCTCTGAATGGAAAGGCCATAATTGACCTTGGCCACAGACAGTGTGAGGGCTCAGCCCTGCATTATCAGCCCCAGTCACCAAGGCAAAAAGACAGGGAGAGAGAGAAAAAAAAGCTAGATGAAGAGAAAAAAAAGAGATTAGACTAAAAGAGAGAAGGGAGACTGGTTGAGAGGAAGGGGAAAATATAGGGAGGAATACAGTTTCTGCAAAAATAATAACAGATTAAAAAGAGGTAAATACAGACAGATGGAGAGAGTGGGAGTTTAAAATAAAACTCTCTGAAAAGGAGTGAATAGGCATTAAAAGACAAGAGAGCAAATAGACTCAGCCTAAGACAAACATCCTTTGGAAAAATCACAAAACGAGTAGTGATTGCCGAACATGATCGCCTGAAAGTAGGTGAGAGGAGGCTCATACAGGAGGGGGGGAGGCACATTAACATGCAGAGTGACTGTTCACTACCCCACTGTGGAAACGAAGAAATTGTTTATTAATGCTGCCAGCATAAAACCTATTAATTCATGGAAAAAGGTCAACCCCCAGAAAGCTGAGCTGCATTCACAATGCTATAAGATGCTCTCATATGTATAAGAGTCACGTCGTTACTATGTGCAGACAATGGGGGCTTCGGCAGACCTGTCTGATTATCAAACCCAGAGGAGGAAGAGGACACAGGGGCCGAAGAGGCCATTCACCGGTAAACAGCTGGATGAACTGTGTACACAGATGTACAGTACAGTTTCAGTTTTGTTTGTTTTTCTTCAATGATCTGAATACATATGACATAACTGGAGGCATTTATGTTCATAAAACAGCCAGATTATAACAGAAAACACAAACATAAAACATATGAAAATGTTCACAGTTTTGTAGAAACATCTGGCCGCACAGAGTAAGAGGCTCTGTTATTATATACTTATTTATTATTAAAGATAGAAAGGGCATTTTGTATGTAAAATCTTAGTAGACTAGAAATTAAAATATAAGTATTCAAATAAAGTACCTCCTTAGAGTAAATTAATTTGGTTACTTTTCTTTGGCTGGTTCAATGATCAGTTCATGTCAGCTAAGCAGAGGAAAAACAGGTAAATTACTGCACCCATGAAAATCATCAACATCCTTAATACCAATTTTAGAGAGTAACTAAGTACATTTACTCAGGTATTCTGCTTAACTACAGTTAAGAGGCAGTTGTATTTGTTTAAATATTTCCATTTCATGCAACTATGTCCGTCACTTGTACAAGGTTTCAGTCTCTTCTGTTTCAGAGGAAACATTGTACTTGTTTTTCAATTACATGTATCTGACAGCTTGTTACTGGTTACTTTACTGATTACAAGCAGATCAACAAATAAAATATGATGCATTTTAACAGACTAAACTATCCAGTGTTACATAAGAGTACAATGTGCCCATAATATATGCAAAGTAAAATAATGTGGTATTAATTAAAAAAATGTTTTTAGTACTTCTTTTATCACTGCCAGTAGCATTTTATGGCACAAACATTAAGGTGCCATTTTATGGCAATCCATCCAATAGTTGTTGAGAAATTTCACTTAAAACAAGAAATGTCAATCTCATGGTGGTGCTATCCAGTGTATGAAATATTTCATTTTGGAACGAAATGGTGACTCAAAAAACTCAAATGTAGCAAATAGCTTAGTATATGATGCTTTTGTTTTTTTTACACTATTGTATATTTCTGTATTTTAGTCAAGTTTTGAAGAGGAGGAAGAGGACATAGGTATTAAATGGTAAGGGTATTTCTTGATAGTGTTATGTGTCATGTTATTTGGAGACAGATATACAGTTTTTACTTCTCTCTGTACTCTATAGACATTTCTTTATTCACTAGACAGATCACTAAAAACATCCATCTCTGCAACAGTATACCAGCAGACTGCACTCAAAAGCCTTAATGCCAATTTACTGACAACCATTCCTATCAGACCAGTTACACACAGTCACTTTAACATGCTGTTGTAATACTTGCTTTTTTAACCGAAGTGAGCAAAAAAAGGGTTTATTCACTACACTGTATACTTTTTTCCAAAAGGATGACAAAAGGCTCTGACACCTTTGAGGGGTTCGGTCACCAGAAGCACTTAAGTGTTCAATAAAGTTTCCCTGAAGGCAGACACCCTTTAACACTGACCCAGAACAGCTCCCCTGGCTCATTCTACACACACATGTGCGCACACACACTCCATGCTTTTGCAAAGAAGTGTTGCAATTCTCAGTGGGAGATGAACCTGTGGCATGCAACATCAAATAAAGATTCAAGTCAGGATCTGGGTTTTAAACATTTGATAAACGTGTCTTTCTTATGTGAAGATTCCTGCTGGCCGAATAAGAGATGCTACAAATGCTGTGAGGTGAGTTCAAAGAGAAATGATTCACTGATACCACATGCAGTACAACGCAAACTGCACTTAGGATGTTGACTGTTATCTGAAATGGTGATGATATTTTCCACCAAGTGAATCTGTGTTAAAATGTTGAAATTATTGTCCACTTTAGCTTCTGCTATTTCCCCTTTAACACTTTCCTTTTATTATTTTTGGAGCTGAGTTCTGATGGATTTTAAAGCAATGAAAAAAGTAAACAAATACCAGCCTAAACCTGTTCAAAACAGCAGGCTTTATATTCAAGGTTTACTGGGGTCAGGCCGGATAACCACACACTGCCAAAAGCCTGGCCTTGAAACTGTTATGAACTGTAGAATTTAGGAATAACTCATTGAATACCACAGTGAAGTGTGCAAGAAAAAAAAAATGTTTTGCTCATTATAAATAAAAATACAGCCATTTGGTGAGCAAACAACACAAAAGAATCCACGTCTAGATCAGCAGGGTTTCAAGTACTTCTCAGTGTGTCTGTATCGTGTGTGTGTGTGTATTTGTGTGTGTGTTTGTCCATTCTGCTACTGTTGCTGCGTAAATTGGTGCCAGATTGGTGTCAAGGCAGCCAGAATTTTGCTAGATTGGCTAGTTATCTCTTGTCAGGCAAGCCAGCAGTCTGCCCTGTGCAAGTCCATTATACGGCAGAGTCACAGTAGGGTGTAAATACTGAAATAAAAATGCAAGAGGTGTCTGCAGGTACAGAGTTGTTTCTTCTTTCTCTCTGTATGTGCTACTGTCTATGCTCTGTTTGTGTTGTTTACACCCTCAGGAACAGTGTCCCAGTTTTCTTTTACAGAGGAAGTGTATGTCCTCTCCTTGTAGATTCACTTGTCGGTGACTCTAACTCTTCCTACTTTGCCCTTAAAACATTAAACTCATCTGAGCTCTCAACTGTAGTGAACTTTATATATATTGTATAAATAAATTACAGCATCTAAGGAGAGAGAAACTTGCATCTCTTTTGTTGTCGACGGTGGTGGTGCTATTGATGCAGTTGCTGCCGTTTTAATGTCTGAATCAAATCTAATCGCAATCTATCCCATGGTTGTCGAGACACCAAAAACTATAAATGTCAACCTCTTGGTGGCAGTAGCATTGTCACTGTAGGGTTATAAATGGTCCCTGCTTTCAAATATAACCTTGCATCTCATCACAGGAGCATCTGATGGGCCAGGGATGTCCTGCTCTGCTGATCAATGAAATAATTCATAGCTGTCTTCAGGGTTAAAGCACTCTGCCTATTGTGCTCACATAGGCAAGAATTTAACTTTACTTGCAGCAGCATTTTAGTACTGTAACTACATATAAATCTCTTGTCTGGCTGAAGTATGCAGGTCTCTATTTTCATACAAGCAGAGGAATGCAAACTCAAGTGCAACGCCATTTTTGTCAGGTACATTTGTATTTTTTTGCCCTTGCCTCTTTTTGGTAATTTTGTGGCCCCAAATTGGCACCTTGCACTGAGTATATGCAACACAGAAGAGGTTGTTTATGCAGATAAAATGTAGTTCTGCTCAAATTTGGTATATGTTTTGGCATGACATTGTGCCTTATCAGGAATGCACGTCATGGTTTAACTGAGGCCATGCATGCTGTTAGAGAGGAAGGCTCTGAATGATTAAGGGGCCCAAAACATTACAGAGGACTTGGAATACAGCAGGGATTATGATGTCTGGATTATGATTGGTGGATTATGAGATATTCTTGAGGGTTTGTCAGGGAGGCAAATTTTTTCATACAGTACCCTTTTGTTTATTGCACACATCGTCTTTCATTTTATTTGTGTTTAGTTTTGCATCTTTCATGGAATATAAAAGGGTAAAAATTTGAATAAAATACATACATAATATATGTACATTAAAATTCTGCAATGTGTGTGACTATTGGTTATTCCTACCAATAATGTTATCCACAGCCTCTTATAGGATGTATTTCTTTTTACATCACTGTAGCTCAAGAACAATAGCAAGATGTAGTTGTAGGTGAATGGCGTCTGGAAACTCTAATTGTAATTTTAGATATGAGTACTCTCTGGTGTGCTTTTTACACACCTGACTGGTAAACTATTCTATACAGAAGGTAACATTAAATTATGCAAATTATTAGACATTTTGAAGGCATCCTCAGAATTCATCCTACATGTATCCTCTGCTGAAGATCTTAGAATATTTCTTTCTTAAAGGATTACACCAGTGGTTTTGAATGCTTTAGCATATTTAATACAAATCAAGTATCACAACATTTTGCAAACTATGCTGCTGTGTTTAAGAAATGTATAAATAAGTCTACTGTTCTAGGCATTCATTAGTATTAATTTTTGTATGACATGTGGAATAGTCATAGTGGAATCTTGAAACTTAGTTACATTAATTTCTGAGGCAATTCCGTACAGACTTTTCAAATCAAGCTGAATTTAAGCTACTTTACCACACAACCACAAAAAATCAGTGGGAAAAAGTTATATATAATATCAAAAACAATACAGCATGCAAACTAGTCAGCATAAATGTTAAGTATACATGATTTGTAACTAATTAAATTTTCTTATTAATTAATTAATTAATTTATCATTGTTGCCAAACCAACAGTGAACTGATCCTAGTTACAAGTATTGTGTGTCTGCATGTATCAAAACCAAACATGATCTCTGTTACTACTCTTTGCAGCAGTCTCTAAATAAAGTCCCATGCCCGTAATCTTTGTAGTGAAGGAACATTGCATTGTTTTTGGACGACAAGAGAGCTCTATGGTGCAAAGGAATAAGATACATCAGGCTTTGGATACCCACACAATACTCTTAGGTAGGATGAGTTCATTGTTGGTTTGGCTCTCCACATGAGATTTGGTGACAATAAGGAAAATATAAGAATCGCCAGCCTTATCCTTTATTGTACAACTCCATAGACCATTCACTCTGGATAGTCAGCACAATATATTTTGCCTTATAAACAGTATTATTACGAGTGACCACAGCCACATGTGCTTATGCCCTGACTTAGTGTGCCAAGTTTATCTGTAAATCGAGCCCGACAGATTACATCCATCTGTGTTTCTCAGAGACATGTCAGAGGTTGTCGTGGATGATAATATTATAAAATGGATACAAGAGGTTATCATTCATTGGCAGCGGTTTTAGTGCAGTGCATAATCTGAAGGCCAGAGCATTATATAAACAAATGTAACTATTTCTGTTGTCATTATGAACACTGCCTGAACAACAGGTAATATCACAGTTACCACCACATAATGGATAAACATAAAGCCAGATGTTGATAGTACAGTGCAGCAAACCTGTAGCCCTTAACTGCTAAATCTCAACAGCTAGATTAAAGCTGTGATTTCTTCAAAGTGCCTGCTTTAATTTATAAAGGGATTGAGGGACTTGCTTACAGAGAATCCTGCTTTCCCTTTGGTATTTTTAAAATTTGACTGTAGTGGGGCCACTTCACAGTGTCCATCTCTCCTGAAACCTTGTTGACAAGCAGCCAGAGCACTCAGCCTAAGCGTCTGTGCATAAGGGGAAGACAGTAGAGGATTCCCCAACAGTCTGTCTCTCTCTGAGGATAAAATGTGGCATGGCTACAGCTGGAAGGCTGAGTGATTCAACCAGTCTGCCAGAAAGGAACCACAAAACCAACTGGCCTGCCCATCAGCTGTTCAATCACAAGCCAAATCCTTCAATCAGGATGTTAGTGAGCTTATTTTTGTTGTGGAAATGCCACACACTGAATTTAAACAAAATGGAATCAAAAGATACAAATACTCGCACTAAAGTCACTGATGATATGTGGTAGCATAGCCCTGTGTGGGAAGAACAACAAGCTGAAGCTCCCCATCAGCAGCCTGAATGAAGAATTCATGGCGTATTAGGGAGGTGCTGCAATACTAATAATCCTGTGAACCAAAAGCCTCTCAAGCTGGTATCGAGTTCAGAACGATACCAGGATGGAAGTGGAGGGCAGCAGAGGCAGTGGATGTCACTGAGTTGTGGCTAAGGCACAGGGTGCTGGTGGACACAATGTCTCATGAAAGGGCTGGCCTAGGTAGCAGCAGAACAGATCGCTGATCCAGAATGACATATGAGCATCAGCTGAGGAGAAGCAATCCGAAAAGATGGTTAGAATGCGGCAGCAGGGGGCCTGGACAAGATGGGAGCAAGCGGCGGAGCACAAAGTCCCATGGGCTGAGCTTTGGAAAGCCCCATCAAATAACATTCTGGTGTTCTATGATGTTCTACCAAGCTCATCCAACTTGTTTTGCTGGGGGAAGGTGGAGTCACCATCCCCTATGCCTGAAGAGAGGGACCATGGAGCACATCCTCAGCTGCTGTTCGAAAGCTCTGGGCGAGGGGCGCTACCCCAGGCATCATGATCATGTCCTGAAGGTCATAGTGGATACAATCTGTAGTGCAATTAGCCACTGCAAGTGCCTCTTTCCAGTGAAGAAGACCATTGACCTGGTTGACCTGGGGAAGCAGAGGCCAGACATGGTGTGGATCTTGGAAACCTTCAAGCAGCTCATCTCTTGGAGCTCACCGTTCCCTGGGAAGACCACACTGAGGAGGCCAATGAGAGGAAGAGTGCAAAGTACACTGAACTAGTGGAAGAATGTCATGGCAACAGGTGGTGAGTGAGGTGCAAGCCCATTGAGGTGGGATGCAGAGGGTTCACAGGCAAGTCCCTCTCCAGAGCCTACAAAATGTTGGACATCACAGGGGCCTGTAGGTGAAGGGGAATCAAGCTGGCCACTGAGGCTTCTCACCCTGCTACTCCAGAAAAGGAGACCAGACTTTGGTTCCACAGCCAGTGATGAATGTAAAGATGAGTCCATTTGCTGCCACTCAGATTTAGAAAGTCCCCATAAAATGAAGTCCTTTGTTTAAAAAAAAGTTTGGAGAGGCCCTACGAGGGAAAAGAGCAGTAACTATAGAGGCAGTGAGTTAGAAAAAAGGTTTCTAGGGTGGCTGAAAACTGGGTCATAAACAGAAAAGTTATAATGTTTTCATGTTATGCCTTTTTAAACTGATTGTTTGACCACAAAATGGAAAAAAAAAACATTGCCACAGAACTGACATAATACCTAAAAATGCAGAAAATGCATATTTACAAAATGTGTTCTTTCTAGGTGTCTGTCCACCTACTGTTAGTATTTAGAATATAATATAATTAATTATTATTGATATAATAAATTGATTTACAAATTGATACACTTTAACATGTGTTTTAAAGGTACTTTAAATACACCAAATTACATGAATCCCATCAGAGTATAAAGCTGAGATGGTGGTTACTGCTAGCCTGTTAGGCCAGTTACCCTTAGCAGGACTTGGTGAGTTTGGTAATTGGATTAAGCAACTACCTCACTTATAGATGTGGCTGAAAATATTGGTACCCCTCTACTTTATAGAAAAAAAAAAAGAATATATTTTCTCTGTATTAAGTTGAAACTGACACTGAATATAACTGAAACTGCTTTTGATTTACAATTTAATATATTATTTAAAATAATATAAAAAATGAAAATGGCTTAGCCAATTGGTACCCTTAACATAATATTTTGTAGCACAGCCTTTGGAGACAATAACTGCAGTCAAGCACTTTCTGCAACTGAGTCAGGTTTTTACACTTCTCCACTGGAAGTTCTGCCCACTCTTCTTAATACCAGACACAGACACACAGACTAAGACACAGCTTTCTGACATTAGGCTGTATGTTTTGCTCCAAAATGCCTTGATAGTCTTCTCATTTAATTGCACCCAGTGCCTGAGGCAGCAAAGTAACCTCAAAACATCACTGAGCCTCCTCCATGTTTGACAGTAGGCATGGTATTCTTTTCTTTGAAGGCTTCATTTTTTTTCTTCTGTAAATGTAGGGTTGGTGTGATTTACCAATAAGCTCTAATTTTGTTTCTAATGTAATACTGGCAACAGTGGTCACAGGAACATCAAGCTCTTTGGAGATAGTCTTGTAACCTTTATGTTGAGCATGCTTGGCTATTACCTTTTTACTAATCTCTTCAGACCACTCTCTAATTTTCCTTGTCTTCCATGTTCAATGTGATAAACACAGTGGCATAAAAAAGCAGAGTACCTTCTGCCTTTGTCAAGCAGCTGGTACCCTTTGTGCCCCAGTGATGCAATTTGCATCCAAATTTGTACCCCTTAACCTCAACATCATAAATCTGTCAAACCAGAATGCAAAGACATACACACACTGTAAAATTCACTGTAAAATACTCATTAAACATCAGCCAACCCACTTTGTAATCGGAGACAAGACATTTCTTATAACTTGAGATTTTGGGAAATTCACATAAAAACATAAATTCATGTTTCCCAAAAAACATGAATTTCCTATTTATAATTTACTATTTATAATATTTTTTTGACATTACTAAGGCTCAGACAGTCCCATCACAATGGTTCTTATGTCCATGGGACCCTGACAATCTCCTCTATCCATCCATACATGGATTTTTGTGATATATTGAAAACTTCTTGACATAAAGACAAAAAGTGAAAAAAAATTCTAGAGCATGTATAATACTGCTCCCATGCAAAATGATGGCATTTCTGAATTTCCTAAACGTGTCCTGAATAGTGACTATGCCATATAAATGTAGGAAACTAAAAACACCCATGAGTTCGAATGTTTAATACAAGAGGAACATTTCTGTGATGAGGTTTCAAAGAGCTGATATTGAACTGCTGCTTAACTTCTTTTTCCTGTGGACTGTACATGTGCATGTTTTCTAGTATGAACACTCTCTAGTGGAGGAGTGTGTGTGGCTATATCATATAATAACTCCATCTGACCTTCTGGCCTATGCAGTGAAGCTGCGGTGTGAGTACCAGAACCACAAGATAGTAAAACACAAATGTTTACATGTACAGGTCAGAGTTATTCTTATATGAAGAGAGAGATACTATTGTAAATGCAATCTGTCTGTTTGACCTCATAATGATTATTTACAGTTTTACATGAGCTATGACACTAATGAATAATGCAAATCTTGAATAGATGATGTATTCCATATTTAACACGCACACAATATGCGCACTGAACTTGCAGTTTCCAGTGCTCCCACAGTAGCTGTTGTGTTGACTGGCTGACAGTGAGAATAGACACTTGGACAAAGAGGAGAGCGGCTTAGCTCAGATTTAAGAGAATGAATTTTCATGATTTACAACCTTTCTGTAAGAGCTCTCGCTGTATTGATTTTTAAAACTCCGGGGGTGAAGCTTGATAAAATGTTACTTTCATTTCATGGGTGGAACAGAAAAAGGAAGAAGGATTCTTGTGGAGGAAGAGAGAGGACTGCGGCTATTACACCTGCAGGCAGGCCAAACAGTGAGAGCTTTTCTGTCTTTGCAAAAGAATCTCCATCCTTCTAACACACACACAGAGACACACACACACACACCCTCACTTTGATCCAAGCAACTCAGAACAGCTTGAACAAAATTTGAACCTGCAGCCTCGTGGGCATGACACAAAAGTCCTTCTGAGGTTTAAACCTATGAATTTCTTGAGCTGTAACACTCAAGAATTTCTCTTTATAAATCACTGCATACTATTGAGCATCAAGGATAAATCAAAATCATTGCGTACTCCATAGCGTTTTTACTGCAACTTTCCTAAGAAATGCAAGACTAAAGTATTTCTCACAGGCTCTTTATACTTAGCAACCAGAAATTTGATGTCTCAGTCCCGTGTCAGTGGAGGCAGGTCACCATTTACGTCATATTTAAATGAACACAGATACATTGTTAGAACTTTCCTATCACTGCGAGGAAACTGAACATAAAGCCTAAACTGTGATAACAGAACTGGAGTTACAAAAGCTAAGAGGACTGTTAAATAAGAACACCACCAATATTACACATCAAAGTCTGTTTACAAGTCTTGGGGAGCACTACTGCATATGTGAAAGAAATTATATATAGACTTCTCTGACTCCAGGGGGAGCTATGCAAAATTTGATGCATTTCCTCAAGTTATGTCACTTGAGACAGTGTGGGTTGAGGCTAAAGACTATGGGCCCTATTTTAACGATCTAGAGTGCACAGTCTAAAGCGCATAGCGCAATTGCATTTAGGGTGTGTCCAAACCCACTTTTGCTATTTTAACGGCGGAAAAATGGTTGATGCGCCAGGCGCATGGTTCAAAGGGGTTGTACTTAGTCTCCTCATTAATTATGGGTGTGTTTTCGGCATAATATGCAATAACCAATCACAGTGTCATCACCCATTCCCTTTAAAAGCCAGGTACGCTTGGTCTTAGGCGGATTTGCCAAAAGGGAGTGCTTCTCTGCTCGTGCCCAAAGGGAAAGCACACAATCCATAACGCCCCGAGACCCTCCCGTGGTCAGCCACAGACCACCAGCTCAAGGCTCAAGGCTGCATTAGCAGATGCTAAAAGCATAAAACACCCAAATGTACAACTTAACTGTTAGTAGTCAAGTTGCCCTGCAGGTAAAGAAGGCGTCAGGTTTTGACAAGGAAGAAGAAAACTGTCCATCATGAGTCAGTGTTACAGGAGTGCAATACAAAATTGTTGGAGTACCCCTTTAAGTGCATCATCTGGCGTGAGCTTGCAAGTGGGACGCGTCCTGTTACTGTTTAGATATTGAGCTCCTGAGGACTACTTGTTGCTTTACAAGCCCTCAGAACGCTACTGCTCATTTGAGGATTACACTGCTCTTGAAGCAACAAGCACAAGTGTGCCATTTGTATTTGCATGGTGCTTGACATTTACACAATGGGAAAGCAATTAGGACAGAACTAGGGTCATTAATACAGTGAACAGGTTAGACATGTTTGCTCTGATAGCTACTGCAATATGTAATCAATGATGCCATATGCATTTCTACATAAAAAGGCAAAAAATGAAATGAAAAGAAAAATAAAGAAACCTTCATCTTAAAGTTCCTTGCGCCTACTCTTCTTCTGTTTCGCCTTCATTTCTGCTGCTCAGTGGTGTAAACACACACTTACACAATAAAAATGTGTCTTTGTTTATCACTAGTGGCCTGAATCTAAGCAGCATAAAGGCCCATTCTTTGAACATGCATTTTTCAAGTGGTTTCAAAGGAAAACAAGACAATACAGGCAATTGAAACAAGGACACTAACAGAGGCTCATAGTGCTGGATGAGAATAAATAGAGGTGGTTGCCGATGCTGGTTCAAGGTAAAAGAAGCAGATAAAATCTCAGGTAAAAAAAAAAAAAGAAAAAATAAATATAACTATTAAAAGAAAACATATAATAAATCAATGAGTCATAGGCATCATGGATCAATGGTTGATGTCTGCAAACTGCTGATGTTTTAAAGATACTACATATGTGTTATATAGTGTACTGTCTAAAACCTTAGAAAATGTGTCTTCTCTAGTGGAATTCCTAAGTTGGACGGGTAATTTCTTTCACAAGCAAATGAAATTAAGAACACTGCTTAAACTACACACACATCTTCAAGACATATATACCGAAAAATAAATGCATATGGTAGCTGCTAGGTGTCAGGGGCACCGGAGTGCATCCCAAACCACGATGATGGTCACTTCTTATTAGACTTACAACGTACCAAGTCATGACTGTTCCCAAAAGTGTTTTTCAACTGTCTGGTTGGCAAACATCATCACTTCTCCAGTCTTATTAGATACATAAGTGAGTAAAGTTAATTTTACATCACTGAGCAAATGGTGAGTGTCGCTACCATGCTAATCAACTGTGAACTGTCTGCACAGGTGTTAATGTATAATTGTTGCAGTAATAGTTGCAGTTACCTTGTCGGATGGCTTAGTGTGTGACAAAGAAAACAGGTCAGGAGAGAACAGGCGAGTCTGCATAAAAGCTTTTACTCCAGAAAGTTAAATCTTACTGTATGGTATATCTGCGTATACACAAATAAGTATCCAGTGAAGGACCTTGCAGACAGGTAGGATACTGCAGGCAGCCATGCATCAGAACCTTATCAAGAACATTATCTCACTGATGCAATATTCTGTTTGTATTGGAGAGTGTGTGTTGTATGAAAATATCATTTCCTATATCTAATAAAAACCTTTTACTACAATCCTATAGTTGTCTATAAGACAACTTATTAACTTGAAGCCTAGGTGTTTTCCCTGCAGTATCATAAGGCCTTGGGCCAATATCCAAACAACTTTGTGACTGTGGCTATGAATGTCCTATTGAACTACAGTCTTTATTTTGCCACTATAAAAGTAACAATGCTGAGCTTCTAGCATGATGTGCGCAAACTATGTGCCACTCAAAGAAGAAAAAGCCAAGCCCAGTCTTTTTTAGCAGGTTAATTGCAAAAATCCAAGATACTGTGCAGAAAATACATAATTTTTATTTGTCAAAAAGTTTTGACAAATTATCTAATTTCAGAGGATTTGTTGTAACTTAGAGATGAATCACAACCAACCCTCAATAGACTCATTCTTATGTTTAATTTAAACGTCTGTTTTATTTTTTATTGGTTTGTTATTTATTACTACATAATTAGAACCACTTGACACAAGCACTCAAAAATATGCATAACCATATTCGATTGCATCAAATATTCAATCAAAAATACACTTTGAAGCATCTTATTTTGGATCTAGCAATTTAGGCACTTAGTGTAGTGATGAGGAAGAAAGTGGGGGTATTAACGGGTCAGGACAGCTAAGCAACCACAGCACAGCCCATATGAATAGATCAGGACTCTGAATGATCCATAACATTTTCTGTGTCCTTTCATTTAGTGGCCACAGGGACAACAAATAATAGTACCCTGCATTCGATACAAGGCTTACTTCTACCTGCTATGATGAGAAATGAAAGGCTGTTGGTATTGTTGGATGAATTCTTTTTGTGTTGTTCACAATGGTGAATGCTTTTGGCAGAAGGTACAATAGACAAATGGGGGCAACAAGCAGAGGTGGTCTGCACGCTACACTGATTATATTGACCACAGCAGGGCTTCCCCTGCCAAACACACCTCGGAGTTTCCCCTCCCTTTTTCTCTCCAAACTCTCTGTCTCCCAAACAGTCAATGCACCATTTGTATTCTTTCCATTCTCCTGCTTTCTCATTATCTGTCAACAACACATAATTTATAGCTTTCTTTGCGCCATACATACCATACCAACTGACCATTGTTTGTGTGTTTTTAGCTACTCCATTTTAATAGAGATGTAAGGATTATCCCAGATGGATGAGGGAGATTCAGTGTAAGCTGCAGCTGACAGATCGATAGTTGGCTGGTGGCCACCACAGTAGAAAGTCAGTCCATTCTGGAGAAAAAATATAACTGGTACATGATTTTATGATACAAATAAACAACTTAAGAGATGCAGAAAGGGGATTTCTCGGTAGTTCACAGACCTTTGCAAAGACTCTCAGAGCAGCCATCATTTAAATTTCTGTAATTGTGCAGTCTTGTACAACACAATACTGGTTAGTAGAAGAAAGGATGTTGTGCAGCACTGGCACAGGGCCATTACTAAAGCAAAGCAGAAACGTTCAAATCAGATGGCAAATACTCAAATGGAAAAGTTTGTATGCTGGCTCTTGAAAACATTAAAGAAACCATTTGTCATTTTGTTGAAATTTTTTCTTCTATTTCCAGGTTTCTATTGTGTTAAGTTTACATTCAGGTTACATAAATGGGACACTGTCCAATAGTAAGTCTGCAGACACCTACAATATTTTTCAGGCTTCAAGAAAAGAGGAGAACCATAATTGACAAATTGATCGACTGGTCTGCAGCCTTGGGACAAGATGTGGGAATTAGCAAAAATTCAATCAGAGAGACTTAACTGAAGGAACTGACCATTTTATGGCAATAATAAATAGTTAGATTTGGTGGAATATTCTTTTCTCTCTGAGGGAGCTCTCAAGCTGCTGGGAGAACAAATCCCACCTTAATAAACATATACATCAACATGAAATCTTAGTTAAATCAACAATACCAAAAGCTTATGTAGTTGAATGCATATGCAGAGTAACTGTGAAAAAAAGTCATAAGGTTATGAAGAATGAGCTAATGTTACTAGTCAGTAACATTATTAATGTCTCATTAATAATGTTATAATAGTGTAAGCGAAGCCTGATCATAATGCTCCATATACGGTGCATATCCACCAGGACTACTTTGCAGGAACCTCACTGAAATTCATTATAACATGAGCGCATGATGAAAGGGTAGGATGATACCGTAACAGGGCTTACAGCAAAAAAAAAAAATCTGATTTGAATTTAAAAGCCTCCTACCTCCTGGTATGTACAGTACACAACTTGGCAGATTAATGGTGATGTTCTAGACTTAAGGGTGCTAAGGCACCTTCTTGATCCATTATGTATTCCTTGATATTCCTCCCAGCATATTCAGTCACTGCACTGCTATACTACATGTTATGAATAACCAGTGATTCAGATAACAGCTGCACATACATTTCACAACACTTTAATTACCACACATTAGCAGGGGAATAACAGAGGGATTGAGGGACAGGGGGAAATGAGACATTAATAGACCTTAAGTTGTTGACCTGGAAAGAGATAGAGGACAGATCAGCTGTGTTGCATATTGAAGATTTTTTTTGTTCAGAGAGGCAAACAGGTAAAGCCTAAGACTATGTAGGGGGACTCCCTGTTGTGATGCGAGTGTGAAGCCCACCAATTTTACACGTCACAAACGCTCCCAATTTTATAAGAGTGTACATCCATTAGAAAGCCATTAATAACAGCAGTGATTTTAAATGGCTGAAGAGCTCTATTCTTAGCTCCTCTTGGCACTGACCAACAGTTCACCAGTTCAGCTTTGACGCCCACCTTCGACCTCGTTGTTCATTAATGCATGAAGCTGCTCCCCCTCCAGCCCTTATGACCGCCACCCCTCCTGGCACTGATGCTGCATTAAAGGCAGGAGAGAGCAACACTTTGGAAATAATGAGGCTACCCCCACCTTAGCTCTGAGCCTGACACTCCTCCGGATGGGAAATCATCTGAGTAATTACTATAGGTACCAGAGATCTGTGGGAATGTGAAAATATTACGGTCAGCACCCTTCACTGTTGTTCTGCTATGTTTTTTATGTGAGTCTGTGGATTTGCTTAAAGATCTCAACAGGAACTTTTTAGAGGCATGGTTTATGCCAAATAACATTTAGTGTTTTAATCTGATAAGCCGATCAACTGACAAACATATCAATTAAAACAATTGGAATTAATGAATTAAATCGTTTAAATCAGAAAGAAACTTCACTAGTAAGACTAAACTGAGGCTGAATCATGGAAGCAGTTTATGGCCTTCCATTGGTTGATCCTGCTGCCAATCAAACATGTCTGTGCACCTATTGGCTATTTTACTCTGTCTCTGTTTTTTTTTTCCTGTGCATGTTTGTTCTTCTCTCTCAGGCAGTTTAACCGAGCTGGGTGCATGCCTTTGGCCTGCTCAGCGAGTCAGAGCCCAGAAGCCCCGCCCCGCTGTGATGTGATGGTGTTTATACCAAATGGCCCTCCACTGCACTTAGACACGGAGCTAAGCGGCTCAATGTTCACTTGTTTATTCAAAGTTAATTAAACATGTTGTGAGTCCTAACAACTCCACACTTGACACTGCACTTCCTTGGGTCCTCAGCAGTACATCTGCCAAGTGTGAAGACGAGTCACAGCCCAGAAGCTCCGCCCTGCTGTGATGTGACAGTGATTATGTCAAACAGCCCCCAGTGCAGACATGGAGCTGAGTGCCTTGCTGTTTGCTTGTTTATTCAGTTTATTAATATTAAATGTGCTGTGTGTCCAAATTGAACCAAATTTGACACTGCACTTCCTCAGGTCCCCAGCAATACACCTGCCAAGTGTGAAGTAGATCGGACAAACAGTTCTCAGGATATGTGAAGGACAAACATACATACATACATTAGGAGTGGGCCCGAATCCAAATGTATTATTCAGCAAAGCACAAATGGTTTTTTAAGAACATTTATTTTGCATTTATTTTGTACAAATATTATTTTCTTATTCAGGAAGAAAAAAAACCCATGTTAAATACCATTGCGCTGGTCAGCTACATTGCTATCTCAGTCTCTCTCCTCTGCTCTGTTGCTAATGTCTATCAGCAAATCTCAAATAGGGAAGTCACATTCCTTATTTGGACATCACTCTTGGAGTTGGTGGTGTTCAGAGATAAAACTGAGCTATTGACACACATGAAGTGCTTTAAAGGGACTCTCCATTACCTGTTGTTCCACTTCTCTTTTCCACAAAGTTAGATTGTAAAAAATATGCATTAAATGAACAATGCAAAGCAATAATCACTTTTGAAGATCTTTCCTACACATAACACACTGTGCTGTCTCTATGGGAGTAGGAGGTCTGTCTGCATATTTGCAATGCACTTAGTTTTTGCTCAGTAGTCAGCGCAGTCCTCTATGATCTGGGAAACTTGAGTTTGAGACCCATTGTGGGGACATCCTTCAGTTTATTCATAAACACTTCATTTTTTATACCTGTTTCCACTTTTCAAATTCAAATACAAATACAAATATAAATTATTTTACTGCCTCAACAAAAATAGATACAAATACAAATACTTGGCTCTCTGCACATCCCCAACATAAAGACAGACAGACAAACAGATAGAGATTCCCTGGTTTAGATTTTTGGGCACCATTTTTTTTAAAAGTGATTTTAGCTACTTGGTATTTTCAAAACATCCAAGCTAGCAGTGTCTCTTTTTCACATGTTTGAGCTGTCTGCAATAACATTATTGTCTGACCTGTCACTTTTACGTGATTTCCCATCATTCATGCTGCTATGGTATGTCAAGGAGATGAATAATGAATCACTCTCCCTGTTGAAATAGTTATTTCAAATGTAATTATACATACTTAATGAAAATTTTCAAAAGTGGGACTGTCAGTTTGACTGCTGTACACTTGTAAGTATTTCACATCTAAATGCCAGAGGCTTCAAAGCGCAGGAGATGCCCCTGATCCCCTACCTTCAATGCTTGTCCTGCCATAAAATATCCATGAAACGGAGGGAGATCTTTTTCATTCATGGCAGGTCTGCAATCAACACCAATAAAACAAGCATGCCATCAAACAACAAAGCCATCTGTTGGGCATTGATGCTGCATATAGCTAAAACACGCACACTCGCACACAAACAAGCACATGTGTATGCTTCTACAGTCGTGATATCTTGTAAAGAGGTGTCACAATTCTGCTCATCTTCGTTTATTCATGTTTATGCTCTCCATATGCTGCATATACAGAGCTAGAAAAGCTTTATCATATCTTGTTATGCATATCTTTTTAAACTCTGGTCACACAGTAAAGTTTATCCATGCATCCTCACAAAATAGGTAGTGCTAGAAGTATGTATACTTGCACATCTAACAAAGTAACTGCCATGCTAACTGCAATATGCTAGCCAGCAGGAAACCAGTACCAGCATATCACAATAGCTTTCAATGCTAGTTAGTAGCCCCAAAACTAATGGTAGTTACATTTAATGACAGATGCCATCTAGTGGCCATAGTAATAAAATAAGAGTAAAAGAGCAGTGGTGCAGTTATGATGACATTTTATATGTAAGACCTCATACTCCATGTGCATGAGACAAAAGTCAGCCTGTGTCACAAAGCCTGATAACAAGGAAGGGTTCCAAGTCAAACAGAAGGAGTCCAAAACAAGCTTCATCTCCCAGCATGCTTTGCTCACTTTGCACCTTGGTGTGAAATTGTCTCTCATTGGTAGAGATGCACCAAAAACGCCGGGAGTCATGGCAACACAGCCCTGACGTCACTCCAGCTGTAAGTACCAGCTGCATGAATTTAAAATTGCCTTTCCATTGCAACTGCACCAGAGGAAGCTTTGCTGATTAATTTTTATTAACAGATTACGCTGATCATTTTCACAGTTTTTTCTGTCAGCAGTATAAACAATAAAAAAAGAGTTCCCTATACATAGGGACAGAGGAAAATGAAAACCAGAAATTGCACACATCTGAAGACACCTAAAGATGAAAGCAAGGGAGCAAAGGGCATCCATGGGAGGGTGTCCATAACAGAACATTTGAGAGCAGCATTAGAAAAATTGCCTAAGAGGTTGAAAAGAGGAATAAGAATGTTGGTAGGAAAATGTCAAATACCTGAACCTGAGGGACTCCTGGCCTGAATGGAATGTTCTCAAAGGATTCTATCAGTTTCACACCGACTCTTGAATAAGTTGCCTCTTTTCTATTCTTCCCTACACACAGGCGCCATGCACTTTCATTTTCATACTGATGCTACGTGAGGGAGCCCTCACGTCAAGCTCCTTGGGGCTGTCATACATTCTGAACTGGGCACTACTACAGGAAACAGAGGCTCTCAGTTCTCTGTGTTCATAGGACTGATGATACAGCCTCTAACAAGTGAAGCTAAAGCGAGTGCACAGCTCCAGACTGGTCCTCTCAAGGATTGCATTTCTTATAGGACCACTCAACTGATGTGGCAAGTCAATTTGACAATCATAAAGGGTAGCACTAACAAGTGCAGGCTCCTGATAAAGAAAGCCTGCAGAGAGAGACTCCAGTGAAGTGAGGGAATGAGGAACTAGCTCTAAAGAAAACCAGCCAACCATGAAATGCCCAACCTTTACACTTGAGAGATGGTAGGAGACTGTATTAGCTGGACAGAAAAGCAACAACAGCACACAGGAGTTGCATTCTCTGGCACCATCGTTTCATCATATGTAAAAAAAAAACAAAAACAAAAAAACAAAAAAAAACCTACACTTCCTTGTTTGCTTTTAGGGATTTGATATCAATTCCCCACAGAATAAATCAGTTTAGGATTTAACTTATTTGAATTTGTCTGTTTTTGCATGCAAAGTGTTATTACAGTCATCTAGATGCTTCTGTAAGTTGTGTTTCCACTACTTTCAACAACAAACTGAAAGAATCCCCCCCCCCCCCCCCTTATTACATTTCAGAAGAAATACCTGATCCAGGGAGTAGCCTGGAGAAGAAATTAGCCAGGAGTTTATTGGCTCAAATAGAAAAGCAGCAGATTGAAAAAGGGTGAGATGATTGAACTCTCCTTTATTCCGTGGTGTGTCCTTTGTGCCAGGCTGCACAGTCACTTTGATGCTATCTCTGTCATTCGAGCCGCACACTGTGCCTTCCATGCCTAACACAAAGGAATATGATGCACTACCAGAGGCCTTGAATGGGCTCTCCATCTATTTTCTGAAAGAGTGGGACTCTCCTTTGATTCACCTCATCTGTTAAAGCATTGAGTGTTACTCATTATCAAAGTACATCATCACAGTAAAAGCCTCTGTAATGTGTTTCAGAATAACAACTGACTGAGTAAATTCTAGTTACTACATATAACCTAGCTTTAGGGAAATCAGGATATAATAAAACTAATTCTTTTCCCAATAAAAACAGGTTGCTTGTGGATGAATTTCCCTATACACTGTTTACCACGCCAAATAAAAAGCATTGTTTTTTTGCATAATATAACCTTCAAAGTAGTTTCTGAAAAAGTGAGTGCACTACAATCAAGCACACCTAATAGGTAGAAAAGGTCGACTGTCAGATCCTCCCTTACAAAGAAACTGAGTGATAATGGGAGGAATGGTTGTACCTTGCTTACAGAAGAGGATGGAAGAGGCAGGGAGAAATGGGAGGAGGAGATGGAGGAGGATGAATAACATCTTTCAAGGCTGCCATTACCGGAGTAATTCACAGACTAAGGCGCAAAAAGAGACCTTTGAGTGGGTGGCTTGATAATTGAGGTCTGATCAGAACCTCCATTAGCACAGAAATAAGCTGCAAATGGAGCAAGGGAGCTGCATGAAGAGAGGAGCAGGGCAAACTGTGCTGAAGGAACACAGCGCTCCAATCTCAATGAGACCCACTTCACAACACTTCTGCCTGTACTGAACATGTCCAAGGGCTAATGGACAAAATAACATAAACACTTGTTTCTGAAATAACGTCATCACAGTTACAAACTATAGGCTGAATTCCAATTAGCAGGATGTATCACATGATTCAGGAGGAACACATAGAGTATTAACAGCATTTATCAGTTAGGAAGTAGGTCTTCCAATCAACACTTGATTGTGAGTTTTCACAGCAACAATTGTCAGCCTACTACAGAGACACCAAATCATCAGCAATCAACTTGCAGGCATTAAAAACGCTTCGCAATAATTGAATATGACAAATGGAGTAGCGTAGAAAATCATGAGAACAGACAATCTGTGTGGACAAAGAGGAACAGCAATCACAAGATGAATCGAACCAACAGAAATGATATGTGGGGGTTAAAAATATTGTTAACTGGCATGTGATATTTAGTCTGACTCACTTTTTAATAGAGTTTGAAACAGTGAGTACTTTGTATGGAGCAGGAATTGCCACATTATTGTGAAGTGTAGAGAAGCATAGTGACATGGCAGCACTAAACTGAGATGAGCATGAAGGAGGGAATGAAGGATATGAAATTTGAGCATGATTGAACACGAGAGTCAGTCAGTCAATGTGACTATGCATACAGTCTTCAAGCAAGGTCCATGTGAAAGAGTCTGACAGCATCTTTTTTGTGCATTCAGTATACTTGTACTAAAGATTTATATACACAGACAGGCTCCTCGTTTTTACAGCTGTAGCTGTTGCTGACAACCTTATTAATGTAATTATTGGGCACCAATAATAATGCAGATGAATGACAAATCAATTTTAAGCACTGATTCTATGATGCCACACAAATAGTTTTTCAACATTGTTAAAAAGAACTAAATAAAATTAAATATTCAATCAGACTTCTGGAATGCAGGAACACATACAGTTTAAAGTAAGATGCTTACACTGACTACATTTATAAAAGTTAAGCGCTGGGTATGCAAATCACATAATATTTTGTTGTTAAGTTGTACAGAGATAGGCTGCTAGTGCCTAAATATATTGGGGTAAGACCACAATATTCCCCTATTTAGCATTCATAAGGGGTATATAAACAGTTAATAAATGGTTTATAACCAACTATAATTTTTGTTAGCAGTTGTAAGCAGATTTAAGTGTTTATTAATGTATTTGTCCACAACTATGATTAAAACTCCTGTGGGCATCCATAAGTGGAGGCTGGTATATAAACATATAAAATAATGGATGTCAATATGGTAAAAACACAGTTGTAATAATATAAAATATGTCTCCATGGGAGATTAGTTATGATTGTTGACAAATATTATACATTATTAAACACTTCAAAATGTCTTTATATCTGCATATAACTATATAAAAGTGTGTTATAAACCATTTATTAAGTGCTTAACCAATGCTTATAAATGTTTAATAGGGGGATTTTAAAGTAAAGTGTTACCTGAGTTAGATTGTGTATCTGTGAAGGGAAAGACAACAACAAATAGAGTGCAATCAACAAATTGAACAAGTTATGTCTTCTTGTGTGTTATGCAGTATGGGGCACCCATACTATATATTAATTCATAATCCCTACTGTGCAATTCCTTAACAAAATCCATAGGATTCTAGGTCAATCCTCCTCAAATGAATTTCATTTCATGGCTTAAGTCAAGCAGTGATTAAGTATTAGAGAATTCCACGGGAATACCAGTGCATTGTACAGTAAGAGAAGTAGCCCCTCTAAACCTCCAAGGTAATGAATGAAGAATAAGATAGCAATTCCCACTCCGCGCTCTGAGGATTAAGAACATGAGGACAGCAGAGGGAAGAAGAGACAGTGATTCTGATGGATACTCCTGTCGGGGAGAGAAGCACTACTCCCAATGTTCCTCCTGCTGATTGATCTGAATGACTGGGAGAGGACAGGGTGGAGGAGTGGAACAAAAGGCACTATCTGTGCTGGGTGGGGTCTTATCACCCCCTTGGCTGTCTAGCCGACAGAACCCTGGTTTATTTCGTATCAAGGAAGTCAATAACAGGGTGGGACTAGGTAGTGAAAAAGAATAGCTACTCCTCAGATGTCCCACCACTGGTCAAACACAGCTCTGCATTTCGATATTTGTCACAGCATCACATCATTTTTCTACTATAGCATGTATCTAATTCATTTATGGCAACAGAACAAAGGATTGATACTTTCTAATATACTCTGTAATAGTAAGGAAGCAACTCCCCTGAATTATGTCACCTAATGTAAATGCATTTTTCTATGAAAACTCCGGGGACATTTAACCTGATGAATAGAAATCTGTATGCATGAATTTCTGCATAATGGGATCCCTCACCTTCACTGAAATGCAATTATCCTGTCATCTATGTGGTAAATATCTGAGACTATCTACATCTTTATTTTTCACATGTAAAACACACACAGTACAGATACAAACATGACTTAAATCAGGACACATGTTTAGCATAATGCATCATTATTGTGTGTGGTGTAGGTTTTTGTATGCTCTTGTGTTTAAACATAATAAAGTACATTATCAAAACATGTTCGGATAATTGGACCTTAGAATAGAATCAAACTGCTTACTGATGTGTACAGATGGCCCTCCCCATTCATGGCGATGTATAATCCTGTCTTCACAGACTGAATGGCGACAACTCTGAGGCCCACGGGAATAAGGTTGAACAAAGCTGAAAAACACACAGGTGAACAGGCAAACATGCACTTACATAAAAATATCACCAAACACCGTTGCTATAGACAGACCTAACCATTCTGTGAACATTAAATACAGTGAAAAAATAAAACATTATGGTATAATTCATCATCCAAATGCAAGCTGCCTATCATTAATGCTTCACAAAGCATAGATAATATAGTTGCTGTAAATGGCTGTTGCATTTAGGTAATCTCTGAAGATGGATTGCTGCATGGCTGGTGAACGTGACAAGCCTAGCATAGCCTCGGCCACCCAGAGCTACCTAAGAAACAGCTGTAATTGGGGCCACCAATGGTGCGTGGTAGATTTAATAGCCCTTTTGTTGTTGTAGCAGACTCTTTGGGCCTGGTAGGTAATGGCTATTGTTTGTGCTGGTGAAAAACAACAGAACTGGCCTGGCTGTGACATTAAAGGGTAATTTATGGTAGGTTGCTTTTGATAAGTGTCGCTGGACACTTTCCTTTCATGTCGCGCACCTGGAGAATTGTGATATGTCGCAGACACCATCATATTTTGTCAAACGTGATTGGGTAGTTTTACTAATGTTTCCATGGAGATTGTAGTTTTCACTGAACTTCCTCATTGATATTAGATAACTTGTAACATCCTTGTTTGATTAGTTTAACCTTTTGCCAATGCATACGTTGAAAAAGTTGCACTACTCTTTAATTTCTTTCATGCAACACTTATCAAGTGTTGCGCGACCTACCATAAATAAGCTTTAAATGAGACTTAAAGGCACAACATAATGACCTCTGCTGACCCCGTAAGTAATTGGTATTGGCATATTTGGAGCCTGGGGAAGGCTAGAACACTGACGCGTGACCACTAGCTTTTGGTGACTTCTGGAAATTTTTTAAAAAGTTTAATATGCAGCAGTGCATTTGATTTTGATTTTAGAGTTTTAACGATACAAAATATCCCTTGTCCACACAATCCGTATTGCCCACTGTTTCACTAAGTCCTTTCAGCCTATCTGATGTGACATGTGCCACATCACTTCATGCTGACAGGGGCAAGTGACACAATGTAGAGTGTCAGGCTAGCATTAACATCAAGTATTAGAATCAAATTAACCACCTAGCCTAAAGCGCTATAGAGGAGAAGTGCCAGAATGAGCTAATAATACCTTTTCTCCCCATTAAACCTACTGTTTCCTGGTCCACTTTCCCTCTTGGAGAGAAGGACAAATCTGTGTGATCCTATACTGTAGCTGCCATTTACAATGACATTTCTGCTTCAAAGGCTATAAAAAACAAGGGAAGCAGTAGCGGGACCAGAGGGGTGGCATGGGCCTGTCAGAAATCTGATTAGGCACCCCCTGCCAGATTCAGAGGGGTGTAGGCAATTACAGACAATTGAATGCTTGATCCCTACAGTGAGGGGATCTGGTGGCTCTGTTAGGCTTTGGGGGGCATTTTGCTGGCATGGTTTGGGTCCACTTGTCCCCTTAGAGGGAATGGTCACTACAAATCAATACAAAGTTGTTCTGAGTGATCACCTTGATCCTATGATGAAACATTTCTATCCTGATGAGAGTGGTCTCTTGCAAGATGACAATGCCCCAATTCATAAGGGTCACTGAATGGTTTGATGAGTATGAAAATTATGTGAATCATATGCTATGACCTTCATAGTCACCAGATCTCAACCCAGCTGAACACCTATGGGAGATTTGGGACTGGCATGTTAGACAGTGCTCTCCACCACCATCAACAAAACACCAAATGAGGGGATATCTTTTGGAAGAATGGGGTTCATCCCTCAAGAAGAGTTCAGATGCCAAGATGCATTACTAAGACACTGGCTTCTGACGCTGGTTTTTCCTTTAATTTGTCACCCATCTGTAGCTTGTGAGTATAAATAGAGAACATATAGAACAGGTGAGCATGAGAAAAGCATGAGAATTGACTGAAATTTAAGCTGATATGAATTATTATCAATATAAATAAAATAAATAATAATTACTGATATAATAAATACTAATTTATCATTTAAATTTTATATAAGAGTTTTGCCTCTTATGTTTTACTATAAAATTAATGTATGTGGTAGATTGAAATGATTTCTAATGCTGTTAAGTCAGTCTATGATTAAAGGCTGGATAATGATATGTGCACTTCATCCACAGTCTCCAATTTGAGAGAGGTGCAGTGCGCTATTTACTCACGGATCGCACAGCACCAGTAACTTCATAAATTATTTAAACCCTCCGACACAACATCAGGATATAACAGTCATTTACCGCCATCGCTTTTCTAAATCCAGCAAGAATCCTGTGGTCCACCAAAGCTGTCAGGACATTTTTAATTTAAGTTTAATTTATCACACTTACTTAGGTAAATAATAAAGGCAAGTGACAATAATAATGGATACACATTTATTTATACTATAAGTTATAGTTGTTGTCTCATTACCCAGTTTTCTGTCATGATGCACAAACAAAAGTGTTTCCTGAAACCTAAATTTAGCTAAAAACTGACATCATCTGCCATTGACAGCTTATTAGGGATTCTGCATATTTATATTTTGTACAAAACCAATTAAATTGTTTGCATTTAATGCATGCAAGGACACTTTTAATCTAAAACCTTGTTAAAATGTTGTACATTCATTAACAGCTGTAGAAAAGAGAAACTAACCCCTGAGCAAACACAGAGTGGCTGGTTTCTCATTTCTGCAGCTCTCAGTCATCTTAATCACTAGAAATGAAACAAAAATGAAAACAAAATTTAGTAAAACATTTTTGCTTTGAGTTACAAATGGTACTTACCTATTGATATTATTTGGCATTTCTTACACCAAATAAACAATTTATCTATTAATAATTTACAATAATAATAAAAATAATTTAATTATTATTAATAATTATTATTATCATTATTATTAAGAGCAGGACATTATATTTGAGTGACTCGTTTCAAATGTGCTCCCCATTTTTGAGGATGTGCCCCCATCTGGCTTCCCCCATTCAAGTTTTTCTAGACCTACCCCTGCGATGCATGACTGGTGAGTTGCTGGTTCAATTCCTGCACCTGAAAGATAAATCTAAACCTGAAAGTGAGCCAGGATCTCACTCCCGATCTCTCTGTGTAAGTGAATTGTGAATGTAAAGCAGTGTGTACGTGGAAACACCCTTGTGCTCAAGTAATCTATTCAATTTAGGTTTTAAGTAATGAAATCTTGATAGTACTACCGGTTGTGTTATATTTCATGGTGTCTTCTGTTCGCAAGTCTTCAAATGTTTCTTGACACCAAAAGTGTGTTTGATCTAGGAGGCCGACAGACACAGTCAAGGTACTCACAGGAATTACTGCTGTCATCCTTGGTCCCATCAAGAGAGCCATCGGGATTCATTTGCAAGTAGTATCCCTGCCTGCAATATAACCTGGTCACTATACCCTTGAGCTGGGGATCTGCAGGAGAGAAAAAGGGAGAAACAACAGCAGGAGACAAAGATTAGAAAAAATTATGCCACAAAAAACCATTACAGAGTAGCAGGTACAGACATGTTGAGACAAAAGCTTGTTACAAGGACAAGGACATTCAACAAATTAGACATTTGCTTTACTGTAGCAAGAATATTCAAATATGTTGTTTTCTAACCCGCAAAACACCATGAAACACTGTGCAGAACTATTTTACAATACTTTGTGACTCCTGTGTGTTTTCACAGGCAAATCCCACATCCAACTTTCTGGGCACATAAGCCCTGCCCTGCATAGAGATAGGCCATCCAATTATAGGCAGCAGAATTAATCTGTGGTCGCCTGACTCCCATAATGAACCCAACAGCACCCTCTCTGGGTCCTCAGTGTGTAGGATGTGAGAGCTTCTGTGCTCCATCCCTTCTAGCTGACCCAACAGGGGAATTAGCTGCATATCCACTGTAAATAAATCACCGATGCGGTTCAATTACCCAGCAGCACTGCAGCTCAAACAGTCATGTTGCAATTTCGTTGGCATTTTGGGGATTTGTAATAATGTGAAGAAAAGTGAAAAATGTTGAAAATAAAGGGATGGAAAAATGAAAAGGATACATTTTAATAAACCTGCATGTGGGTGCACATTGGCAGTCTCTGGAAAAATATTGCTTGTGCTCGATTTCTTCATCTGGGTGTGTGCTCGAGTGTGTGTGTGTGTGCACAGACCACTAGGGTCATATACCATCAAAATTAGTCTTATCGTAGAGACAGCCATCACACCAGATTTCATTCTAAGAAAGCCCAGGGGAAGTGAACAATCAACTTCACCTGAGCCTAAGCCATGCTCCTTGCAAGTCTCTATGTGTGTGTGTATGGTGGGTGTAGTGGGGTGGGAGTGTAAAAGAGAGGGAGAAAAAAAACAGAGAGAGAAAAAGAGAGAGCATGGCCACAGAGGACAATGCAAGAGGTCTTGCTGAGGGCAGAGAAAAGGCTTTGTTTTTCTGTCGGTGTACAGCTCAAGGCAGTCTCTTCTGAAATGGTTCTGTCAGGTGATGGCATTAGGAAGCTCTGAGACCTTTCTCTGCTGCCTGAAAAGAGGAGAAAATTCCTCTTTGCTAGTCTATCTCAACTATAACGTTATGGCGGCATTCAGCAGAGCCGCTCACCAAAACAATGAAAAAGGTGGCTACAGCAGAGTGCCTCCGCTAAGCTTTGAGCTGGCTGACAGGACAGTGAAGGTATCGCTCCGGTTAACAATATCGTTCAGCCCAGTCAAAACTGTTGCAGCCATTCAGAGAGAGACAGATGTTACTGTGCACACATCATGCTTTCTCTGTTTGCTGAGTTTAATATATGATAGACTTATATTATTTAACTATCATCCCTTTATTGTCCTGACTCTGTTACCACCATATCTCAATTATCTGTAGGTCATTTAATCAATTAACTGATTAAATGTGACATCTTGTTTTGTCTTTCTAGCAGTGCATGACTCAAATATGTTGATTTTACAATGATATAAAAGAGAGAAAAGCTGCAAATACTCACATTGGAGAAGTTTGAACCAACAAATGTTTGGTATTTTTGCTTGATAAATGACTTCCACTAAATTATTAATTTTCTTCTGATCAACTAACAGATTGATTCTTAATTCATCAGAAACACAATCCATGTTGCATCACAGAGACCCAAACCAAGAAGAATCAGAGTGGGGAAAAAAGATTTAAATGCACTACTGATTTTATTTTATTGCAGTCTTCTTTCTTTCTTTCTTTCATCTATTTCATCTATATTATAACAAAAGACATTGGTTGAAGTACACATAAAGCACCCAGATATCAGATCCCACACAACCTCAAGACCACACCCATATAAGCCAACAATCTAATGACGGGGGAGATGGATGAGGAAACACAGGGAAACACACTCACATAGATAGACCCACACCCATAAGTTCAAACACGAGGATTACACACTTATTTCCACATGGATTTTTTTTGTCATTGATATGCACAATTCCCATGAGCAAACACTTTTGTGTGGACAAAGTGTGCACGAAGTTAGCTAACCTGCGATCAATTAATGACTTTGATCAACAGCATTTAAACAATGTGCGGGAGTCAGATTGATTTTAAAGACAGATCAGTGCAATCTGTAATAATTAAAGCTGCATAAATGGTTTGCCGGTGAATATTCCCTCTGTGTGCATGTATGTGTGAGTCTGTGTGTGTATGGAGGTGAACTTGGCTCCTCTATCATGCTATAAATCATGTGATGTTGGCTGTGTTCCCTGGGGAGAGTCGGTCAGTATGTCTCAAGCACACACACGCACACACATAGATTTCCGATCCAGTTTCAAGCTTCAGTATTTCTGAGCTACAACCAGAATGAGCAGATATCTGAACCATTTTAGCTAATTTATCAAAATGGAATGAAACTGGATGAGAAAGACATGAAGCAACGGCAAAGCAAAGTCTCAATGATACATGGTAGTTGAGGTATTATCATGTTCCAGGATGTGTGAATGAATATTACGACTAGAATTGTCTGTCTTGTCTTTGAATACCAGCTGCATTTGACAGTTTAACATCAGACATTCATGTATTCTAGTGCATTCATTAGAGCGACATAATATGTTTTCTAAATCTTACAAAGCTGACAATCCATGTTGAAGGTCAAACCTAAAACTGGTCAATAGATGAAATGCTTTATGTTTTAGAGATACATTCCCTTGAAAAGGGGTTTGTGTCCTCTTTATAAGACTATGAGGCTGTTTAAAAAGTCCGAATGAAAATGAGAGAAGGAGAATTGTAATTATAAAACTATGCAAAAGGAAATAGGAGAAAATAAAAGTGTTGAATGCAAAGATGTGGAGAAAAGACTCGAGTGGTTTTAGAATAACTGTTTTCAAGCTTGATACAAATACTCTTTAAAATCTAAGACTGCTTTGAAAACGTCTCTGTGGAATTTCTTTAAGTTGAGAGGGTCCTTGACTCATTCGCCTTCTTTCTTCTGTCTTTCTTTCTCTTTTCTCTTTCTTTCGTTCTCCTTGTCTGCGTTAATGTTCTCCCCCTATAACACAGCTAAATAGTGAAAAATATATATATATATTTTTAAATCACAGATGGAGTATTCAACCTCCACTGAAGTTGGACTTTCCCAGTCGCACTGGTTATTAGTTTTTACAACAGAAGCTTAGTGTGTCTCTACATGCCACTTCTTTGTTTCTAGGGAAACAGAGTGGTGGTTTGGCAGCAGCAGGGGGTTTCCTTGGAAAACAACAAGCATCAGAACCGTAAGATCTCAAATTGTGTTGTTCTGCGACACAAGTCCTCTCTGCATGTTGCTGAACTGTCACAAAAGGTTGTGATTTGGGTTTTTTTTTTCAAAAGTAGCCTTCCTATAGCTCCCTCTTTCCCTTCCTATCTTATTTTCTGTTGTGTCGTCTGTGTGTGTGCATAGACACATGTTCAGCTCTGTGCAAAGCAAACAGAGCAATGAGTATAGGACGTGCACACATACACACACACACACACACACGCACACGCACACACAGGCACAGCTGCAGTAGCAGTTGTAAACTGCTGTCAGCCCTACCCTGCCTGACCCACTTTGGATGTTTCTGGAATAGGAGAAGGGCTTTTCCAGCCTGTGAAGGAAAAACCCCACCAATGTTGTTTTTGTTGTCATGGAAAAGTAGATAAAGCAAGGTAAACTATGGTACTACCAGCCCTTTCCCACTTTCCCCATTTCTTTTATATCAACAACATCTGCAACATCTCAACAATAACTCATCTGATACAGACAGCTCTGAAAGCTGACTGATGAGGCACTGCTGTGTGCTGTCAACATACCCTCAAATAAACAGCCACCGCACAGGGAAGCATTCATCTCAAATGGATTTCTAGATCATGTAAGCTAATCTAACGGTCTGATCTATGTAACATGATCTAATGATCTATGGATCTAATCTAGAGAGATAATTAGAGCCAGAGCAGTGAGATTACGGGCGAGCCCCAGCTGGATGTGCCCCCAGCTCACTTACTGGGTTTGAGTGTAATAGGATTTACAACTCAAATCTAAATCCCTTTAAAAAAAAAAAAAAAATCAGTGTCATCACTGGCTCTGCATCTGCTACAAAAATTATTTGAAATTACGGTTGATACGGCAGAGAAAACAGAAACAAGTGTCCCCAGTGTATTCTCTGAAGTGCTGGAGGAGGACAGGAAATCACATCTGTGCATTGAAATGAACTCAACAGACAACACTTGATTTTTTTAAAAGTTGTGTTCATTATCTACAGGTCTTTAGTTACTCTATTTTTATTAAAAGCCTGTTATAATAATAACATTTCAAACACAAAGTGGACCAGAATGAAGATGAGGATCATTAGTTTTGATTGTTGATAGTTATGATAAGATTTTCTTTGAATTTGACCAGAATGCTCTGGCTCAAAAACATAATTTATATCAGCGCCAATCAATACAACCCATAAGGGCTAATCTAGTGTCTCACTCAGAAGATCAATAATCAAAGCCAAAGGGAATACGGGTGTTGGAGTACATTTCATACACCTACACTCCCTCATTCTGGCAGATCTCAGTGGGAATCTGAATGTGACTTAAATGCATAATCATACTCTGGTTAGAAAGCTGCTCTATTCTCTGCAGGCTCAACTGTCGCCCAATAATGACAACGCTGCATGTCTACCTGTGTTGTCACAACACATATAATCGGTAGTGCGTTTGGTCTTATTCACTTACAAAGAAAAAAATGTCCTTCTGAGGGTTCAATATCAAATTAAGCACACCAAACAAGCCGTTAGTCTTTCTAAGCTGTGTGCTCTCGTGATAATACAAAAAGAAGGGAGAGAAGAAGAGGTGTGGAAGGGTGAGGAGAGAAACAGCGTTATGTGCAGTATTTTCAAAGCAGCTCCCTGACAGCAGAGTCTGATATCACTTGTTAAAGATTTTCCTAATTCACATGTGAGGGTGAAATTAATGAAGTATATTCCCATTAGGCCTTTAATCACAAATAACACAAAATGAAAGCAAAAGAAAACAAAGTGTTTGCCCTGCGTTCCGATCAGAGCTTCAAAAGATGAGGACAAAAATACCTGTTTAAAAGCAGGATTTCTCTTATTCTGTTTCAATTTTCGTGGGAGTTCTTCTCATCCACCTGGCAGTGGGGTCATGCTTTCTGAGGCCTCCCGACACAGTTCAGCAACACTTGTGCTTTAACTGTTATTGTGGATTATCATCATTTTTTTTGATGCATAGAGAGAGAAGTTGCTCTATAAAATGGCCACTCCAGGTGTGATGTTGTCAAGTCATTTCAGGGTTGCCAGTGCAGGTTGACTTGGCATCCACATTTCTGACTCCTATGTTTATTTGTGCCATACTAAAACCTACACCACACACCCCCCCCAAAAAAAGCCAGTTTACAGAACCTTGTATGGTTTTTCCTTTTGGCGTTGCCAGACATTAATTCCCTGACCAAATGACAGCATCATCTGTCCACACCCCTGATCTGTGGGAGCTTCTGGACACAACTGAGGTTTTCAAATAAAAAGATAGATGCGCCACAAGCTAATTCAGAGGTGACAGAGGAAGACAGACAATTACAGACAACAAATATTCAGACACCCACACATACACACATGCACACGGCGGGCAGAAGCAGACACACGCACACACACACTCAGGCCTGGAAGATAGCCGATTATAACCTGCCATTTTGATACACTCTGACCCATGTCTAGATGTGTCCTCTATGTGCTATTATGTAGATCCTGTTATATCAAAACCAGTTTAATCCATGTAATCACTAAAGGCTGGTGAAGGGAGTGTTGTTTAATTCCAATGTTATTAAAACCGCATACAAGGAACAAGAGAGAGACTCAGTTATCAAAATGGCTCTCAATGTGAACCAGATGAAAGACTTGACATTGCTTCTAGTTGCATTGTTAATGTGAATTGACCATAAAATTATGAATGCACATGGCTGTTTAGTAAGTTAGAGTTATATGTCTGATGCAACAGGTTTGATACCTGATGATTCCAAGAGGAACGTACAGGCACCTTCCATCATTCACTAAGAAGGGGAAATAATTGGAGTAATTTATTTCCTAAATGAATTATCTCTAATTCATTTTTGTAAGAAAAATTATCCTCACAATTGGCACCGAGTCTAACTGTGAAATAATTGTTGACAGTGCTCTTTAACAATCCCAAGTTGCCACATTAGAGCAAAAAACGTCCATGACATTTTCATAAGTGGAACGAATATCAGCTGGAGGCCACTGGCCCACGAATTCGTAAAAAATTATGCGAGAAAAGATTATGTTTGAGAGGCCTAACCTCCATTCCGTGGGAGATATTGACCTTTTTGCATGCATATAAATGAATTTCATTGCCTGCTCTTGTGGTGTGCTTATGTACTAAGCAGTTCAGCGAATCGTGTATGAGCTTCATAACGATCGGGGGCCCTTTCCAGATCGCCGAGGTGACAGCTGGGTAAACCTGTCTGAACCATTCAGTACAACTCGTCAGGAGCCTGTCAGCTACCTGGAACTGCATGTAAATCAGAAGCAGTTTTCTTGTTTTCAACCCAAACTCTCAGACCTCTGACTTACCTGTCAATATAGACATACTAGAATGTTTTCTCCCCTTTATTTTAACTTTTTACGCACGCAGGTGCAATTTGGCACGTTATCTATTAAGTAGCCTGTGCTATTAATTTCATCATTATTTTGTATGCTTTAAGCACATGTAATTATGAGTTACAGGCCTAATTAGAGTTATCAACCAGTGGTTGTTATGCACATGTTAACACTGAATGCACACCGCCAACAAAGCAGGCACCTTGCACACTAAAGTTCCCACACCTTGTCTCCGTAGTCTCCGCTTCCTGAGGCCGAAGATGCGCACTTTAGAGAAGATGTCGACCAGGTTCCCATTGCAGAGCCCCTTATTCTTGTTGGGGCTCTTTCTCCGTCGGTTAGTCGAGGGCCGGTCTAAATGCTGCTCCCGTGCCTGCCTCTTCTGTCTGATCAACCCACTTGCGATAGCAGCAGCCATGGCTCAAATTGTCACAACTGCTCAGGTCCAGTCTGCACACGGAGCACAGACTACACAAACAGCCGCCTCTCAGAGCTCGCAGCCCGGGTCACAGTCCCATGGTGGCGGCTAAGTGGTCCGTTCCGTGATGTCAAATGTCAATTTTAATTTTTTTAAGAGCTGGTTTCCCTTTTTTTGTCCAAACACTACATGGTAATTGCGATATTAAAACAGCTGTCTGTGTCATCACCCGCAAAATTGTTGGACATGATGGAGAAAAAAAAAGAGATCAGTTCATGCGTAATTCCATACATGCATCAATAACCATAGTCTTGATGAAGAGCTATACCAAAACTCACGCGGACCGAGCTTTCAGAGGATTATTCATACCTGCACATTGTTTTTTTTCTTCATTGTCTGAAACATGTTAAGTGGAATCGCCTCCTTAAATGTCCAATACCGGCGGCAGCGTCCTCACAGCATATTCGTGCACTCTTTCCTGCTTTCACCCTCCGTTTTCTCCTCCTTGTGTCAGACGAGGTTGCTCTGATCAGAAGTCGCTGTGGGGACGCCTGTGCATGTGCATGTGTGCCGCCAGCAATCAGACGCCTCCTACGAAGATCACCACCCGAGTGAAGAAACAGCAGCCCGGGCGAAACGAACTCCAAGTTTGCAAGAGGCAATCCGCGACAGGGATGACTGCGATGACTGATCAACAGTCGCACATTAGGAGATGCAAAGAAATACGCAACCGTAGTGGGATGTAGTTATAAATGAACACAGCAGGCTAAATGAATGTAAACTTATATTCCAACTACCTGACGATTTGCCGGATAACGTTTTGAAAACAGATTTTCTTCACTCTGTATTCCGTTCGGCAGTTCTTTGTATAAACACACAGAACCACAATCACAACACAGGCGGTTGGGCGCGATAGGAGCCAGGGAGAAAAAAACATAACCAAAGATGATCTGAGTCCTGTGGAGATGACGTCTGCATTGTGTGACAAGCTGCATACAAATATATCAACTTAAACCCCCCGGTGATCAGCAAACTGTTCGACCCAGTGGATTTTCCAATAGCGCCCACGGCGTGGGAGATGCATGTATGAAGACCGGCGCGTAATGGGAATAAGGAAAGTATACCGGCACTGGTATACTGCACATTTATTTTCCCACGCTCACAGGAAAAAAAAAACCCGATAGGCAGTGGTAGTCACTCGCCTCTGTCTATGTACCCCAGATCAACAAATCCTCCCCATCAACAAGTCCTAACCACTCGTTAGTACACGCCTGAGTGAAGAGGATGCCCTCCCCCCACTCCCTCCCTCTCGAACAACAAGCCGCTGCTTTAAGGAGAATGAGCAAGCTGCTCTGAATGCTGCCTTTAGATGGTATGATTTCATTCTTGAAACACTACATTTGCAATAAAAATTTAGACAGAAGCTATGAAACACATTTTTTCTGTTGTTAATGCTAAAGGACTTGATTAAGCTGAACTTGAGCCCCACTGTTCTAGTCAAATCTTCATATTTTGAATAGAAATACTTACAGCTTATAATAACTTCATGCTCCACCTCACCAGAGGGGGAAATACTAGTCTCAGCTCATGCTGTGTGATAAAGGGGCAAATTCATATTGTTTTAATTGCAAACCCTTCAGGCTGCGCGCTCCATTTACTCTATATTATGTGGTTTCAGCACCACGGACAGCGACACTATTTCAGCACCGAACAGTGATGGGTGGATGAGGGTGAGGGGGGGGGGGGACGTTTCCTTCAGTCAGACATCCTTTACTTGCATGTCCACCACATACTGCAGGATGGCTCATGTGAATCACAAGCAACTGGGCATTTATTCTCCAAACCAATTGCTCCACTCCACCCAACATATGTCTGTTTAGATTCAGAATCGGACGTGTCGGTTCCACACGATAAGACCCCCATGTAAGACAACACGTTTGATCCTTGTTTCTAAATGAGTATCATCTAAGTCTCAATCACAGGCATAGAAATTAAAACTCAAGAGAGCCATCTGCTGTTTGTGGCTGTAATTAAACCTGTGGGCTCATAGGGGACTGGAGCGGTGCACTGCATCGCCCTGGTGTGCTTTCGCTCTCCGCACGCCAGACGCACCTGTTGATTTCCAGCTGTACGGATATATGAATATAGGATGGCTTGAAATGACAGATGCACAACTGCATCAGGGCTATTCTTATTCCTCCATCCCCATTACAGAGGAGGGAGTGTGGGGGAATAGATAAAAAAAAACAGCAGGACAGAGTGATAGCGGCGTCCCTGCATGGCGACTAAAAAAACAAACACTGCTTATAGAATTAAAATGCATACAGACCACCTGATAGATGGTTTATCAAATGTACATGTAGGAGTATTTCCCATTCTCCTCATATAATATAATGCTTCAGTCTGTGTGATGATGATTAGGCGCATTTTTTTTGTACTGATCTCATTCTACTCACTCGAGCTGAAGGGGTGCATACAGAGTTTATGTCCCGTGGCTGTTCACCAGCCTCCCGCTCCGCAGTGCTGTAGGAGGCACTGCAGTTAACGCTCCAACCAGCAGCGGACACTGTCAGCCCAACAATGGTCCCTCACCCACGGCAGTTCTTAAAAGGAGAGGGCTTCTTTGCTGCTCACATACTGTAGATAATCGATCTTCTTCAATTATAATCATCCAGAATTAGGGGAACTTGCATTGCTTGAATACAGTCACAGCTAAATAGTAAAATAAAGGAGTGCTCTAAAATGCTGGAATTATTATGATGCATGTCTTATGCAGCTGGATAATATTAGATTTGATTACTTTCTACAAAGTTATTTGTATTAACATGAAGAGGATGATAATATACTAAACTAAAAACACCTTTGAATAAGAATTTGTTAGAACAAGTTAGTTAAAAAAAAAATGTAGAAAAATGGCAAAAAAAAGTATGAAGGTATGTACTACAAAATGTATATTTTTCTAAAATAACTTTACAACCGGCCCAAAGAAAACAAATGTTTTCAAATTGTATGCAGCAGCATTATTATATATTCTTTGTTTTCAACAAAAGCATACATCAGTGTTGGTTTGTTTGCACAGGACAAGTGTCCCCATAAATTCTACAAATGTGGCATTCCAGCAAAGCACAAAATGCAGCGCTTTGGGCTGGATCCATGTTTGGGATAATACTGGAGAGAAGAGGAGGAGAGAAGCTTTGCGCAGTGGCTTTTACCTTCTCAGTCACACAGCACAAGGCTGAATGCATGGATGGTCAGACAAGCTTTCCACACATAGCACAGACATGGACTTATCTGCTGTATAGCATGCGCAAGCCTGGAGGAGCAAAAATAATCCATGAGAATGCAAACGAATACAATGCAGGGTGTCAGAAAGCACACCACGACCCTGTGAAATGCACATATCTACATTCATAAAGCAAAACAAGGGCGCACATACCTACATTTTTTTTCCTCCTATATGTGAACGTATGAGAGTCCATGGCAGTCCCATTCCAAAGCCCTCTAAGCCAAGACCTTTTCCTGTGACTTCTAATGTCCCATTTATACTACTCCTTCTAGGACCTAACATGGTTACGGTGAACTGACAGTCTGCCCCGGGCTGTTCACATTAATTTGTTCACGAACACTTTCAACACTTAGGCATTCTTTAAGTTGGGTCACGGAGAAAGACAGTTAGATGAACACATTTGGACACTTTGCCTGGGACTAAATATTGCCTTAGGGTGTAATTTGCAAGAAATTAGCCAGTTACAAAGAAGACACAGAGGTGAAACACAGGGCATATTAGCTTGTATTCCTCTATTATCAATAAAATGTTGACGCAATACCAGAGACCATAATACCAAACCCAACCTGGTATGGAAAACCATGGGGACCCAAATGCACTAAGATGCAGAATCTGATGCAGACTTGTGAAGTCACATCCTCATCAGGTCAGAACATTCTAATCAAATCTCCTCTGAGGAAATTACATTACTGTTATTTAGATGTCCTGCTGCCCAGGCACAACAAATGTCACCCAATGGAACTGGGATAAACAACCCATTTGATTATTGCTATTACTTTGCTTCAGGGCCATGTTCCTTTATCACCCATCCTGATAGGAAAAAACAGTCAGTGAGACTCAGCACTTCTCAGGCCCAGTGAAATAAAAGAAGCTTAACTTGCCAGGATCAAATTACATTGCATAATAAAAGACAGAAAGTTAATTTAATTTGAAATGAGTAATGATTTTGCTTAGCTAGGATTTATGTCATTTTCTTTTCTCCTTTGTCGCACTGTTCCTCCCCGTGCTTCAGTTGTTTAATCAATGAATATCATGAGTCCATCTACTGGAGTAATAAAAAGCTTAGAGAGCCCGCTTATGCATCATGAGTATTCTACAGTGTGTGCTTCTGGGTTGCATGACTGTGTATGTGCCTCATTTGTTTTGATGATTCTAATCATACGAGCTAATCAGAGAGCTAAGAGAGAGTTATGCACATCAAGAGCTAGAGACGGAGAATGAAAATGGAGAGCTTTTGTTAAGTGGTCACGAATTAGACTGCATGGCAAGACCCTGGAGGTGGGCCAGAAAGGTCAGGGGGGTTATTAAGATTCATGTTCTGAGGAACGTGAGCATACAGTACAAAACTATAATCATGATATAGTCCATTATATAGTGAGTTTGCCCTTTTAATAGTGTTGTTCAGCGTCTACTTATTACAGTCAAGTAAAGTCATTCTGTTTATAGATTACATTGAAAACAAAATATCTCAACAAATTTGTTTTACAGGGAAAAAAATACATTTTAAAAATTAAATAAATATGTGTAACAGACAAAATAAAAACAGTAATTAGTCATGTTAAAAACTGTCAGGACTCAAAATCAGTTCAAAAGATAGGTTTTAAACTCTCAACAAGTCATTACTAACTCATGCTGTGCAACCAAACATTGTTCAAAGCCACACGACTTTCTTTAAAATTCTTGTTAAGATCTGAAGATTTCCAAAAACACCAAATATGTCAGGCTGAACTTTGGAGGACAAGATGTCTTAAAAAAAAAAAAAGTAAAAAGAGTAGCATATTTCAATTTGATGGAATGATGCAGCTGTAAGAAACATGAAATTTTGGGTTTGAATATTTCCCCTCACTGGAACCATATACAGTAGCTTCAGTGAGCTGGAATAAAATGATTCACAGTATATTAAAATGCAGTCAAGCAGTGCAGAATAATATGGTTTTAACAACCTTAGAGGATGAGGCTGGTAAATTTTGAACTTCTCAAAGAGCTTTAGTTCAAATCAAATCAGGCTTTGGATACACACACACACACACACACACACAGTACTTGTAAGTAGGATTAATTCATTGTTGGTTTGAACATGAGATATGTTGACAATCAGAAAAATATGAAAAATCGCCAGACATGTCTTTTAAAGCTTCTTAAAGGGAAACAAAAGTGGAAAACTGGGATGTAAAAGTGTCAAATGATGTAGTCGGCAGCAATGGAAAAGGCTAAATCTTCTTTGGATTTTGACTGGGAACAGGAAAGTAACTGTTGGGGTTGTGAAAAGAGAGTAGAGGGTGAGGAGATTGGAGATGTACAGGGCTTCTGAAACAGTGTTTTCTCTTGTAATCATTGCCCCTCATTCGTGTGGGTTTCCTACAGCTGACTGATAACAGGTGAATGAACGAGCTTGCTAGAGTGATCAACTGAGAAGCAATCTTTAAATGTTGCTCTTTTGCCAGCGAGACTGCTAATGCAAAGCTGTCAATGAATAATATATTTGAAATGGTTTGAAAACAACCCTAGAGAGATTTGGTTCCAAGTGAGCAGCAGAGCTGATACATTAAGCCTCTGCTCACAGACCTTTAAATCGCTGGTCCATCATCTCATGCGGAGCGTCATAAAATCGTTTAAATGTACATCACATAATCGCCGCAAGGTGTATTAAATATGCCACCTGAGAATATGTATAGCCACATTACAATATGTCTCTCTGTTGTGAGCGTGATAGAGTGTTGCCCCTCCCCCAGGGATGAGATTAAAGCGGACCTGAGGTGTGGAGCCCTCCGACGGAGACATTAATGAAACACAGGGGCTTCAAACTGTGAGCTGCACTCACAAATAGCTTACTCCCAGATTACACACACAAAAAAACTTAGTTAACACTCATGTTGCTGAACTACACGTTAACAAAACGAGCTGCCATGCATGTAATGTCTGCCCCTGCAAGTGAAAAAAATAAGAGAAGCTGCGTAGGAAGACGGGCTCGTGGGGAGGAATGATTGGACATGATGTTAGGTGGGAGGTCTCATAACAGCTTCTTGACTGAATTGTGAGTTTTCATGGTGATAAGGTTAATGGAATAACCTAATTAGGTCTTCCTGGTAACTATAACTTTGAAAAGAAAGGTCAATTGTTTGAAAAAAAAATGGCTGGGGACTCTTTTGCGCATTTAAAGAATACCTGATTGCAGCAAGTGGAAGGAGAACGATTGGGTACAAGTGCCAGTGATTAAACACAGCCCCTCACCAGCAGTGATTGGTTGACTGCTGAATAACAGCAACAAAATCACAAACAACCCACTTTATGGTGCAGAATTTGAGATAAAGCAGCATATAACATAAGGATATTTAAGGACACTAATGTGAGCAAGCATACAAATAGATAGAGAGAGGGAGCGAGACAGGCTGAGGTACAACAACACTGTGTCGATTCACTGAGAAGTCAACATGCTGGTCACACACATCCTCTCGGTTCTGCTCTTTCTATCTATCTCTCTCTCTCTCTCTCACACACACACACACACACATACACACACACAAAGCCCCATCCTTTGATCCTATTTTAAGTCTGCAGCAGTGATGGAATGTGCCTTGTCAGCAGCACTGCAGAGTGAGGTTCCTTGGAGAAGCCCTGGGCAGTGTGGGAGAATATCAATTAGTCCAAACCCCTCTGGCAAGGCCTGCTTCCGGAGCTGAAGGCTGACACCGAGTGTGTACGGATGTATGAGCGCGCGTGAGTGTGTGTGAGTGAGTGTGCGCGCATTCTTTATTGCTTGTGTCTCGCTTGTAGGTACGCAAAGTGTGCACCCACTTGCAAACGGAGAGCGTAGGTGTTGACATTAATATTAATAATTTTTCTGATACATGTGAAGGGCCTGGGTATAGTTCAGTCGTGGAAAGCTTAACAGAATGGTAATGAGGGTGATGTCGGGTCAGGCTGAGCTTCGATTGTGAATTCAGATATGTGAAATGGAGAAAATCAGGTCTTTAAATGCTCCTGTGAATGTTAAATGTATCAGTTTGGTTGAGCCTGCAACACAAGTTTGCAAACACACAATTCAGTAAAGTTTAGATTGAGTTTAATAAAGAATGTCTGTTATTTTTTTCTCTTTCTCTCTTCAGGTACATACATAAATGGTGTAGCCACTGACCTTAAGGTGTGGACAGTGCCTTTTTTTTTTAAGCTGGCTCTCCTGTCAGGCTGCAGTCCACAGATGATACCTGATGTGCATGCAGGCGTAAGAAGCCCACAGTTCCATCATAATCCCTGGTTCTTGTCTGATAGAATTACCACTACTGACAGCTCCTACACACTTCTGTCAAATTGTCATGCACGCATAGTTGACAAACACATTTACACCAGCAGGTATTCTCAGGAACAAATCAGATAGCGTGAACAAGGAAGAGAGCTTTGGACAGCCCATATGAGGTAAACTGACTCACACACATTTTATTTGTAATGTAATCCCTCATCTCAATCCTGACACCTCATTTTGATACATAACTGAGCAAGAGTGTAAACCTTGAAAAGAAATGATCTTCATGTCTTCCTCATCTTGTTAATGTCATAAGTACATTTGGTGTGTGTAAATGAGTGTATGCTTGCTTTTTGTGTTTGTTTCTCAGTGGTGTATGACCATGTAGGTACTTTAAGCAAACAGAATGTGTGCACTTGCATGTGAATGCATAGACTGTATAGGTGTGTTCATTAATATTCATAATTTTCTGATGCACAGAAAGAGCCTGGGCATAGTTCAGAAGTTTAACTGAATGCTAATGAGGGTGATGTCAGTTCAGGTTAAGATACAACTGTGAATTCAACAATGTGCAAAAAATGCAACCACACAAGTTTAGGGGCAATCAGAGGTCAGAATGAGGAGTTAAAACAGCCAAATGTTGCAAAAAGCTGCAAACTTTAATTAAGATTGGTATTACCAGTATATATTTCACACTGTAGGGAGATAGTAATTTGATTTAATGTTAATTTAAAAAAGAATTCTTAATGGAGCATGAAAAATTGAACTGCATAAACAAACTAGTGTATAAATCATAAACTATGTGTGAGAGAACACGATGAATGTCTTCTTTCCAATGAAATGAATCCCAGCCATAACCGTAAAATTATTACACCTCCATGAAATATTATGACTGCTAAGTGTGTTTCACATTGCTCATGTTTTAATGTTTCCTTCCTAGAGGTCTATTAAGGTGCACTCATATGATATGCACCATAGATCTCCAATGAGACAATGTGTCAATGGGACCATAGCCACCTCTGATTGAGAACAGCAATAAAGTTTTCCCCAAGAGACAATGAAACACTAATGATGTCTGTAATGACCAAAGTTATGACACTAATTGTCATTAGCTGGAGCTGCACTGTGGCCACTTTGACCCTTTTAGTCGTGAAAATAAAGTCTGAAAACACAGAAGATACCCTTTCACTACAGTAAAAAAAAAATGTGTGTGTGTGTGTGAGTGTGAGGTAATTGAGGTGAGAGAGGGACAAGAAGTACAGTGATTAGTCTGAAGTGACAGGGTTAATACTTCAGTATGACAGCAATCATTAACCAGTAGACATTACACACACACTAAGACACCTATTAACACTGTCACAGATCAAATGTTACCACAGCTCCCAATACATTAAATACTTGACATGTACTCGAGCCACTCAGTCATATCAGAAGTGCACCACAGTGAGGTAATTGTTAGTCTGTAGTCCCTGGTGTAAAAACACAAGATTAAGTCCAACTGCATTCAAATTACACACAATGATGATTCAAGACAATTTGTGACTGTTTCAATTAGTTTCTCTATTAGGTTTTTTCTATTTAGCAGAAGTATAGGTTTGCTAGTAGTCAGTAGTATACATATATTCAGTGGTGGAAAGTAACATTTAAGTAAGTAAGTACATTTGCTCAAGTATTGTACCTTTGTACAATTTAAAGGTATTTTGCTTGAGTATTTCCATTTTGCTACTTTATACTTCCACTCCACTACATTTCAGATGGAAATATTGTACTTTCTACTCCACTAAATTTATTTGACAGTGTTACTTTTAAGATGAAGATTTGACACAATGGTTATGACACAAGCTATTAAAATACAACACATTGTGAAAGATGAAACAAGAGGTTTCCAACCTTTTTGGCTTTTGACGTCTTACAAAAAGCAGTGTGTAGTTGGGGTCACATTTCAAATGTCTATGAGTTATAAAAACTCCACCAAATAGTGATTTTTCCCTCTGAACTTCTCACATGTTTCGCTTCAATAAATGTTCAAATGATCCAATATTTCACCTAAAAACCAAGATTAAAGAAAAAGTCCAAAAACGGAAAACAGATTTGTGTATCAGAACTTTGTTTTTTCTTCTTTCCTCTCCCATTAATCATTTCACAACCCCTCAGATTTATCTGGTGACCCTTTGGAGTGGTCTGACCCCTACTTTGAGAATCAATGGACTAAACTAGCTAACTGTATATAAAGTAGTTGAAACTAGCTCCACCTCCAGCAACTACAACAGTAACATGCTGCTCTAACACTGATGCTTCAGTATTAATAATCTCATGATGTCATATAATAAATATATCAGTCAGAGGGATGACTTTAAGTTGTAATTGAGTATTTTTACATCGCTGTAATTGGTACTTTTACTTAAGTAAAATCTGAATACTTCTTCCACCACTGCATAGTTTGTCTTTTGCCTCTAAACAGGTAGAGCATGTATCTTGTCACTGTGCTGTAATCCATGCTTTTTTACAGCATATTGGTTACTTGAGTGTCAAACATGGTTAAGGTATAATACTTAATATCTTGTTTTTTATGCATAATATCTTTCATTTCTGTGCACCTACACACTCAGCATGACAAAAAAGAAAACACACTCACATCCACAAACTTGAATACACACTCCTAAAACCTGCACTAGAGATTTGTTCACCAGCTGAGACATACCCTGAACATACTCTGATCATTTGTTCTTTGAGAGATAATCACAGCTTTTGGCAAGAAGCCGAGGCAAACAAACCAATCAGCTGAATTATGTAAAGATACAGATAAGATTATTCTTGGAAGAAAAAATATTCCTTTAAATTGTACAGCAAAACCAGTTAATCATGTTGACAAAGCGGCACACTATAAAGTAAGACAGCTGTATTTTGAGATAATGCAGATCACTTGTTCCCTTCAGATGGATTTATACTTAATGTCAAAAGTGCAAAGGGATGATAAACATTGTTATTGTTTCTAAAAAAGCAAAGTTATTTAGACTCATGGACTGAATAACACAGTTAAATGTTTCAGTGGGACCAAACTGCCATGTTGTTTTTATGGTGTTAAATTATTTTGTCATCAAAGATGCGCAGTGTAAGAAACACAACAACACTACACAAAGACGGATAAAATGGGATAAGCAGAGATAAACAATACTGAAGCCATTTTTTTTTCCTTCAAATGAATATATGAGGAATGTTACAGCTGCAACTTACTGTCATATTCTTATATGTGATTTTGTGAGCATGAAAGCCTCTGTGACTATGTGTCCTGAAGTTCTATTTTATAAGAACTGAAGATATTTCTGTTTTCAAGACAACTTGTGAAAACAAACAGAGCAGCGCCTGCCAGCTCACAATATGATCTCATTGGAATTCAGTGACATTATGACAGGCAACAGTAAAGAAAAAAGAAAATACATGATTTGCCAATTCAAAATATTGTGGCTTCACAATATCACTATAATAACTATGCAGATGAACGTGAAGCCTCTTGCACCAATAGCAATTACAGAAAAGAGCAACTCAATGGCTGAATCACTGGTCGATCATGTTGCTCATAGTGAAAATGTTATGATGTCATCGTAGATCTAAACCAGATGCTATATTATAAATTTGAAACATATTTTGCTTTATCTTGTGCAGTTTGTGTGTCAGGATACTGAAGACTTTCAATCTGTCAAACAAAAGAAGTGCATTTACTGTTTTCCAGCTCATTATCCACTTCATTCCCTACATGTTTCGCTACATGCTTTCAAACACACTGTATTGTATATGCCATGCCAACTTCACATAATCTGCACCTCTATTGTATTAAAATGATAATGAAAATGCAGACGCTGCAGGGTATCATCCTGTCATGCTTAAACTGCTTTACTTCTTAAAAATTGCTTTACTACTTATCAGCCACTAGAGAGCAGTGCAGAGCTCAGCAGGACACTGCTGCAGGATTACAGGAGATGCAAACTGCTCTGCACAGAGAATACATCCTGTATATTATGTAGCTCTATTCTTTTTTTCCCCTGAAAGAAAGGTTTTATGATGGCCTCAACACTGACACACAAGCAAAAAAAAAAGGCAAGCCACTAAATGGAAATCCATCAACATCAACTTGTCATGGGGCAACACATTGTTTGAAATAACCCAGTGAATTAAACATAGACTTCCAGGAAAGTGCTAGTCTGTCATTTCAGTACTTTGTCCTGAGTGTAACCACTAAATTTAGCTGTTTAACCCCTTAACTGCACTTAGACAACAAACTGTCAAATCACCAGATGGAGCTAAAACTGGAAGCCTTGACAAGAAACCAAACATTCTTCTCTGAAGACAACCAAGATGCCCTCAAGTGGCCAAAACAGGCTACATCACAGATGCTATGTTTGGACAATGACATCCTTCAGTGTCCAACTTGGTCTAGTTGATCAAAACTGTCAATCTGTCTATCAATCAATGAGCCCATAATGGTTCTGACAGCATGATGAAAACAGTGTTGGACTGTGCATGATGTTATGACCTAACTAGAGCGAGTGAGGCTGTGTTGTGAGTGGTAACTAATATTAGTCAGTAGTGATAAGCCATAATCTGATTGTGGGTTTCTGGGCGCTGCAAAACATCCATTGATCCTATGTTGATGACTGTTATTTGTTATGTATGCATCTATGTATGTATGTATCTATGTATATATGCATGTATGTATGTATGTACTGCTCATAAATTCACGTGTACTGTATGTGCATGAATGGCAGAGAGGGGGGCCAGTGGGAAATAGAAAAGAGAGAATGATGGAAATAAAGAAAAAAAGTATTAAAAAAAGAAAAGAAAGAGACATTTGTTTTCATTTCCGTATGTTATGCAATGGAGGCACAGAGGGCTCTATGATATATAGATCAGAGCCTTAGGGCACACAGTTTCCAATAGCAGTCAGTGGTGCAGTGCCGTAAGATCACACTGCACACAAACTCACTGAGCTGGTCATTGTTAATGTGAACAGCCAGATGACCACAGCCTGGCGTTGTGTTTATGTGTTCTTGATTTAATGTAGAAAGCAGACATTGACCTTTAGCAGTCGATTGCTGATTCTGTCAAAACAAATCACTGATTATTAATGGCACAGACAAAATGACACAAACAAAGATGATCTCAGATTCATGGAGACTTTTTTAAAACAAAAAAAAACCTTATAGGTTTCATTTTTCCCTTCTTTGGCCACAGGTTAAAGGTCTTGGTAGAGAACTAAGTTGTGCGTGTAAGCAGGTTAGAAGAGAAAGTAGTCACACGAAAAGCAAGCGATGCAGAAAATCACAGTGGGTAAGACTCAGCACTATAGACAGAACAATACCAGAATCAAAGACTAAAAACTACGCTTTCTGTTTATGCCCTAAAGGCCCAATTAACATATATGCAAATCAGGATAATGAAATAATAATGATAGAGATGTAGCCTTTATTAAAATGGAGGGATGAGTACCTTTAAGATGTTTTTTTTTTACTCTGAGAGATATAAAAGAGTGGAGGAAAAGATAAAAAAAAGCCCCTCTGTCAAATAGAGTGTTTCATTTGCATGTCTGCTGTTAGGGCCTAATGAGAAATGACACATTTGTAATTACAGTGGACTATAATTAGCTAGTGTGTAGTGAGATGCCAGAACCTAGGTCTTTATGACTGGCCTACACATGGGGGAGGGTTTGTTAAACTGTTTGAAATGTAAGAACAAAATGGCTGCAAAAAAAAGTTTATGCAAAAAAAAAAAAGCTTTAAGATTGTTATTTTCTTTCCACGTGAAACAGCATGTTGGGTTAGAGAGCTCAGAAATTGGCAGGACAAAGCTTTCAATGTGGACAACGATGTTGGTTCTTCGCTGTACTGCTGAAGCTCGCTCACCTCCTCCATCTCGCCTACTTATGGAGGAGGTGGAGAAGGACGAAGAGGAGGAGACGTGTTTTTTATCGTGGGCCTCGGGGTGTATATGTTCAAGATTTTGGCAGAAGAGAAAAACTGCAGATGATGTTGATGTTGCTGTTGCACACCGACACACCTGTGACCTCGTGTTACCGCTGCTACTGCACATTAAGCTTGAAGTGACACTCCAAACCCCAAAATCTGTATTTTGGGTCTCAAATATTCACCCTCTGAGGTAAACTAGCAGTTTACTGTTTCATGGAGTCTTTAGTTTGAATCCATGCTGCTTACAATGGATTCCAGTGCCTACTAGTTTTCATGGTGGAACAAATGAAGGTGGAAAACATCCATGGAAACTTCTTCTTAGGCTCAGTATGTTCCAGTCATTGTTTCACCAAAACGTGGCTAAATACACAGCTCCCACTGGAGCTTTGTGGAAGAAAATAGTACAACAAAGGAGCAGCGCAGCCCTACATTGGTGACTATGATTGGTTGGAAAATATTGAGCATTTGCTTCAGAGCATGAGAAGTAGATGATAAGACAATACCTGCATTGTCATTTATTTCATAGGACTTTTAACTTGCTGCCTGTCTGGGTAAGAAAGTAATACATTTAGTTGGGTTATGATGTACTGAAGCATCCAAAAAATGAAATCTGAACGATGTGAAGGTAAAAGCACTGTAATAAGCAACACGCAGTATACACCATCAGTCAGATTTGTTTGAGGTAATGTAAAGCATGTAGCAGGTGATTGTAACTAAGCAATGTCTATTTCCCAGAGGATGCATGTTATTTTTTTTCTCTGTTAAACCACTGTTTCAGTGATTCCAGCCAAAAGAGGAGTTAACCTTTCAACACAGCTTTAAAAATAGCCACACACCGAAATAAAGGGGAGCTCCGGGGATAAGTAAGACGCTTGTGAAGTACAGGTGCACGCAAATGTCTGCACTCACAAAAGCGGACACGCACATACAAGCACATTAGCACACACATGCACACACACACACACACACACACACACACACACCGCACTGCCCTCTCCATCAGCCTTACCCCACTGACACCTGGTCAATTTCTGCTCAGGGAAATGCGCTCCTTTCCTATCGATGTGCTTGAATTAGATTGGTTTAACTCATCTGTCTTATAGAGAGGTCAGAGTCTTGTTTCCAAAGGCTAACAGCAAAATACATGGAACACTTGCAACTGTAGTATGTTCGAATCCATTTTCTCACAGATAACAGCGTACCCTCATCACTATAAGAGACAGGTTTTGGTGCTCAGCAAGAATAAAGAATGAATGCATGTTTTATAAAGCAGTGGTTTGTACTTATACTCCTGTGAGGACATAGGTATTGATAGGATCACTGATCAGACCACAAATCCTTAATCACTCTGTAAAGAGTCCTGTGTTGATGACACTAAAACCCCTCACTGATCTGGCACAGGAGTGGTGAGCATGAATGCACTCACCAATTATTATAGAGTATATTTTGTGCATGCAAAGTTCACATTTTGATCTTAAAGCAGCACCAATCACATCAACAATTTGAAAAAATAAAAAACATTGTGTGTGATGTTAAGCCATAGAATTATCACCTGACTCAGCAGCTCAAGATCTATATCATTAACCTTGTCTCCAGCAACAGGCAGGTGTTTTCAGAACATAAGCTCTGATAAACCTGCTGTACACTACATGCTCAGCACCAAAACACTAAACTAGCTAAAGTAGAGCATTTAGCAGCTAGAGAGCCAGATATTTCCCTCTGGTGGAGCAAAAACAGAGTTAAAAGGTGAGTAAATACTGGACTCAAATTCATCATGTATACAGAAGAACAACTCCAGGTTAATGCTAATGTTACTTTGTATAGGCAAATAGTTCTTGCTAAAATATTCATCATATCAACTGTTGTGTTTACTGTTTGTTGTGATCCCCCAAAGTGGCCAAAAATCGAATTATGTCAGGTTTAAGGTGACACAAGGTGAAAACACAAGCAGCGTCCGAAAAATTGAAAGGCTTCATCCTATGAATGTGATCAGTAAATTTAGCTGTTTCTTATGGAAATTTTGCAGATGACTCTAGTGGGAAAGACACTAGAACACTCAGTATTTATCCTCTGTGAACAACAACTTACAACAACACAGAAGCATGTTTGTTCTCTGTGAGCAAATGTGATGAATGAATGAAAACAGATGGATGCATGAACCGATAGACCGACCGATCTCACACTAACAGCACAAATATAACATAGCATGACCGTAGAAGTTACGTGCATAAAGATCCATATGTTTCAAAAACATAACCAATCAGGATGGAGTGGTATGCTATTTTTTGATTTGAAGTTCTGACTTAAGTATGACTTTAATGTCAACATGGTAACAAAGAGGTTTTGGGGACAGAGACCAGGTATGTATCCAGTTCCACAGCCAGGTGAACCTGCTCCCCTGAGTCAAGCTATTCCATCAGCTCCCCTGACACATCTGTTGATTCACCAAACAGAGAAGTCAATTCTCTCTCTCTCTCTCTCTCTGTCTCTCTCTCTCTCTCTCTCTCCAGTAGCGCTGTGTTTTGGTCACTTTCTCTGTTTGTATGCACATTCAAAATACACAATTAAACAGGGACATAGGGAGAGATGGTATCCTTAAGAAAACTAAAACAGACTCCGCAATGCAAGCTCACCGTTGCTAAGTAACACACAGGAAGCTCCCCGAAGTACACTCCAGTAAGTTCAGTGGCTTGTCACAAGCCTACACATGGCGTCTCTCTGCCACAGTTTACTTTATACACTCACGAGTAGGCTGAACAGCAAACTTACGTAGGCACTTCTACTGACTGGTGATTGTTTTTTGACAACATTTACGTAAGGGCATTCAGCGTATTAAGAGATAATGACACAATAAATTTTATTGACATTTAGTGTGCAACAAAAAACAACAACAGAGAGGTCAAAGGGAGATAAATGTGAGAGTGTGAGAGTGAAAAAGTGAAGTGAGTATGAGAATGAGTAAAGAGAGAGAGGGAGAGAAGGGGGTAGGAGGGGATGGGGGGGAGAACGACGCTATGCTGCAGCAGCAGAAAAGCCAGGCCATGTAATTTATGGGAGCCCATACTCATAAAACATGAATCTTGTCCATGAAGTGCTGAATCATTTGGTGTGTGCACACCCACTGGTCCGCCTCCTGCTCCCACATATATGCATGTGTGTACACAAGCAAATATGCACAGTAGCAGGAACACACACACACACATATCCACCCACACAGAGTCCATCTCTCATTCACACACTCCAACATGTTCCTGCTGTACGTGAGGCAAATTTGTTTTCTACGTAAACTTGTACAACTTGTATTTTACTGACACAGTTAACACTTAGTCCATCATTAACACACACACACACACACACACACACACACACACACACACAGACAGACCCCCTCCTTGCATACACAAACACTTCCAGCTCATAAGTTCTCTCTGTCTGTTCCTTTTCTACCACCGCGACCACCATCCCTGCATCTCCCAGTCATCCCACCTTCTCCTTCCTCCCACTGCACTCGATGCGCTAGCTCGAGTAGTCCCAATAAAACTGTTTATATTATGAGCCCTCTCCCTTTGGGTTGAGGCTGCAGTAGGACAGACATTCAATACTAGCATCAACATGAATTCATCAGGATAAGTCAACCCAGTGCAGCATTAGCTAATTAAAAACAACAACAACAATCTCACACATGTTAAAAAGATTTGTAAAAACAACATGCGTCGGCTGGCACGGTCATGTATGTCGGGAATCTGTTTCTAATAGATTTTGATAACAGTGCGGGTCTGACTTTGGTTCTCGCTTTACTCGGAATCATATTAGTCAGCAATTACACAGCTTAATAACATACGAGGCCTATTATGTTGTATTATTTCCGGAGTTGAAAGTAAATGATTGGAGGGATACCAAATTGGAATTAAATTATTTGTTCTACAGTGTCACAGTCAAACTCTGCTGCCAATTAGAGAATGAGTACAAACTCATAAACTCAATATTTATTTGGCATGCTGCGGGAAGGAGAGTTGTTTCACTCTGGAGCTATCTAAATGTTTAATTTTCAGCTTAATCATGGTGAGCATTTTAGCACCAGTGTCATGTACAAGAGGTGGTGTTTCCACTGTGAAACAAAGCCAAAGAGTGAGTACAGGACATCCTGAAGCAAAGATAGAAACTACAAAACAGGGTTCCTTCATGTGTCTTCTTCTTACTTCAGCCATTATATCTCCAGGACTCTATACTTCACATAATTCAGTGCAGTAAAGTGTCAATGTGCAATGCTTGTGTGATGGTTCGGTGCTCTGGCCTTTGCTGTCCAGGTGCTCTGGCTGGTGCGGTAACAGAGAGATTAGAAATGTGTTCACATGCAAAGGGCACACATTGATCTTTGCTGCATAGTAATAAACAGTGGACACTTTGCTGAATATTCATGACCCTCCCTGCTCCAAGGTGATGAGTCTGGAGGTGGACAGGGGAAAAACCTGTCATTGAGAGTGGACTAGGGCATCATGGAGGGCTGTGAATCTTGCGGATGGTCCGCTCTGCTTTCCTCATCCACCTCCCGCCTCCCTTTGCTCCTTCATTTCAAAAGCACTGGGAGGCAAACAGCATCATTCCAATATGTTGATCTAAGTGAGGCCACTCGTGCACAGTGCAGGAAAAACACACATACTGTACTGTGTGCTGCATGAGGTCAGAGAAAAAGAGGAGAATGTTTTATACATGAGAAGTGCTCACATGAAGTGGCTGATAAAGACAGAGAGGGTGAAAGTCACAGGCATCACATGAGGGTAAAACACTTGTATGGAACATAGAATAACATGGTAATAGGCTTGTGTTCAGTTTTTTTTTTTTGTTTTTTTTTTGACGCATTACATGTTCTCAGTTCAAGAAGAGCAAAGGTGCCCTGAATAATTAGCGGATCTCTCTTCTGCCTGTCACTGACACTGACTCGTATATTTTATATAAACACCTCTGATCTCTCTAATTCAGTTAGGTGCTGCGATATTGCCACCCCTCCCTGTCATCACTTATTCTCCGTTTCGAGTGAGAAAAACACCAGCCATTGTTTTCTGTGTGTGACCGTTGTGCAGGCATTGTGAGAGTGTGACAGCAACACTTTGACGCGTGTTATCTCATAACCACCAGGTAATTCATCATGTATACAGCCCCAACAGAGGCCTAGTCCTTTGTGTTAAAAGCCTCTAGAAGACCTACACAGTGGTGTAAATCACCACGACAGAATCAGGGCTGTTACAGTTAGCCTTGGCTTTCAGAACGCTCCTATCTGTTTTAAAATATCCTCTGGCCTTCTATAATAAACCCCCTCAATTACAAACAGCCTACTTTGAGAGGCACCTAGCTAAACAGCCCAGCAGAGTTCATACTGAACTCTCATGTGTGGACAGTAGAGACTGGTACCTTAAAGGGATCTGCTGGCATCCTTGAGTTCACTTGGAAGTAAAAGTTTAAGAAGTAGAACGAATGCAGATGCTGGAACTTTTGCCTGATCTATGTATATCTGGGGTTTTGCAGCACATATCAGCCTGTGTGTGTCTGTGTGTGTGTGCACATGTAGCAATGTGTACTTTTGTTTCTAAGAAAATCTCATTTTAGCAACAGTAAAGTTCAGCCTTACCCTTAACTTAAATACTCCAAATATCATTTCCCTCTCAGCTCAAAGAGCACCACTCCGGACCCAATAACATGTTACTTGAGATGAAAGATGAGAGTATATCCATGATTAAGAGGAGAACAAACTCTCCAACCTTAACCACAACCATTTGTGAGTGATTAAGTAGTTCTTCATTGATTATTTCTGTGCAAAATACTCAACATCCATCGATAATTCTTGCCACTGATGGTTACAGATGAGTGAAAGTCAATATGAGCAGTTAAAGGTTACACTGAGTTTCTCTTATTGTATGCTCTTTACTTTTTAAAAAACAATATTACTCTCCGGTGTAAAAGGCACAATAACCTGCACAACATGAGTCGACTGTATGTTGGTTAAAATGTAGATTTGTTTTTACTTAATTTGATCATCTTACAAGACAAAACAAAAAAGGATTACAGCAAGCAAATAAGTGTGTGTGGGCGCACACAAGTGGAAAGGGGGACTGGTGGGGGGGGGGGGGGGGGGGCGCTTAGCCAAGACTGCTATTGTAATCTGTGAGCATCCTATATCCAACACCATATGTCCTCCATGTGAGAACAGGTTTACTGACAAAATGCCCGATTAACTCATGTGGGGCTGCTGATGAATGAGACAAGGTTTCTAAACAGAAGACTTTGCCAAATGTTTACTTACTGTGTCCTGTAAGCTAAGAGGGCTGCATTAAGCATTTCAAAAACATGTATATATAAGTTTATATAAGTTCATGTTTTCATTTCTCTTTTGCCATGTCTGTACACATCATGTGCATTAGAGTGAAAATACCAAAGGCACCATCAGTGAGTATGAAGGCGCTATGGTAATTTAGCATGTGCTGTACTGTACAATAGTTGTAGATACCCATGGTTAAAGCTACCTTGAATTCAATAAGAAAGTCTTTAATCAAAGACTTTGTGCTAACCTGTAATTAAATTAATAAAGAGGCTCTCCAGCTTCTCCACAAGCCGCACTTAACCTGCAGGCAAGTTCCCAAGAGGCTTGGATACCTCCTACTCATGATGTACTCTCCCAGGGTGCTCTCTGTTTCCAACTCTTTATCAGTATCTATCAGCTTCTATCTATCTATCTATCTATCTATCTATCTATCTATCTATCTATCTATCTATCTATCTATCTATCTATCTAAAATTACTCAAAACGCTATAGAATATAATCAGTGCATAAGCTCAACACATTCTGCAGTTGATGTAGTAAAAGGATAAAACTGAAGTACCAAAATTAATTAGTGTGTTAAAGTACAGTACAGTCTGTATCCATTGCTGACATAGTGCCTTGCAGTGATTCATGGATATCAACCTTTTAAAGGTTATACGCCAGCTATCACTCACTCACTTCTTACGGTATATGACATATACTCATAATACAAAGCCACCAATGTGCAAACGAATAAATAAACATACTGTATAATGTCTATGACTCAGTGTCAGTAGTAAATCCAAGACAAGTGGAGCAGCTATATAGTCTGTACATTCTGTGAAGCTGATGATGCGTCTCTGTCGAGTGGCAGAGAGAACTTAAAGTTACACAGCAACTGCAGATAAATTTGATTTAATCAAATCATTCTTTTTGTGATTTTTATACTGTTGTGATGTTGGATGTCTATATTACACATAGTGAAATTTCCATAAATAAGTAGTTCTTAAAAATGCAAATAATGCAAAGATATAGCAGTAAAGCCCCAGATTATACATAGAGACCTGGAAATGTGCGTGATACATCCCCTTCAATACATGTAGAGAATATGTTTTACCTCATGAGTCACTCACTAAAGTTTTCTGTGACTTTGGTGCTTTCACGGAAGAGAGCAGAGTGTAGCATGTAGAAATGACAGCGATGATAGCTGACCACCCAACAGTCTCTTCAGAGGGGCACAGAGGAGTGTAACAAAGCATAGAGAGGGTAATCAAGAGAGGCTTAGTAAATGACAACTATACAAAGCAACATCTCTTTCTCTTCCTCTCTCTCTGTCGCTCTCTCTCTGACTGTTGGCTATTAGCAATAGGAAACAGGAAAAATGTATCTGCAAAATGAATTAACTCGGAATGGGATGCCTTTGATGGAAATATAACATGACAAAGGCACGGACCCAAACTCTCGAACTCAAAAATGTATAAATAATGCAAAGGAAGGCATTTTAAGTCACTCTTGACATTCTTCACACATGGCATGAATTACAAAGTAAAATCTGCAATGGGGGCAACAAACATTCAAGATATGAACTTGCAAAACTTAAATATTAAAAAACTGAAGGTTGTAGATTGGACCAGGTAGAACTCAGATAGTGACCAGTCCACCAGTCTACACTACAGTAAGCCTATTCAGAGAGGAGAGCTTCCTTCAGCAAACAGAAAATGGTTAATGGACTGCATTACATTGCATTTTTCAAGCTAAGCAGGACAAAGCACTTTACAATGCCTCTCATTCACCCATGCACACACACACACTGGGGGTGGCAGAGCTGCCATGCAAGGTGCTGGCTGGATGATATTAGGATGTACAGACTGCATGCAATCTGAATGGGGGAGACTGTAGACAGAGGTGTGAAATCCAAAGTGTTTTTTAGTAGTAAAGAAACAGCAAAGCAGATGACTTCCATCACAGCACTATGTGGTGTATGCAATTTTGCACTACGGAAATGCTGAGTGTGTACACCATCAGCCAAAATGTTCAAGACAGACAACTGTCATTACACTGTATGTGGCTCTTAGCACAGTGCTGACAGCCATTCAAATGTTGGCAACTTTGTCTTTATAGGAGCTTTATGAATTCTTGAGACTATACTTGAGTCAATAACAAATACACAGATGTGTGAGGACACTATTTAAGGAGGGAATGTATTCATCTCTTTCATAACTGTCTTTCCCATTAAATATATAGAGAATATTAGAAAATAGTTCAAGCTAAAAGTGGGGAAACTTTGAATAGAATAAGATGATTTACACCCTGTGTCAAAGTCACATTTGGTGTACTTTAGTGAACTTTTTTGTACTTCACTTAAAGGACAATGTCCTTGTTCAGTTACAGTGCAAAGTAAATGAGGCAAATACAGTATGTAACAGATTAAGAGCCAGTACCCAGGAATGGACAATTTACTGTTAGGAGTGAAAACAAAACTTATGGGTATATTTGGTAATCTTTCCTTTGTGCACTCTCTAAACAGAACTGTTACTGAAGCTCCAGGTAAAAAAAAATATGTATATAATTACAAAATAACTTCAAGTATTCTTAAAGTATAGGAGGGGTGATCTCTTAATCAAGAGACTGGCTTTCAGACCCTGTCCAAAACCTAAATCAGAGATGAAAACACACTTAGATGTGTATGCAAACTTGTATCCAGACGTGATTGGGCAGAAGACTTTGGTTCTGATTGATGGGTTCAGAAGACCACTCAGCCATCCATGGCAGCAGTGCCCTTCATCAGTCATTCTGACTACACAGTGGCCTCTGGGACTGATTAAGCTGTGACACCCATAGGACACTCAGGACTCACCACAAAGGGTGGGAGGGGCGGATGGGACAAATAAAGCTGTGACATCAATGATATGGGAGTGGGACAAATGAAAACTGTGAGAACAAGAAAACCTATAATGTAGTATATGACTGGTACAGCTCGGACATCTTTTCTTCAAATCACAAATTAATCAAAAAAGATGTGACAAAGCAAAACAAAGAGCCGATGACACCATTGCCTCCACTTCTGCATTCAAGAGGGACGGTTAAAGTTGTTACAATGCATACAGTAAGATGGACAAACTTATAAACACACATCAGTCTTCTGCATGTACGTAAATCCATCATTTTGTGGAATACATCCGTGGAACACCTGCTCACTGATATGCAGTTTTACAGTCAAATATGTACTCCCACATGAAGGCACACACATTTGAGTCACAGACACAGAGGGGTTAAATTGAAGCAGGGAGCTGTAAAGGATCCAGTCTTGACCCACATTTTGACCATACTATCCAGGACAACCTGCTTAGCTTCATCCAACTGTTCTCCTATTATACTGTAAGTGGGTCTTGCCACTGCACACACAACTGCCACTCCTCAGCATCCACAGATGCTCAGCTGTAATATGCACACAAACTCCATCTCTCATTCACACACTCCAAACTGACACAGCTATCATTCATACGTACTCAACTTCACATTATAAGTGTGTAAACCACCAGCACAGAGAGGAAAAAAATAAATACAGATGTTTTCATCACTGACAATAAAAGAGGGGTGAATCATGGCCTATAAAAATGTTGTCATTTTCTACATGTAGACTGGGGGGAATTTTGTCTATGCTGCAAAAATAGTATTAACAACTGCACTTTACAGACACAAAAAACACTGAACTGAACTGAAAAAAAGTAGTATAGCAGCGCACTCTGACGCAGTGACTGCAATACGAAGACTATAATGTTGAATTTAAAGAGGATCTATTGTGTTCATTTCCAGCTCTTTATTTTTATTCTGGGACTCTAGAGTAGCTTGGCATGACTCACAGTTCAAGAAACTCCTCTTGTACTGGCCCTTTATGTAGCCCCTCAGTTCTGACTCTGTCTCTTAACGGGTAGTCTTAGTTCCTGTCTCTTTAAGGCCCCCCTCCTAATGAGCCCACACAGTTATTACTGGCCAGCTTTCTGGAAGCCTGCCAAGGGGCAGCCGTATCAGAGTCATGTTTCGTTATTGCTGATGCAAACTCAGCATTTCCTGCTTTACTGCTTCTTATTAAATACTTTTTAATGACTAAACAACAGGAGACTTTTATTGTGAAGAATTTACAGGAAATTAAACATGTTCTTCACTGAATAACCAGAGCTTTGTTAGCAACACTAAAAGCCACTTAACACAACATCATATGGAGATATTTGGAGCTCTTTGCTCAGTGGATTAGAGATAATGCAGGGAGGAACAGTACAAGCACAAACAGCCACAGTGATGATGATGTTTGATGAAGACGCAGCACATCTCCAACAGGAAAAACACTCACACCGTGCAAGCTCAACTCAAGTCATGGCTCGGCGTGACTACCCCTCAAAACAATGGAAATATGCTATAATGTTAGAGGACTGGAGCAGTGAACTCGCATGCTGTGCAATAACCATATAAAGAAATCTGTCACAAGCCAACGTCAGCTCAGTCTGAAAGTAGGAAAAAACGTCTAATGAGTGTTCAAAGCAGTCTGAAGACAGTGCTTTTTGCTCACAGGGATTATTTCTACATACGTTTACCTCATTATTTGACACTTTGACTGTCTGAAACTGCAATATTATATACATGAGTGAAAATAAGGTCCCCTTTAATATAATTGAAGACATGAACACATTGAGGTTATTACTTTGGTAAATCAAGGCACAGAGCATAAAGCCGAGTCAAGTCCACTGAGTACTTTAGTTGTGTGCAGTGCACCCTGGGTGCTCATGAAAATAAGGTTGCATTAGAAATAACACATTTTCATACATTATACTGTAAGCGGATGTGTTAGGGGTTAGTTAGGGGGGGCTATTAAAAATCACGGCCAATCCCATCTGCTCCATAAAGTATTTAGAAAGTTTCAGTCTGCTTGTTGACGTCAACATGCAAATAAAAAAAACCCAATAAATAGAAATGACCTTGTCTGGACCTTCAATGTGGTACAAACCCAATGTGGTCTGACACCTCCTCTCGTCTCTCTGGAGCACCGCCTTGTGTTGACTCTAAACAACAGATGGGCATGAATATGTCAAGTGGTTCTTAAATGCTCAACGATGTGCTACTGTAGCACCACATGTGTAAGTGCATTCATGCTCACACAAACACAAACACACACACACACATGAGTATGAAGAGAATCACTGACACACTTCATGTCTAGGAGCATCCGCCTCCCCCTGCTCCCGATTGCACAGTCATCTGTCACTCATAAGCACAAGTGGTGTTCCTTTACTATGTTCCTTTAAAACTTATCTAAGGATACAGTACAAGTCCACATAAAGTAAAGGCTCAGGGCCTGAAAATGTAATTGGTTTGTGTCGACAGATATGAATGTGACTTTGGTCAGAGAATTAGATCAGAGAGGTTGCTCAGGTCACTGGACTTAATTACAGAAACTCTATTCCATTACAATATCTTTAGTCAACATGTTGAAATCAGTAATAAATGATGTTCATAGTATCAGAATGAATACATCTAAAGAAATTATCAAAGTAATTATGCCAACAGAAACTTATCCACATTTTGATACATATTCCAAGGGTTCAAGACTAGAAATTACCTAACCAAACACACACAGTATCTGCAGTGCTCTGAGCTAATTAACACATGTTAATAAGTTAATACAATGGTTAGATGACTTTAATTTAAGACAAAAATACAATAACTATGAGTAGCTAAACTCACACACAAAACTGAGAGGAATGATTGTCAACACTGAACACAGTGTCTGGCTTGTTACCTTTCTCAATACTTAAAGTAACAGCAACAAATAATGCAAGTAATAATGTAATTATTATCTGTTTATTTGGTGCAAGGAAGAACTTGGGCAAGTCTAGTAGCACTTTTTGTTATGTGTGTATCTCCCTACTGTATGTGAACTTACTACATCTATGTATAAGCTTTCTAGGACACACCACAGGCTGCATCTGATAAAGGACAGTGGAACCTGACCTCAATAACAAAAAGATAGGTGAGGATAGATTTACACATTTTGGAAAATTTCATTTATGGTTTCAGAACATGACACTATTATAATGTGTAAAAAAAAGAGGGATGGAGATATTTACATATACAATATAACTCCTCTGCCTCTGAAGAAGAGCAAATTTGAGCTTGAAGTGTTAAACTTCTTCTAATTTTAAATAAAATTTAAAAGGGGGTGTTTAACAGTATTGCAAGTCCTCGGGAGGCAGAAAATCACAGTTACAGTTTTTTGGACTCAGCATCAGAACTGCGTTTTGTACACAGATAAAACAAGCAAGCAACAAAATAACACCGAACACGAGATACATGTTCATTCACTCACATAATTCAGTCCACCAAGCCAGATCAACCATTAAAGGTTGAAATTATGACTGAAATCCCTGGAAAAAGGATGTGGACCTTAAATTAGGATTATTACAACGATTATGACTGAAGTAAAAGTGCCATGGATGAAACTGTAACAGCTACTCAGTGCGCATGTCCATCTCCAGATCTATCTCCATGACAACTGACTCCCTTTGCTGATGAAGACTGTGTGATATGGTTGGGATTGTTTTGTGAAATTAAAGGCATTTGTTGTGTTTATGGTCTTTTGTTTTTTCTTTTCTTACCCTTTGAACAGATACGCTACAGTATCTGCAGGCTTGATGTCAACTGAAAACACACCTTTCATTGAATTGTCCAGTGAGCATAAACTCTGTATTCAAGCTGAATGCCAATAGTCAGTGGTGGAGAGTAACTCAGTACATTTACTTAAGTGCTGTATTTGAGTACAATTCTTAGGTATTTGTACTTTACTTGAGTTTTTCCATTTATTATATTCAATACTTCTCTCCACTACATTTCAGATGGAAATGTTGTACTTTCTACTCAACCACATTTTTTATAGCTTTAGTTATTTCCAGATGAAGATTTGACACAATGGACAAGCTTTTAAAATACAACACATTGTTAGAGATGAAACCAGTGGTTTCCAACCTGTTCAGTTTTTGACCTCTTACAAAAAGCATTTTGTAGCCAGGGTCACATTTCAGAGGTCTATGAGTTGTTAAAAACTCCACCTAATAGTCATTTTTCCCTTTAAACTTCTCAAATAGTTTCATTTCAATAAATCGTCAAATGGTCCAATATGTCACCAAAAATAAAATATTAGAGAAAAATTTCAAAAACTGTAAACAGATTTATGTACTAGAACTGTTTTTTCTTCGTTCTTCTTTGATTAATCATCTCATGGCCCCTCAGATTTATCTTGTGACCCTTTGGAGGGCCAGACACCTAGGTTGGGAACTTAGGGACTAAACTGGCTAACTGTATAAAAGTAGTATAACTATATGAACAGGTGAATGTTGCTTACACATTGATGCATCAATATTAATAATCTAATGATGTCAAACAGTATATAATAATCTATCAGCCAGAGGGACAAAAAAAAGTACTTGTACTTCAATACTTTAAGTATATTTTGCTGCAAATACATGCAGCAAAACGTGTATGTACTTTTACTTATGTAGATTTTGTCATGCAGGACTTTTACTTGGAATGGGGTATATTTACATTGCTTTATGGGTACTTTCACTTGAGTAAAGGATCTGAATACTTCTTCCACCACTGCCCATAGTATGGTGGCACCATTCATTCAAATGCCTACCTATGAAATGAGTGGTAGCTTTATGTCAAATCAATTTTATATAGCTCCAAATCACAACAGAAGTTATCTCAGGGTACTTTTCATATAGTACAGGTCTAGACCATACTCTTTAATTTACAGAGATCTAACCTTGCCCCATGAGCAAGCACTTGGCAACAGTGGCAAGGAAAAGCTCCCCTTTAACAGGAACGAACCTTGAGCAGAACCAAGCTTGAGGTGGGCGGCCATCTGCCTTGAGCTTCAGCATTTCCTTACCTCCTCTGAGCCTTAGCACTTACAGCACATTAAAAATATAAAGCTGCTACAAGATCTTCTGACAACACCATCTGTTCTCTGTTGACCATGATGACGGCAAAACAGGTTAATGGTTAATTTATTGCTTTTGCATGATAGACAGACCCTTCTTGAACACAGCGAACCTGGCCACTGGTAATACAGTGCCAGCGAATCATCTGCTGTGGAGTCACAGTCTGTCGGAGACATTCAGGGGCGCCACTTTCTGTCAGCGAATGAGGTATTTACAGGAGGGGAGGTGATTGTGACTGTTGTGTCTGTAACCCAGGAAGGTTTCTCACCTACTGGAACATGATGAGAGCTGAATCACAGGGTGGGAAAATGGCACCTGATAGTCATCTGTTAATTTATCACTTACAAGCAAGGCCATTTGGGATGTTGCAACATAAAGAACCAATGTCACACAGATTAAATTTAAGGATATCTTTTAGTGACCAATCTCTTCACTACAATTTGCTGATAAATCGTGTTTGATAACAATGTATATATTCATGCTTATGTATATGCCATATTTTTTTTTCATCAAATGCAGAAAGAGATGCTCAACAAAAGAGATTATCTGTTGAGAATATTAAGAGTTACTGCACTGACATGAATAACTTAGATGTTGTATGTTAAATCAATACGCATGTATCAACATGAGACAAACTAAACTTGCTCTGTTGATTTATATCTGTATGTGTATTAATGTAGTTTAATTCTTTCAACTTTTTTATTATTTTTTTCTCCTATTTTTTCTCTTTTCATCTTTTGTTTTATTTTCATAAGATGTATCTTCATATTGGGTGTATAAAGGAAGTTTAGTTTTTAGTTTACAGGTGCTGGTTCTATGAATGTAAGTGCAAACAGGTTGTCCGGTAAGAACAGGAATGATGTTGATGGGTTAATTAAACCAGTTCATAACACACATACACTCATTGACATGTCACTCATTTATTGCTAGTAGATTGGGATTTGGTTACTACATTAAAGGGAATAAATAAAGTACAGACATTAAGCATATGCAATAGTAATAAACATAAACAGGCATGAGCAAGAGGATGAGCTTAAGAAATATGTCTTGGTCCCTTAACGGACACATCAACACTCTCACCACACTGCCAGGGATCATATGCATTACAATGAATGCCAGTAAAGAACATCTGCAATAGATAACTAACGTGACCTAACCGTCAAACTATCACAGACACTTGAGCAGCATCACTATACATGAGACAGTACCATATCTGCAACGCTAGTTGCAAGTAACAGAATAATATCTGAGTACTCACATTCTCATAGATGCATAGTAAACCAGCAAAAGTGAAAGTCCAGAAACTGTAGCAGTGAGTGATTTAAAAGTCAAGTCAAGAAACTTCTCTTACTTGGCTGGGGTTAGATGCTTCACCCTCAGGACGTGCCAAGTTGACGATGTTCACATAGCCTCCTTGCGTAAGGCCACAGACTTTGCATGTGAACTATGAGTGGGCTGAAAGAGGGATGCCTGTGCTGGAAAACTTGTGAGGAGTGGATCTGGGCGGTCTGCACTCTACCATCAGTACCAGGAATGACTGTCGTAATTGCCGGCTGGCCACAGGACACATGGGAGCTGCTGTCAATGATAAGGACATTGGGGCCAACAGTTGGATCATCCATTTCCTGTTGCTACTTGGAGCTGCTTGGAAGGCAAATAGTTCCTGATGAAGTGGATCCAGAATTGATCGGCCAGGTCTTGGCAATGTCTCCATCTGCGACGACTGAGGAGCTATGTGACTGGGTAGATGACCTGTGGTGTTGATGGATCTGGCCACCCCATCAGCAGTATACTGGGAGTGATTGGGTCTGGGTCTGGAACATCTGATGAGGTGTAACCCAGGGGCTTGGAGTTGACGATGCTCTCCACCACAATCAGTGTTGTTCTCAAGACCTCAGATCCCAGGGTGGTATGTAGAGTGGAATTGATGGAGCAAATCTCACACTCTCAGGAACCGCCAAATTGTAGCAGATATGGGTGATTGAACCGGAAATGAATTTGCTGACTGGCGAGTTGTGACTGTAGAGCTTAGGTAAGTGGGTTGAAAGCATCTTTGAGTTCAGAGCTGGCGCCTTTGAAGTTCATGCCTTGGTCAGATAACAGCTCGAAGGGTTTTCCTCATCTTGCTATGAAGCAACAAAGTCCCATCAGAAATTAGTCCATATCCATACTAATACTACCATACAATTTTAATGAGGTATGGCCAGAAACAGATCACTCTTTACCTTAGAATGAGCCCTACATATCTACATAGGTAGTGGGTCCTCTTCCACAGAGGCCATCATGTTGCACCACCATGTTTCTACAGCAGCCCAGAACCGGCAAACCAAACACTGGCTCTAGAGAGGGCCAAATCCATTTTTCGCAAGTTTCACACTGGCTGTAGGTTCTCCTACAAACTTGGAAGGGAAGGGGGAAGGGTTATCATTTGGATGTAATCTGCAACCTTACTGCTAGATACCATTAAATCCTACACAGTGGCCCTTTACAAACGATTCTGTGCTTATGCAATTGCTTTTGAAGCAAGAGTTGGCATGTGCTAGACACAATAAAGTAACATGTGCAAAGGAACACTGCTCATTCATACGTGCATGTGTAGTGTACAGTAATTCCATTTTCAGGTGTGAGGGATTTTCAGCCATTTAGACCAGCAGGAAGGAGCGTGCAGGATCAGAGGGCTAACAAGTTAACACTGCAAGGAGTGGAGCAGTCTAATATACCTGACATTTACCAGTTGAAAGGTGTAATGGCAAAAACACATCAGATACATAAAAGCAAGGGTGAGATATGAGAGGACAGAGGAGTAATAGTTTCAAAGATGAGAATAACTGGTTGTTAAAAGGCAAACAATTGTAGAGAACTGACAAGCAGTGCTCCTAGAGATGAATGTGTCAGAGAGGTACAAAGAATGAGAATTATTGTAATAAGCTAACAGGTTAATGGAAGAAAGACTGTAGTCAGTGGGGAAGCTCCTTTACCTTTCACTGACTGTTTCATTACATACTACCATTACAGCCCTGTTTACACCTGGTGTTAACATCCATCTTGGGTTATCCAATCACAAGTGGACATCTCTAAATATAGTTGTAAACACACCAAAGACGCATTGAGGACGGATTGAGATCCAGTCACTCAGACCACATTCGGAGGTGGTCTGGGTCACATGTGGCCACATTCTTTTAGCAGTGTAAATGCAATGTGTCCTGGGCCACACTGAAGGAGCGCCTACTCAACTGACGTCCTATATTTTCTGGTAGACAAGGCACAGGACCCTCTGTCCAAAGCTGTATTTCCCGTTTCCCTAACCTGTTTCCCTCTTCAAATCGACAATTAGAAAAGAAATTAAACTATTCATTTTTCACTTGTCTGTCTAAAAAATATTATATATCCAGGTAAACGTTGGATAGTTTCTTCTGAATGGCTGCTTTACTCCAAATAGTTTCACTGTATGAACCGGACTGTGTGTGTAACAGATTAACTATTGCATGTGTAGGAGAACACAGAAAATTAATTAACATTAGATCCTGACCAACTCTGTTTTTATTTGTATATAGAGCAGGGAAGCGAGATCCGAACACAAGTGGTCACTCAGGACGCATGTGGAGACGCATGTTAATGACAGGTGTAAACAGACATACTTAAAGCTGTCCAATTGTGATTGGATCACCCGAGATGCATGTTAATACCAGGTTTAAACAGGGCCTACGTGCCATGTAAAGAAGGCTTACTATGCTTTACCACTATTGCCTTCAGGGGCATGGGGGGAAAACGGTTTAAAATGTTCTTCAAAAAATGCAAAAACCGGCCTGTGCACGACTAGCTTACCAGCTATAGACAAATATGACAAGTTAAAAGTGGTAAGTTTCAAATAAAGGTATATTCATGATTAGCACTCCATCACAATGACTAAAACCATTCAATGTTGTTTAAAAACAGATTTAAAAAATTGTAAAATACAGACAGGTGACAAAGGAAAAAACCAACATAAAATGTTTTAGTAAGATGTTTGGCCACACTTATTCTAAAAGTTTGGACATATGAAATAAATATATACCATATGGACACTATGGATACTTTTGTTGTGGGACTGTTTTTCTAATTTTGTGGTTACAGTTTGAGGAAGAACCTTTCCTGTTCCAACCTTTCAGAGCTGCAAGAAGAGTGTGTGGAGGCAGCATGTTAATGTCAATGGTTTAACATTTAACGCTTTTAGCCATGCAGTGTTTGTCATTTTCCATTGCAGTAGTGATATATATTGTGATAATATACATTTTCTGGAAATTCAGTTGAAAGAATGTACTACAATAGAAAATGTTTTGTTGATTAATCAAGTGAATTAAATAAATGACAATTTAAAGTATTTCATCACAGAGAGACATGTAATCCGATATAGCCCTGAAGTTGTCTTGCTTTTTCATGTGTAACATTGACCTGTTGTGGACAACTTTTCACATCCCTCTTGGCAGCAGACATTTTCACTTGTCATAACAGGAAAAGCACAGGTGTTACTAATAACATTAACGATGGCTCCAAGTGTCCCAGTAAGACTGTATGAGAGTGTGACAGTGAACCAGCATGCACAATACCAGGACCCTGAAAATGAAGCAGCTAAATGGAACTGTGCCATCATCAATTTAATCATTTACACCTGTGCTTTTCCTACTGTGACATGACAAAATGTCTTCAGTGAAAGAGGTCTATGGCCTAAAACAACCAGGGATATTAAAGGCCCTGCACACTTAAACAGGTGTTTTCAATTACTTTGGCCCATAGACCTTTAGTCGGATTGAGACTAGATGGAATCATTTGATGTCACACAAGTCTATAAACCAATAAGAATGATAACAGGGTAAGTTGTCCCAGGAGAATAAGGGAAATGTCAGTCAAGCCAAGTTTGGTCGAGCCCACACAGTCTTGAGAGGAGGTCTTCAGGCAAATGAAAACACTCGAGTATGTGGACTATCGGTGGGTAGGGGATTTAAATGAATAGCTTCCTCAAAGTTGGTGTATTGAAAAAACACTCCATATCACCCAACTCTAGTTAGAAGAATGCTGGGAAGAGGGGAATGCCTCCAAGATACCGGTAATTTTCAGCTTCAGTTCATTATATTTTCCCAAAGAGGAAGTCAGACTTTCCTGATTTCTAACATCATTCTTCCCACAACTAATACTTTCCACAACTAATACAGTTATATTTACTGCAGGTCAACCCTTTATGTCACAGTGTGAGAATTTTCTCTCAACAAACATTTGTATCTGCCAAAGTTACTTGGTTAGATTATGTAAGCCAAACAAGAAATGAGCGTGGGATATTGCTTATTTAAATGTTTTAAAAACAACAGCATATGCTACATTATTAAAGCTTGAGGAAAACTGCTGACTCCCGTTCCACCTCCTCACAAAAAACGAACCATCTCTCCTCAGATTTAGGCAGAAACATGCTTGTCTGCCCCAATGCAGTTTCCTTGTACAGTCGACATGAATAAAGCATGTGGGGTGTACGACAAGGCCTATCCTCTGTGTCCAGTCACTTATCATTAGGGAGAGTGACACACACTAACTGCACTATGTCATAATTAGACAACACTCACTTCACTTGGAATCTGGAGGAATAACACATATGACAAGTTTCTACCGCGGGGTAAAACACAAGTGATGGCTGCTGCACTGCTCTTTCATACTGCAACAGTAAGAGGACGCTTAACCGCAGTAGTGTTTTTTCTAAAAACAGTAACAGTTGTGTCTTGAATGTGTTTTTTAGAGTGAGAGAACAAGCATATACGCTGGCAGATGGACAGTGACGAAATATGTAATAGTCTGAGAAAAAAAGAGCTCTTTTTGGAATCTAGCAGGACTGCACCTTAGTTTTTTCATTATCAAATAATCTGTCAATTATTTACGGCCTATTTTTGTCAGAAAACAGTGAAAATGCCCATTAAAATATCTCAGATTGTAAGATGACATTTTCAAATAGTTGTTTTGCCAGACCACCAGTTTAAAATCCAAAGATAACCAATTTACAATGATTTTTAAAAAATCCTTCCATATAAGAAACTAGAACCAGCATTTTTACATTACATACAATTCACTTTCTGTTCATTAACTTATTATTAATGAACAATCATTTCAGCTCTAGGATCTGGACATTTCCCAGCATTTTTGGTGTCACATTCACGCTGTCATACACAGTGCAGCCTATACCGGACATCAGGACAACAGCAGGCTTACTTTAGCTCAGGTTGCCAGTTTCTTCAACCCCTAGCTGTGCAGAGCCTTTCTATGGGCAGGAAAAAGAGTCCGGGGACCACTGATAACGATAGGTTTGGATAGATTTTGCATGGCTATAACAACAACAACAACACTATCCATATAAAAGTGCCACCGGGGAGACAGATATGCATGTCATAGGCCTAAGATATACACATGAATGTAAACACTTGCTTACATGTGCACATACACACTCCTCTCAGCTAACAGACAAATACATCAGAGGTGACCAAGCCCAACCATTTACTTTAACATGATGTGTACAGTAGAGTCTCAAACCCATATAAATATACCAGAAATACCCTATTGGCTTTCTGTCTCTCAAGGGTGAAATCTGTTGTCAGAGACTGTAGGGGAGCCCATTTAACTCCAGGGGGTAGACTGAATATTAGAAACAAAACTAAATATTAGCATCACCCATTAACACCTCTCAGCATAATTCATAATATAATGCAAAACTACAGAATTTAAAGTATAAAGTTGAATGAACCGTTCTCTAAAACAACAATAAAAACGGTGTACTTCATGAATTGGCAACTTAGTGCACATGAAAAGTTGTTTTTTTATATTTTTCTTCTTGTTTTTTTTTGTTTGTTCATTTGTTGTTGTTTTGCACACTTCATTTTTGCCTTTACTTTGATAGCTACTAGTGCAGTGAAGTGGGAGACAGAGGGATGCCACACAGTCTCAAACCAGGGATGTCACAGTTATATAGCATCTCTTTTAGACAACTGCACTTTTTTTTTTTAGCAGGCATCAGTCTGTGCATGTCACCATTACATGAGTCACCAACGGTGGATCTCCACTTATACTGTAAATGGCAGACTAAAATAAGATCATGTTTCTTCCTGTGAGAAAGCACAGGCACAGGAATTATTATATTAGCCCAGGTCTGAGTCTGTTCCTTCCAGGAGAGCTTAAGATTAACTATGACTCAAATACCGTCTTTTTGAAAATTTCGGGCTGGATTATCACCACAAAGAATGCCACCTCTCTTTTTCTCCCCATGCTTCTCAATCCTCCCGTTTTTTCTTTCTCTCTGGTAGAATAGCACGCAGGCAGAGTACACAGTGTTTTCCACTGAATAAACCACATGTGTCATCACAGAAGATCCTGTGTGTGATCAGCGGAGGAAGGCGGGAGGCACAGGAAAAACGTGGAAAGGTTAAGTGTACACAAAGATATTGACGTGTGACTCAGAGAGAAGAAAGAGGAGTGGAAATCTGTCGGATCATGAGGCATGACTAAACAGAGAGAGACGGGAAAGATGGAAAGGAGAGGGGGGAAAAAAAGGCAGGTAGGTAGAGGTTGAGACGAAAGGGAGTTAAAGTGAGAGGAAGAGAGAGAGAGAGAGAGAGAGAGAGAGAGAGAGAGAGAGAGAGAGAGAGAGAGAGAGAGAGAGAAAGAGAGGGGGGGGGGGTGCAGTAGTGTGTCCCCTGTCCCCCTTGAGTCTAGCTGCACTAATCAGCAACACAGTGTCCCCCTGGGTGACTTAAGCTCCTGCAGAACAGGACTCTGGATGTCAACAACCCACTGATCCCCTGCTTCCTGGTGGGACACACACACCACACACACACACATACACATGCGCAGGCACTCGAGCAGTCACTCACTCCCTCACTTTGCAGCATACACTCCCGCACAGGGTAGCGCAGGGCAGTGTAGGGCTGGCATCAATACGGTATTATCAGGCCCATCAGGTGACAGGGCTATTCTTAGAGTTTCCATATGCACCAAAGAGGGGGGAGATAGAGAGGGGAAAGAGAGCGGAGATGAGTGTGTGTGTGTGTGTGTGTGTGTGTGTGTGTGTGTGTGTGTGTGCATGCGTGAGTGTGTGTGAATTAGAGAGAAAAAGAGTTAGTATAGAGAGGAAAGTATACAGTTTAATGGGTTGAAGTGCAGTGGATTAAACAATACCTATTTTGTTAAACCAAAGATTTTTTTTCTTCATACAATATCCACATGCCAAATTAACATTCAAAGAGGTATTGGTTGATTAAATCTTTCCTCCTGAGCCCTTCTCAGAGCTACTAGATGGTGGTGGTGGTGGTGGTGGTGGTGGTTATATCCACAGTCCTTCCACATTTTAAAGTTTAGCCTAAACTAATATGAAGCATCAGCAAATCAGATCAAATCCATCGCTTCATGGCCAGAATGGAGAGGAAGAAATAATGTACACACAGCATGTGAGTATAGTAATAAAGGTGCCCTGTGGAGTTTGATTTTAAACAAACAAAAGTTATGTTCACATTGAATGTTACTCACCATAACGCGTTGTGCGTATCCTTGAGGTCTAATGCAACTCCTTCCTTATAAACCGTTTGCAAGCCTCCATGTTTACTAGCTTGTAGTCTTTTTGTTCCCTGCCTTTGCTGACACATTGCTATCATGCTTTTTCAATGCATGTTTACCATCACCTGTACATCAGTGGAACAATGTGAAATCATTAACTAACTGTGGATAGCCTTAACTGTGTGACATGTGCGTCCTCATGCATGTGACAAAGCAAACAGTAGCCCACTTGTAAAAAAACTGCTCCATTTAAAAAAAAAAAAAAACTCTGTATGGTACTTTTATGGTGCTCAGATGTGACATCAACTGCGCAGAGTTTGATACAAATTCCTATATAAATTTACCACTTATGTGAAAACAAATGTAGTTGACCATGGACTGACAAAGAGGCAGAATAACAGCCCTGTATGTTTAGAGAGAATGCTTATGAGTTGTGCTACTATGAGAATGTACACATACACTCTGAAATGCCGCATTAATAAAACCCAAACAAGGAGAAAAAAATACCTGTCAAGTCTGTCAAAATGGAATCACCATATATATCAGAAGATTTGTCAAAAGTATGACTTTGCTTTGTTTACAACTGAATATATTATTGCTAAGTTCCATCTGTATGCTGTATTTTTACAGCTGCTACTGAGAAAGGTTGATCTGATGATATGTTTGCTGTAGTTTAACAGAGACAACATGTGGAAAGGCACCAATTTTAGCTTCAAGTTGTCTGTAACTACTCCCTGCATGTGCTTTTGAAATTGCAACAGAGATATTTCTCTGAATATTTAAAATCTGAATTTCTAGCATGCCATAAACTGATACATTTTGAAAATTTGATGATTGGGTTGGCAACACGCTCGGCAGTGGAAAAATATGTACATACTGTATGCAAACGTGGCCCGCGTTTTCTCACACGCAGTCCGATATCATGCACGAGCAAGCGCGTGCATATAGAAAACACACACATACACAGACAGAGAAAGAGAGGAGGAGATTAATGTAATATGCTCCAGTAGACAGTGCTGTAGTGGCTTTGCTGTGGGGAGAATTTTCACTGAAACAGATCCATCAGAGCAGTGTTCTAGTCTGGATGGATGCCATTTGTATCTGAAGGCAGAACCTCCCCACCGCTATAACTCACAGCACACGCACTTACATAAATACTGAAATGAAACGTGCTCTCTCAGACAAACTGCATGGCTAATACACTTTGATGTGGGACAGGAGAGAACAAGCAGGCAGCCTCGCACCCTAATACACACACACACAAACACACACACAAGTTACATAAAGTTGGTACATGTGCACACCAACTGTCACACACACGCTCACACAGGATGTGTACTGAACGCAAAAACGTTAATGGAAGTACACTCCCTATTTCTTGCTCTCTGAAACATGCACATACAGTAGTAGCACAAATAAACATCCCACCCTGCTGTGAGAGTGCTCCACCTTTGTACCGCACTATAATACTTTTCACTTTGTTTATACACCGCTAAACTAAGCTAATCCGCATGGGTACAGTACACTTCACTGGAGATTTTCTACTGAGAAATGAAAAGTGACCAACCAAAAGAGCAGGTAACATGATGGGGGGGGGGGGGGACTATCTAGCCACATGAATCCCACTACATGCAGCTGTACAACAGTCATGGTCAAGTAATACTAATGTAATGTTTGGTACGGTGGCTGAAACAGCTCAAAAAACTGAACAAAACACACACGGAGAAGAATATAGATGAATCCGATGGCTGATTTATGTGTTGCGCCCTCCAATCTGTCGCCGCCATTGCTGACAGTGAAAGCGGAGATGTTCGTGTTAATCACGATCTGAAGTCGCTTCACCTGACAGATGAAGGTAGTCTGTGTTAATATGGAAGTTATACAGGCTTAAAACATTAGTGTAACATTTGTTACACAGGCTTTGGAAAAAAAAAATAACTGTGTGGAGTAATTAATTAAACCCAACAGGGATTACTTCTAGCTTATGATTTAAATCAGACTGACTCTCTTCAACCTCAGCATGAGCAAAATACCAATATTTTCAACCCCCAGCATCCCCGTGGAGGTGTCGTTCACCTGTAAAATGTCACTGAAAGAGATGCAAAACATACATTTTTAAAACTCAATTCTGCTCGCATTACAGAATGACACTCGCTGTCACATCATTAATTGAAATTACCTGCTGTTTGTGGCAGTGCAACGCTGTACCGTCGGTGTTTTAACAGAGTGTGTGAGGCGTTTTGGCAGCTGTCATTCCAGGAGCCTTAGCCAGCAGCCTATCAAAGCTATATTAATCAAAAGTGCCTGGGTTGGCCCTGATCTCAAGCCTGTGGATTGGCTCAGGAAATCCTTAGTTTCACTTTTATCCAAACTTTTTTTTTAAATAGATTACTAGTACACTCCTCCAGTTGAGGGTGCACATCAACATGCACAATACCCAGATTATCCCAGATTTAATCACATTCAGGATATATTTGTATAGAACATAAATAGTTGGATTTGGTTATTCATGTCTTTGGTTCTTATGCAGTGGTGTGAGCAAAACTGCCAGCAGTTTTGATTAACGATATGACAGTGAGTGTCAGCCCCCAGTGGAGTGTCCATGTAAAGAGTCTGCCTGTGGACTCCTTAAAGCAGTTTGGCTACTGCGCAGTTCTTCTCCCAGCATTGGTTAAGCATGGTCAATCCAAACTGTGATTGGCAGCTCCCAATCAAACTGTGGATGGCCAGTTTAAATGTCTACATTCACACTAAAATGTTTAACGACTGTCTCAGTCTTTCCGTCCCACACACAAGGGTGCAATCTTCACCAATTCCTTAGAAAGTAACAGGTGGCTGAGACTGTTGGTCACAGCTACTGCATGTACCAGTTTGTGCCAGTTTGGGGAAATTCTGTGTATTAGTAGCTGATGAGGATAATACGAGTCTTGACCAAAATGTCCTACTTGGACTAATGGGTGCCTCAGTAGCCTACATTTTCTAGTTGCCAACAGTCAGTGGTGATAAATCAGATGTCTGAGCCAAACACCCCCTTCCTCTGCTGTGATGGATGATGGAGAGACAAAGTTGATTCAAGTCAAATGGGCCATAAAAAACAATTAGCTATAATTAATTCTGTATTTTTTTTCAACTAAAATAAAAACATAAATATGCCACAATAAAACAGGTTGCAAATAACATGAAGGGCTGAGCAAAAAATTTATTGTGCTTATACGAGTAACTGTTTGCTACTGTACAAGCATGCCAGGAATAAAATCAATGTTTAAATAATTTCATAGTAATTTCAGTATCGTCGAAAGCCAAAAATTCTAATTGAATTATAGCCTCGACCTGCAGATCTAATAGTTTTTTCCTCCACCGCCTCCTCAAGCCTGGTTTTTGACTCTCATTCCCTCTTCAGTTTTGTGATACTGTTCAACTAATCTGCTAGTTTATTGGGAAAAAAACACAAAACAGCCTGACGAGGAGATTTCATTTCAGAAGCCATCAGAGATATCTGGAACCTATCTGTTCATACATGTGTAAACATGTGCACGTGCATTGATAAGTCATTGTTGCTGCGTTGCAGCACTCCTGCTGAGTAGATCTCATTTTATGCTGCTGTAATCACTGTAACCACTCGATGAGCAAACATAGAGAGTGCTCCCCAGCTCTATCAAGACAATAAGAGAATATATAGTAATGGTAATCAAATGTATATGCATGATGCTCAAGCTGGTTGAATAAGGCATACTAATTATTTTATAACACAAGACAGTGCTCACAACCCAGGAGGACTGACATTAACATAACACAGACTGAAAATTATATAATCTCAGTTATGGACAATGTTCTCTTTAGATAGTAATGTCTGTTACATTGTAATTTTACATAGACTTTATTTCTAGACTTAAAGCTTAGCTGACCATCATGGATCCTTTTAAAACTTTAACTATTATGCAAAGTGAATGCTATCCACAAGGTGGGACAGAGAGCCACCAGGACCAGGATTTAAAAACCACATGGTCTATACAACTGCAGAACCTGCAGTATTTATAGTGTTGTTTTCAAAATTCAAAGAGCTTTATAGTCTACAAACAAGTCTTTCAAATAAGTCAGTCTAACTTGATCAAACGCAGTATGATTACAGTCACCACAGAGGAATAAATTGAGGCTTGTGCCCTGAATACTTGTACATAGAGTTTCAAAACAAAGTTTTGTTACTGAATTTGGTGACTTTTCAGTCTCCTTTAGTGATCTTTCTTCCCTTCTTCCTTCAAAAAAAGAGCCTAGCATCACATCCAATGACTTTCCGAGCTGGCATCAGCAACCTTCCTGTCAGTGAACCCATCAACCACCAGTGTGTCTATGAAATAATATATGTATATATACAGTATGTGGGTATACAGGTTGATGCACTGAACCAAACTGATATAAGCCTGTGCTACTTTCATTTTCTGATATGCTAAAACAATATGACAATGCTACTTTTCTTCAAAAACTTCTCCTCCACAAACACACACTCAAATACACACATGAAGAATAATGACTGATAATTTGATTGCGACTGTACCATGACACCATCATAAGTTATAATGGTTTAACTGGAACACCACAAAACACATGGTGCACATGGTGCACATGGCTCCTAGTTTAAATGAAACCCATCACTTCCTTACTGTTACTTAAGAGCCAGCTCCACTGTGCCTCTGTACCCACAACAGGCAGCCAAAGTGCTTCCTGCTCCATGTTCTAAAGAGGGAGGGGGAACTAAAACCATTATAAATTTAACAGGACAGAGTGCAAGCAACAGCTGCTGTACTGTATTCAACTGTGCCAGGCCAGCACAGCCCTACCACACACACACACAAGCACGCAAACATATATGCACACATACGCTCATTCGCTCGCTAACAAACTCATGAGTGCTGTATTACAAAGCTTTATATGTATTTTGAGTGCTTGCATTGGACAGTCGTTCCTTATGGAATACAGAGAAACATCAGGCTACAAACACAGAGCTCCATTCAGTTCTTTAAAGCAAGGAGCATGGAAATAAAACTACAATAATACATTAAGATTTGAGCTGTGAGTCATACTGTGATACACACACACACACACATATATATATATATATATATATATATATATATATATATATATATATACACTGTACATTCACAATTATTGACCCAGACTAATTATACCTTTTCACATTTCCCAAGTACAAACAAGTCTAGACTTCACTCCAGGTGAAAAACAATGATACTGCAATTAGAAGTGAAAACGAGAGCAGTGGGTATGTGTGAGTGCATGCACAAACATGTGCAAGTGTGTGTGAGTGTGTGTGTGTGTGTGTGTGTGTGTGTGTGTATGTGTGTGTGTGTGTGTGTGTGTGTGTGTGTGTGTGTGTGTGTGTGTGTGTGTGTGTGTGTGTGTGTGTGTGTTGTGGGAGAGGGCTTTTGTTCCTGTACAGGACACTCTGGGTGAGACTGGACTCGACAAAAGCATCAAGGT